>QANU01014112.1:111929-207434 GCA_003254905.1 Nissolia schottii
TATATATATATATTACTTTTTGGCAACTACTGAGAGGGCAACTTGTATTTCACCAAAGGCTTCAATGAAAAGTTATGTATATATTGTATTGTACTAGTGTGGCCTGATAATACATTAGAGAGTTAAGGATAATAATACAAATAATTGGATAAAACTGAGCCAAAGACGTGAAGAATACATTTACAAACCAAATTTTTTTACCTTAAAATTTTAATGTTGACTAAAGTATTGAAGCTTATTCGCTCTTCAATTTGATATAGCGTAACAAGTTTCTTTTGCGGCAATATTCAAGTAAAAGTAATAAGAAACCTGAAATTGTAAACTAGGTAGTCAATACACGGTTTATATTATTTTTGCATAAAAATGTAAACATATTATTACAGAGACAATAGAGAGAGAAACACTTTTTTTTTTTTTTACTGTATTTGCATTCCAACAACTACACCAAATATGTTAATTTACATCACCTGCTCCTCAATGTTGATCTCTTTAACTTTTTTGTATTCAGAGATACACATATATAAAAATATACAAAAGAAAGTCAAAGAGACCTACGTTGAGTTGAGGAATGGAAGGTGCACGCAACAAGATAGAAGAACACAATAGGCGTATCATTGGTTAGATTCTTATCCATTTCAAGAGGCAGAGAACAAGCTTAGAATGTTGAGACCACAACCACTCATGTTCATCCGAGTCTATGTTCCATCTTCATTCCTAGTTGGTCTCACGAAATCAAACATTGAAAAAAGGTTAACTACCAAATGGAAGTAGAGATCACGCTTCGCCTCCCAAACCCAGAATCTCACCAGAAACTCTCCCAACTTGCTCTCTCCATTCCACACCAAAACTCTCATCCAAGAGAACATCTTCTTTGATGGCACCAACTCAGAGCTCACCTCCAACCTCGCCGTCCTCCGAATCCGGTTCTACAACATGGAGGAGAACTGTGTGCTCTCCCTCAAGGCCAAGCCAGTGATCTCAGGTGGTGATATAGAACACAACCTCTCTTTTCCTTCCACTTAAGGAGAGAAAACTCCAATTCACCTACTTGGTACTCCTCGCGCTGATCGATTTATTGTTGTCTAATTAGAAAAAAGAAAGCCATTATCTAAAGTTATCGGTCATTAGAGAATTTTAAGGAAGCATTAGTACATGTTTGGATCCTATTTCCGTTTCATGTTTAGTCATTTCAAGCTTATATTTATACAATTAAATATTATCACTAACCTGTAGTTAGTTACAATTCCTAACAGGTGGAATCAGTCGCATAGAGGAGCATGAAGAGCCATTTGACCCTTCGCTCGGCCGCGCATGCATTACCGAGCCATGGAGGCTCTTATTGGTGGACTCATCAGAGATACTGAGGAGGGTGAGGGAAGAGTACGGTGTTGGTGCGAGTGGGGTGGCGTGCTTGGGAGGGTTCAGGAATGTGAGGGCTGTTCATGAGTGGAGAGGGCTGAAGCTTGAGCTGGATGAGACCAACTATGATTTTGGGACAAGCTATGAGCTTGAATGTGAGAGTGATGACCCTGAGAGGCACAAGGAATTGCTTGAAGAGTTTCTCAAAGTGAATGGAATCTGTTATTCATATTCTAATGTTTCTAAGTTTGGTGTTTTTCAATCTAGGAAGTTGCCTCAATGAAGGGAAAATCCCGTCAGCAATTAGCAAGTTGAATGCATAATTTTATGCTGCCATATCTAGGTTCTTATGATTGAAAGTGAAACATTTCTTTTATAGCCTATACCTATAAACATTAAAAGGAACATATACACAACACAATGAACCTAGTTACTGCATTGTACAATTTAAAAAGGTAAAAAACTACATCGAAAGCATTAGAGGACAAGCATATTGACTTAATCATGAATGTATATGCATTCTTAGAATACCAAGATCTGTATTGTCTCAAAAATCTCCAACTTGTATAATCTGGAGTGTTCAAAAGGTGGCAATAGAAAGTGCATATATAAGTAGTATACCACTAATTCAATAATTGAATTTACATGATTAAAATATAGTTTAGACATGATAGTAACATATTGAAGGCAATGAAAACAAAACATCTAAGAAATGCCATGCATATATTAAAGTAAACATAAGAATCTGAATCATCAGCAAGTCTATGAACTAGTCCCATTAAGCATCTCTTGGGGCCAATTACTGTATTTTGTATCATCATTAAGTCATGGACAATTCATCATACTGCTAAATGGATAGCTCTTAACTCATTAATTGTAAACTAATGATGGTAATTAAGGATACATCAGGTTCTGCATGAAGGCGGTCATAGAGCAAAGCACTAGCAAGAAAATGATAGGAATAAACTAACAACTATGCTTCTCATATGTTTACTAAAACCACCCAGAAATTCTCCCAAACACAACTTCAAACTACATGTCACAAAAATCATAAAAAAAAACGCAACTCAACGGCCACGCCCACGCCCACGGCCACGCCCACGTCCCCTTCCTCGTCCCAATGGCTTCCCTAGAAACGCAATCAAAATGTATTAAAATTGAAACCAGAACCCACTAGGAAACAAATAAATTGAACAGAAAGAGTATCAACCAGTACCTGCAGTTGGCTTCTTGGGCTTGACCCTAGGTGTCTCTTCAACGAGCAAAGTCTCGAGATTCAAGCTGTCAGGAAGAATATAGTAACGGATGTTGTTGCCCCTCACACTGAGATGATCCAGGGTCACCGGATTTTTCCCCTTTAGAGTTAGTTTAACTGTTTTCAAATGTGTGTTCATACTGATATCAACACCTGTGGCAAAAGTGCAAGGATCGGTAAGCTTTTTCCTGACTCTAAGCAGTATTTCTCGGAAAGAGGCAACAAGCCAACAAGAACTCACTAATCGTTGATCTCATTTAACTAGGAAGAGGCAAAAATGCCTAAATTTCAGTAAAGAAAAGAGAATCACCCCCCGCAAATATTTAAATGCCTAGAGACCTTACAGTTGCATTTAACTCAAGTTTCAAAGAAAAAAATACATCTTCCTACTGTTCCAAGTCTACTACTGTAGTTTCTATTGCTTCTGCTTTAATTAAAACATTATTTACATCCACCCGGAACAGAAATTACAAGGGCAACATTGGTGATTAAGGATTTTAGTTTTAAAGGGTAGTAATTGATTTAGATAAAAACAAAGGCTCAAGAAAACAACAACTTCAACAACGAAAAAAATGGAAAAAAGAAATGTGCAGAAGGGCAGAGGAAAACAAAATAGACCTGTAATGGTGCCATGAACAATAGTACCATTCTTGAGCTCAATTGATACAGTTTCATTGTTCAGCTTCATCAAAAACCTGCTCAAATAACACTCATAATATTAACCTCTTAACTCATAAAACACAAATAATAATAATAATAATTAAAAAAAAAACATCTTAGTACCAAAGCAAAAACATTTCTAACACAAAAAACAAAATAGAGATAATAAATAAACCTGACGAGCTTCATGATGAATGGGAAATGAGGACCGTGTTGCCTCCTCTATTCTCCTTCTAGCTTTGTCTCTGCATAGTGTGAACCATTTATACTCAAAAAATTCAGCCAAAAAAAAAAAACGCAAGGGATAATTGTAAGCTGTGACATTCAGCTAAAGCCATAAAAAACATCCCAATCAATTTAACGATGAAGCCTCTAACAGCACGTGCTTTTGGCAACATGGTATTTCAGCTAAACAATGGGGAGAAAAAAAGTATCGAAAAACTTCTAATAACAAGTTAATCCAAACACACAGTAACATAGCTACTAATTTTCGTGAACATTTCAAAGTTCCCCCAATTTAATTTTTACGAAAAAAAGAAGAAAAAAAAAATTAGATTCGTTGCGCATCCCAAATTGAAGTCCCAAACATGACTATACAAAGAAATTGCAAAGACATTGTAAAGGTTTTTCGGTTGTTATTACCTTTGAGAGGGGCGAGGGGCGGCGGCGGCGATGAGGGAACGGTGGTCGTCGGCGGTGGCTGGCGTGGTGCCCTTTTTCGATTTCTCCCTTTCAGCCTTTGCGGGTTTAGGGCAAATGCAAAATTGAAATTTTGAGGAGCGGCTTGTTTGGGTAGTGGGGTTTAAGGGCTATTCTTGTCATTTACTATTTTCATTCAGGGTATTGTTGTCCGTAAAAAATGTGGAAGTGGGATGCGGTATTTTTAATTTTGTGAAACACTTCGTATTTATTTATTTACCTCTCTTTTCATCAAGATGTACAGAAAGATGACAACAAAAATATTTGTAAAGTCAAGTCATGAACCCAGCGGCATCTAGTTCATTAAACAGTGGAAACTCAGTACACTGGTAGCTAACAACGTGAAACACATCAAAATACAATGCCATCGGTGTTGGAGAAAGAGGTTTACTACCCTAGAGAAATACCTCAACGCACCACAACTAAGCCAAAGTTGTCAATATGTTCCATATGAAATCTTCCGATTCAAGTAAAGGTTGCAATTGCAAAATCCAAAATATGAGTCAGACTCATAATTTATCCTCTAATCTAGACATCTTACCATCAAGAAGGTTCACTATATATGAAATCAAAGAACCAAAATGCGCATTACCATTGCCCATGCCCACTAAAAGGTGTAGTTTGATTGGAAAATCAAACACTTCTTTTTCGTTTGGTCGAATAAATATGTATGAGATATGTATGCCTCACAAAATTGAAATGTTTATACTAGTGGGCCGATATGTATACCAAACCAATACCATTGTCCAACATTTTCATTGGATGGTTGGTTAAAAACGTATCTAAAGCCCAACCACATTCTAAGAAAGCCTAGTTCCACACCTAAGGCCCATGCTTAAGCAAAATTTTAAAAGGGGAATAAATAATGTCACAGAAACTAAATTTATGTGAAGGAAACAAAAAAAAAAAATAAAAAAGCTCGAGTGTAAATGGACGGCAACCAATATTTTCAAAGTGTAATGATATAAAATTCAAAACTGGAAGGCTGTCACACTAATTATTCATATTCCATGAAGCAGCTGCAAATGATGTAACAATCAAATTGGTTGAAGAAGACTCGTATTCTTATTCTATTGCTTGGGGCGGCGGTCGGTGTCATTTTGATGCTGACTACTACTCAAAATTCGTTTGTAGGTTTCTTGCCGATAAATAAAGAGGAACAAGAGTAAACAAAATAAAATGGGGAAATTAATTGATTAAACAAATTATAAATGAAAACTACATGTAAATATGTTTTTGTTGATTAAGATACTGCTTTTGTTTTTTCAAACAATCATTTAAAAATTTTTTATTACTATTTCATTTTTAGATTTTTTTTTCCATTTTGCATTGTCGTTTTAATGAAATAACAAAATCATTAATTATTTTATATGTCTTATTTTTAATATTAAAAAGTAAAAAAAAATCTATATTAATATTTAAAATACATTAATGCAATTGAATTTGGTCAGGCACCGTTTCTGTTATAAAACTTGACCTAATCAGTAACCTTAAACAACAAAATAAAAACAAAAGATAGTAATATTTTAATGCAAATAAGAGTCAACATTATTTTACTTCCACAAACAACACTTAGCTTCATTACTATATCCTATTTTCCAGATAAACACCTTTTGGCTTTCGGATAAGAGGAATTGCATGCCTAGAGGCACATGGATATATATATATATATATATAATTTAACCTCCCAATTATAAAATAATACTTTTTCATTATCAATTATATGATAATATGCCATCATTAAAAACCAATATTACTGAAACAACTATGGTAATTAGCCATCACGATGGCCTCGCATGCAGTATTTCTTAAAAGGCCCCACTTATCACTTATTCTTATAAATTATAATTAATGAGATGAGGTGATGATAGAAATTGTGTGAATTGAAAATGAATTCTCGAATTCTCATTGTAGTGAATGTACAATATATATACAAGTTGGAACTTGGCTTGCAGCACAAGTTTCATCTATTAACTAACTTAACAGCCATAACAACCATATAACTAACTTAACCAACTATTACACGTGCTGGCAAGCTTTTAGCTTGCTTGTGTTAATCTCTATTACCCCCCTCAAACTTGGCTTGCTGTTGCTGAGCATGATCAGTTGGCAAAGTACTAGCCTTATATATGTCAAGTAAGCCGAGTTTGGAAACCAGAAAATGAAAGACAGCAGGAGACAATGGTTTAGTTAAGGCATTAGCGAGCTGTAGCTTAGACAGGATTGGAAGCAGGCTTAGGAAACCAGTCTGCACCTTATCTCGCACTATGTGGCAATCCGACTCTATATATTTAGTGCGCTCATGGAAGGCTGGATTGCGAGCAATCTGAATTGCAGAATTGCTATCACAGAAGATGGTTGCTCTATTCTCTAGTTGTACATTAAGATCATTGAGGAGGTAAGCTAGCCATTGCAGCTCACAGGTGACAGCCTCAAGCACCCTGTATTCTACTTCACACGATGATCTAGATACAGTAGGCTGCCAACTTATTAAGGAGTTTCCAAGGAAAACACAATAGCCTGATGTAGATCGCCTAGTATCCACACACCCTGCCCAATCAGCATTGGTATATGCTTTAAGCTGGACCTTAGGTGATGTTGGGAAGAATAGACCAAGGCCAGGGCAGGATTTGAGGTATCTCAGCACTCGGCTGGCAGCCTGCATGTGCAAGGATGTTGGAGCAGCCATGTATTGTGCTAGCTGATTTACAGCAAAAGCAATGTCTGGACGTGTGGTTGTGAGGTAGATGAGTCTCCCAATCAACCTCCTATATGGCGCATGATCTGAGAGTAAGTCCCCTGAATCTTTGGCAATCTTAATGGATGAATCCATTGGTGTTGAAACAGGTTTGCAACCTAGTAAGCCAGCATCTGTGATAATCTCCAAACAATATTTCCTTTGAGAAAGAACAATTCCCTTGGAGCTGGGAGCAATCTCGAGGCCAAGGAAATATTTTAGCTCTCCAAGATCTTTGATTTTGAACAAATTGTCTGGAGAGACCTTCATTGCTGAAATTTCAGACATGTCATTTCCTACAAGAATTATGTCATCAACATAAACAAGCAAGGCTGTGAAAGAGTTGTTACAAGACTTGGTGAAAAGGGAGTGATCAGACTGAGACTGAATATAGCTAGATGATAGTAGAGCAACTAAGAGCTTAGAAAACCACTGTCTACTAGCTTGGTTCAGTCCATATAGAGATTTCAACAACCTGCAGAGTTGGTTGGGTTTGGTGCTATGAAAACCTTGAGGCAACTTCATATAAAGTTCCTCATGTAACTCCCCATGTAAGAATGTACAATATATATACAAGTTGGAACTTGGCTTGCAGCACAAGTTTCATCTATTAACTAACTTAACAACCATAACAACCATATAACTAACTTAACTAACTATTACACGTGCTAGCAAGCTTTCAGCTTGCTTGTGTTAATCTCTATTAGGTGATATGTTGAAAATTTAGGTTGCATTTGGATTCAATTTTTATTTTTAATTTTTTTATTTTCATAATTTTGTGAAAGAAAAAGTAAAAACTATAAAACTTAGTTTTTTTTTTTTAATTTTCATTTACAGTTTTTACTGATTCTTTCACAAAAATTATAAAAAGAAAAAAAATAAAAAGCAAAAATTAAAACTAAATTCACTATTAAATACATCATACATGAAAAGGATAACTTGTATTTGAGCATCTTGACAAACATAAGAGCATTCTATAAGTATGTTAAATTTAGGTAAGAAGCTAAACTCTTTTTGTAAGATTCAGAGATTTCTATAATAGATAGTTTTGAGAAAAGAGAAAATAGAAGTTGTTGATTTAAGGTGATTTTCATTAATAAGGTCAATTCCTCATTTTATATATATATATATATATATACACACACACACACACACACACACACACACACACACACACACACATATATATATATATATCTCNATTAAAGGGAGGATTTTTTTCTCTTATGCAAAGATGGATAATATATATTATTATAAATTATAAACTAAGTCAAGACAATCTGTATTGGAACAAGTGGCTAAATTTTGTTATAAAAATAATCTGAATCAAATTCAAATGGAAAAAGAAAAGTAGAGTCAGTACTTCTGAATGATAATCTATTGTTTATTTTTTAAAAAATGAAAAATATTATTACTTTAATTCTTATTTATTTTAGAGTTTTAATTTTTATACACATATATTATTAAAAGGTTTACACTATAATCTAATAATATATTAATATATTAATATATTGTCATATTAATAAAAAATAATTTTATTTTAATGTAATGAGCGTGAGAGTTAATTTTTTTATTGATATGGTATACATAATTAGACAACAATATAAAAAAAAACCTTACACAAATATTTAAATATATTTTGACAATTTAACAAAAAATGATTAAATGATTGACTTTTAAGTCAATAAATGTGAGTATTAACCACGTTAAATCAAAACCATGGTTGAATGTCTTATAAAAAATACTGTAAATAATTCAATAACATAAAATTTTGATATTTAAACTTTTATTACAGCAAAAATATTCAACATGATGACAACCAACTTTGCCAAAATTCGGTCAATGTTGCCACTTTTATTAAAGTGAAAAAATGGAAGATATTAAGGTGGTGAAAGCATGCACAAAAATCTTTAAGCGATGATTATCTAAAGTGAAAATTTTAATTTAGAGGACAAAATGAGTGTTTTTATATTATTAAAGTGAGTATTAAGATTTATTTCCATTTTAATAATTTAATGATAAAAATACTTATTTTATTCTTTAAAGTAAAATTATTACTTTAGAGGATTTTTCCTCAAAATCTTTTTAATATATGTAACTAATATAAATATATACTTTACCCATTTCATTTTAACTGTACATTTTTTATTTTTAAGGATTTCAAAATTTTTATCTATTTACAATATTTAGATGTAATTACTTTTTTTTATTCATATCTATAGTTGTAATAGAGCATTTATTAGTACAATGAATATAAACAGAGTAATAATTATATTGAACATAAAAATTTATTTTTTTATATAGAGATAATTTTGTCAATTCATATTATTTTATGCATTTACCAAGATATTTTTTTTTGTTTATTGTAATGTTTGATTTTAGATAGTTAAAACAGAATGAAAAGTAAATATAATATCAAGAAATGACTCCTTTAAAATACAAGTTATATTTTAGAGGTTAAAGTACATACATAAACACTAATAATTGGTTATCAAATAATAGTAACAACTTTCAATTTAATTAAAATTATTTAAAAAATAATTATATTAATTTATCATCACCATTGATTACATTTTAATA
This sequence comes from Nissolia schottii, assembly GCA_003254905.1. Lineage (NCBI taxonomy): Eukaryota > Viridiplantae > Streptophyta > Magnoliopsida > Fabales > Fabaceae > Nissolia > Nissolia schottii. The sequence goes on from QANU01014112.1 coordinate 121,220, forward strand.
ATTAAGTTGCAAGCACTTTAATTTTTAATATGCAAACTGCATTTTTAAAAAAAGACTAATCGATAATATTAAGTAGGGTTTGTGGGTGGTGCAAGGAAAGTGTGTGCAGTCAACACACAAAAAATGCCATATATATTTATGGCGCCAAACACGCAAACAAGACAATTATTGTTGGCGCGTAGATCCACACGCGACAAAGAAACAACCAAACAATCAATTAATTATAATAAAAAGCTCGTGCCCACTTCATCTTCACCGTTTCCATTATTATTGTCTCAATCACTTCCATTTTTTTTTTTCAATTCAATCCATTAATTGGAATTAGAATAAAAAAATACCCAAAACAAATCCTACCCCAAATTTTTTTTTTCTCGGACAAAACGGTTACGTGTCGAAATCTAGAGCTGTTTTTGACCCAAATTGATGTTTGTGTTGTTTATGTCATTTTCCCTTTTGATATTAAATAATAAGATTCGTGTTTTAGTTACCCAATTTGCTTTATTGCAAAAGGAAGCGACTTTGATTGGTTTTGTTGCATGCAATGGAGTTTTTGGATTATGGGTACCCATCATCATCATAATCCAAAAAAGTCTCACTCTTGCAGAGAATTGTCAGAGAAGGTCCTTTCATTTCTTTGTTCCTTTTTTTGTATGTAGCTCCTGTGCTTCTTCTTCTCCTTCTTGTTGTTGTTGATGATGATGATCATTTTATTCATCGGTTATTTTATTGATTTTAGAAAGTCAATGATTTTTGCTGGGATCTTGATTTTGCTTGTGTTTATGTCAAAGCAGGGTTCTATTTTTTTATTTTTGGTATTTCTAGTGGGAGCAGAATGATTTTGTCTCCTACTTGTGTGTGTATAAGTTTGAGGAATATCATTTTATTTATTGTTTTGGATTTGCCCCTTTTTTTTACCCATTTCACTTTTTGCCGTGTGTGTTTGATTGCACACAGTTTGGGCTGAATCAGATTCATTGATTTAGTTTTCCGCGTGTTATTCCTCTTCATTTTCTATGCAATTATGCTTTTATTCTTTACTCTTTATGTTTGTTTTGCTAATAAACATGAAAAGGTTAACCACTAAGTTTCAGCTTATGAGATGCTTCCTGTTCACAATTTCTTTGTTTACATGATGAATATGGTTTGTGGTATGATGTTTCCTTGATGATTCTTTTTTGTTTTTTTTTTTTTTCTTTCTGAATTTGAGTTTGCTGTCTTAACTTTTCTCATACTTCCTTCAATTCACAGTTCTTTTCTCAATTTATCTTTTATTGGTCTCTTCTTATTCTAACATAGAACATTGACATCATTTGATTCATTTCCAGGGAGGTAGGAGGTGTCAAAGAATAGGAAGCTCTAGATTTGGCATCCCCTATTTATTATTCCTGTTGGTCTATATCGACACATATATTATGCAATAAAAGGTTGGTTTTGTAATTGTTTCTTCTGATTTTGGGTTCACTGCTTTGATAAGTTGTCTACTATGAGTAGCTGAAAAGGGGGGAAACTGTTGCGGTTATTATCATGCATTCATCGCTTTTGTTTCTTTTGTGTTGTGACGGTCCTTGTAATGTTGTTGCAGACTTCTTTCGTTGATTCTTTTTGGGGTGAGTGCTTGAGTTCCTTTGTATTGACTTGATCTCGCTGAGTAATTATTGCGAAATGGAGTCTACACCCCAAACACCGAGTGTGATTTTAAAGTTGATGGGTCTTGATAATGTGCCTCACGAACATCCGGTTCAAGATAAACAGAAAGTGCTCTCTGAGGAATACCTGCAGAAAGTTGCCTCTATTGGTGTCAGAAAGAAGCGCTCATCTCGCCAGCATCATAAAGGAATGAGTACGGATGAAAAGGAAGAATCCGAGGATGCTTTAAAAGTGGTAAAGACAATAAGGAGAGATAAGCACCATAACCCATCAAAGGGAAACGGGAAAGAAAATCCATACTTTTCTGAAACAAAGGTAAAAGGCTTGCCGCAACAGCTCATGGATGCTTCGTACGTTTCCATCAATAGGATGCCTGAAACTGTTAGTTCAGCCAATCTTGAAACAGTTGTGAGTTCAGGGAAAGATGTGCATGGAAATGTAGAAGCTGGATTGTATGAAACATTTAGGTTTTCAAAGCCTCAATTGGAGCTGGAGGATGAGACTTTCAACTCAAGAGTTTCTGGTTTGAAGGCAAATCCTCGAAAGGGTGTAAATGGTTTAATATATGTTTCATTTCCTAGTTCTTGCAAGAATTCTTGTATAGCTGATGCGATGCTCCGAGAGACATTTTGTCCTAAGAACATGAGAGTATATCCTGAAATGACAGAGAGAAAGAAAATACCACGTGATGAGGATTTTGGTGAGAAGAGTTCTAGATCTTTCAGTACAATCTCAGAGAATGTTTCTGCACAAGCGGGAAATGCTGCAAACATAGTTTTTGATACTGTTTCAAGTTCATTTCCAAGTGGGAACGAAACATTTGCACAAAGTTCCGATATGCTGAAGCCTGCTTCAAATATTGCGGTTAATGAGATCCAGCGCAATTCCCTGCTCTTCTGTTCTGATGGTGCTTATGTAGGCTCTGAAGCTAGGAACAAAACCTCGGAACTGATGGATGTGAATGAAAAATTGCAAGCAATTGAAAGACGTGGTCAAGGTTTTGGAGTTAGAAATATGAATAACCAAACTCAGTTTAGCAATGATAAAGTGAACACTAGATGCAAGGATGGTGTGAAGTATAGCCGTGCCAGAAAAATGGCAATGACCAGACCTCTTTGTGCAGCTTCTGTTATTGCTGATAATCGCAGAACCACTACTAAGGATAACTTTTTTGAGAAGTATTGGGGTTTGAGGAAGAATTCATCAGCAAATCGATCATCCCCGAAGTCAAAGAATGAAAGTATAAACCATAAAGATTGTTCAGAAGATATGAAACTTAGGTCCTGCAGTGAGAAATCCCCATCCTTTTCCTCTCGTTTCAATAATAAACATGTCGAAGAGAATAGTATTGGTATGCATAAGTTGAAGAACAGCAATGTTTTGTCCGATAAGAAACCTATGCTTCATCAACTGTCAAGGTCTGGACCTTCTCCTATCTTCATTGACAGTCAGATCTTGCAAGAGACATGCTTAATGAATGATGAAGTGAAGAACAATAAGCATGAAGATAGTGATATGTATGTTGCGTCTCCTAATTCGTCAGTTAATGGCTTGGCGTCTGATGCAAAGATCAAAACTGTTAGCAGGTCGCATAGTGATCCAACCATGGAGCAATCTGAGTCAACAGCTTTTGATTTATTATGCGGAGACTGTGATTCTTTGTGTCATAGTTCATCTGCTTCAACGCAACAGGTATGAAATTTCTTTCTCAGAACTATTAGGATTGCTTATATTTTTTTTCGAGTTTTTGTGATGTTATTTGGCAATCATAAGGTTGGGTACAAGAGGGAAATCAAACTTTTATTATTAATATGCTTGTATCCAGATACAATATTAGGTGTCTGAGTTTGCACATTTGGATGTAAATATACATGAATAGAGCAAGTTATTTTTTGCTATATGACATAGAACTCGGATGACCTTTTGGTTTTTCTTTGTGAATTGTGTTATTTCAATGGCGTTTAAGTTCTCTCCTTAAGTATGATTGCTGATGTCATGCTGCTGCATCATGTTCTTAAATTCCAGGATGCATCAGAATTTCACGAAGATTCTGCATGTTCACTCTTCTCTGGGACTGAGCCAGATTCTCTTGGTAGCTTTGAGGGTGCATATGAACCAAGTCCAGTTTCAGTTCTAGTTTCCTCATTTAGAGAAGATATTTCATCTAGCTTGAAGCTTGTCGGTGCTGATGAATATGGTATGTGATGAGCACGCTGAATCTTTGAATAGTTCACTTTACAATACCATCCTGTTTGTTTGGTATTTTTGTTTCATTTCCTAGTCTCCCTCCTTCTGTTTTGGTATTAGTTACAGATGTATCATCGTTTCTTGATTTCAGACTCCTCTGAGGTTGATGATGAGGGATTTGGTTTCAACGTCTCAAGCGACGAAGATTGTGGGGATGAATCTGTTGGTGAATGTGAAGAAAAGAAAGATGTGGTAGGATTATTCAGATCTGAAGAGAGTAGGAATTTCTCCTATGTTGTTGACGTCTTAACCGAGGCAGGTATTTCTAATAGGAGCTTGTTCACAGACTTCTCAACATGGCACTCCGAGGAATGGCCTATTAGCCTTTCCGTCTTCGAATCCCTCGAAAAGAAATTTGGCGAGCAGCAATTTTGGAGGAGATCCGAGAGGCGGCTTCTCTTTGACCGAATTAACATAGGGCTGCTGGAGATTCTGCGGCCGTGTTCATTTGTCCCCACATGGGAAAAGCCTGTGTCAAGAAGGTTGAATGCTGAACTAAGCCAGAACATGGTTGAGGAAGAGATGTGGGGATTGCTTGTTTCACAAGAGAAGAAAGCAATTAAGGAATCAGGAGATAATGATATGCTTGGAGGGGAAATTAGTTGGATAGAACTAGGTGAAAATATTGAAGATATTGTTATAGAGATAGTTAAGATGTTAATAGAGGAGCTTGCAAATGAGATAGTTTGAGAGTTTTGTGTGTGCGGCTATAGCATTCATATATACCAAGAAATTCATGTATAGCTTGATTTGGAGTCAATTGAGAGGTTGATTTTGAGACCAATTTTTGTTGAGAGGTTGAAGTGTTTGGATTAGGGTGTAGGTATAGGTTCATTATTCATTCATATGGAGCATTTTTGCGTTTCATTTGTATCCAAAAAAGAAAAAAAAAGGGAAACTACTGGTCGATTTGAAATGTTGTGTTTCATTTGTATAAAAAAAAAAAGAAAAGGAAAAGAAAATGAAGGTACTAGTGGATTTGTTGTGATCTTCTTATGCAACCTTCAGCTGTGTTTGGAGATGCAATTGCCATGCCCTCTGCTGTGATCTTCTTATTCCAACTCTTCATGACTTTTTATGACAAAAACTAGTAAAAAAGGTTCACACATTTGATCTGGTTGTTCTATGTCCATGTCTGAAGTTGAAAGGGAGACCAATGAGCTATATACTATCTCCAGTTTTACATTAAAAACTCAGTAACTGAGTGTGCTAAAAATATTTGTCTCAAATCATGTGATAATCTAAATAATAGTAATGTTTTATCTTCAATCAAATTTACAAGAAAACGATTACATTCCTGGTCTTCCACAGACACAAAAACTTCCCTTCTTCATCCACTTTGGGTGTTCAACCATATTCAACATCACCAATTCCAATTAATCAACTCATATGTCAATCAGACCAAACCTTATGCCCTCACATGCACCAAAATTAACATCATCTCAACTTTGTCAAGCATACACTCCGTGGCTTTAAATTGAGGCAATATGAACTCTCTTGAGGCTTCAAATTGATAAATTTGAAGGTGGTAGATAGATAGATTTGATAGAAAACAATAATAAGCTCAAACAAATCTCTTACCAGCACACATGGTTAACCAACAAGTGAACAAGCACACACACAGTTGTAACTAGTTCTAACTGCTTTTTGAGCCCCACATCGGTGGGAGCCAAGCTGGGAAGACAAACACTGGGTGTATAAATAAGAGGAATAGAGCAACGTAGAAACTTGCCTTAAACTAATGAGTAAGGAAAACAAAGCAAGTGGTGGGAGTCACTTGTCGCGCTTAGTCAATTATCGTGGCGCATGAATTTATGGAGGGGTGATAGGCTGGCCAGGTGTTGACGCTGCTTACTTTGCAGAACTCACTTGTGCGGGCCTCCCAACCCGCAATGTTTAGTTTTAATCTTTTTTACTCTATTTTTATTTTTAATTCTTTTTTAGCTTGCTGATCAAATATTGATTTGTTGTGTACATGCTACAGAATACTAAACATTATTTTATGCATGTCATAATGTTCTTTTTTTGTTTTGATGTTTGATTTATGATGAGTTATATCACTTTTATATGTTAGAAAATATATAATTAAAAAAATAATTAATTTGCACATACAAATTAATAAATAAAGACATACTTATAAATACAGTAATTAATATTTTCTTTATTCTTTTAGTAAAATATTTTTTACTTTTTCTTAAACTTCTTATGTTTTTCCCCTAAAATCATAAATTGAAAATAGCTTTCCCCTTATAGAAATTGAAAAGGCCTCTTTTACATTTTTGTGGTTGTAGTATAATTTGTATATCAAAATATGGGTTGGAACATAAATTTACAATTGTGTGGGTTTGAGTCTGAATTCGCCATACCCAGTGACGAATTCAGACATTTTAAAAAAGGAAAAAATTCAGATCTAGACTTTAAAAAAGTTCAAACTTAAAAAAAAAAAGAAGTCTGAGTTGTGGCGAATTTTAGACTCAGATCCATAAAAATGTAAATTTTTTTACCTAGACCATATGATAGGATATAAATCTTTTGAGGTAATATATATGTAATAAATCCAAAAAATCTAGCTCTAAGTGGTGGTAGCTTTGACGAGGGCTTCAACAAAATATTATAACAAAGAAGACCCTCAACTATAAAGAGGGTGACTTAATAATAATGCTTATAACAATCTGAATATTGTAATAATCATATAATTAAAAAAACACTTTTCAATTTAAAAAGGTTTAAATTGTAAATATGTTAACATAATTTATTACCTATGTATAAAGGGAAGTTTTCATTTAATTTTAAATAAGTTTAATTAATTTTGGATTAGGGCTTAGAATGAATATGAAATAATCATAATCACACTTTTACATTCCATTAACATGATCTTCTGTCATATTAACGAAAATTAAAAATGTGAACATGACATTCTCGTGTTCATTTTAAATATGAGGATTTTAATTTAATTTCTACGCAATACAAATTCTTTTACATATTGTCATCTAATTAATAAAAAAAATCTTTTAAAATATCTCACATGCATGTCTTTTATTTAAAATAATGACGGTGAGAGTTAAAATTTAACAAGATTTATGAGTACACGAATTAAAATTAAAAATAATAATAAGTTAATATATTCTTTTTCTCCTTTTCAATTCCCTAAGTAAGTTCCTTCCTAGCTTGGCTTCGGCCCGTCTTTTTTGTAAAGTTTCTTCTGCAGCTTCTGAATTATGAAAACTCAGTTCACGACCCAAAGAAAAAGCCCTTATTTTTTTTAATATACAGAAAAAATATATTAGACGCAATCAATTCTTTTTCCCTAATATTTTATACATGTAAATATTAGCGATTTTTAATTGGATTTATTACATATATATTACCTCCAAAAAATTTATATCTCATAATATGATCCATGTAAAAAATTTACGTTTGTTCATCTATGTTATCTATATTATTTTATTGAAGCGATGCAACTTGGATGAAGATGTCTTCATTTTTATATTATTTTCCAATGATATTGTGACATTCAAAATCAAGAGAGAGAAAAAGGTTTGTTAACAAAAAGAATAAATACAATTCAAATCAATCCTTTTAATAGTATATTTTTCTATTTTCAGTCTAATTTAAGTATTTTAAATTTAGATACGTGTGGCAAGCTTTTATTCAATTGCATTCCAATCAATTAAATTAAATAATATTAAAACTTTATATAATGAATATAAAACTATAAATTAAATTCGTTTTCATTGGAAAAGGAAAGTGAGATGATAGTACGGATATAAGCTAAACTCGTACACAAAAAGAAAGTGGACACAAAATATATTAGTCTCTTAAATTTAATTGTGAACACCTTATCTTATCAGTTATTTGAAGATCCACTTACACATAGATAAATGAAATAATTAATTAAGCAGATATCTCTAGGAATTGAATAATCCTCAATGAACCCTAAAACCCCAATCAAAAGCTAACTCAAGAAAAGAAAAGTGTTGGCCCAAACTATTATAGGTTTGTAAAAGTCGACATTTGTAATTGATCATTCAATATTAACTATAAGATAAACTTTAATATCATCTTAGAATTAAGTGAATTTTATCTAATCCCAAAATTTAGCTCCTGAGAAAAGAGTGCCCAGGTTATTATAAAGATTATATTGACCCAACATTACAAGAAAAATGAAAATTTGTGATGACAAAATTGCTGACGGAATTAATAGATTTATTTTAGAATGATATATTTGCAGTGGATACAATAGATTTGTTGTAGAATCGTCCACTGCTAATCACAAATTTTCATGTAGTAATATCTCTAAATAATGTGAGACTTGATACACCCCGGCCTTATACTTAGGACCAAACATCTATAGCTTCTTTGCATGGTCGAAATCTGCGGTTGACACAATATAGGATAGACTAATGTCATCTTATATTGAATTGACATAACTTAACTTAAAAAAATAGCTTAAGGGGAGAAAGGGTCCCCCAAAATTTTAGAACTCGACCTTTGCTGTCCGTCCATTTCAAACACAAGATAACCTCTAATAATATTGACACGTTAGGTAGGTGGTCAAGGTAGTTCAAATTCTTTTAAAAAAATTGAATTAATGAACTAAGTAAAAAATTAAATATGACAAATCATTACATCTTAACCTAAAATCTCATGATAATTAGTCTATAAACGTGAGGGTTGATATATAGTCTCACATAAAATCACAAGAACATTTATGCTTGAATGCCAATTGCCAAAGTAAGGGCAACTTTTGGATGGCGGTGGCAAGGGAAAGCAAAGGTGTAGAATTGATCAAAGGGTGTTTCTATATACACTACTACTTGCATAATTATATGTTACCAAAGAAAGTTTTATGTTCCAAGCTAGTAGTTGCTGGAAAGATAGTGCTAGGTATCGATTGATGATCATAGGGTTTGTCTGTTTTTGGAGGAATTCTATGCTGTGGGTATGTCCCACAGATCACGTGGAGGAGGTGCATGGCAATTGCATATTGACAAGGGAATGGTCATTTACAATCTCCTCTAATCCCCTCTCAGCCAATTATCTTTTATCTCTCACGTGGGACACCTGGCCCCACCCTCTCCCACTTTATATTATATATTGTACTCTCTCTCTATTTATTTATTTTTATTTATTATTGTCTTGCACATAAGATCCTCTCTATTTGCAACATTTCTCTCTAATCACCCCTTTGTGACACTATAGCTGGCTGAATTTCACTTCCCTAGCTAGCTGCTTTAGGATCATGGGAGATTCTTCTTCTTCCTCCTCTTCTTCATCATCATCTGCTTCATACATTCGTATGGTATGTATACATGTATAAGAGATCATGCACTGATGGTTAATTTTGAATGATTAGACTGATATAAATGGTTTGACACTTATTCTTTTTAAATAAGATTTTAGGTTAATTCAAGTCTTGTAAATATGTCAAAACAATTAGTGTTGGGAGGGAGTTTTACCGCTCTCATAGTGAACTGACCTAATTCAAGTAGTAAAATTGAGAATTTTAGACCTAAGATATATACAAAGAGAGAGATCTATATAGTTTTAGCTCTATCTTTCATATTCATTCTTGTGTTTGATATGATCATGTACATATGTAGCTTTGTGATATCCATACATGTTCACATATTAATTTTGTGACTAAAATAAAATTAGGTGCAACACTTGATCGAGAAGTGTTTGATCTTTCACATGACAAAGGAAGAATGCATGGAAGCTCTCTCTAAGCACGCAAATATTAAGCCTGTCATAACATCCACCGGTATATATGTTCGTCACTCTTTTCATTCATTTTCCAAAATGCCATCTTGTGAAGGAAAAAAAAACAAGATAACAAATCCTATAGAATCAAAGAGCATATACACACATGCAAAATTATTGCATATAATTAATTAATTTCATGGTGTGCAAAATTGAAGAGATGTATGACAAGATCATATTAGAGATTTGAATCTATATCTAGGTATTTTTATTGCTGACCTTTTTAGTTTAATTTGATGTATAAACTACAACCCTAATTAAACTTTAGTCATTGGCTTTGATCACTTGAGAAGCTTGCTCTCATGGCTCTCTTTTCGAAAATTAGCTAGCCGAAAACATGACCAATATTTCTTAGTTATATATGATTGAATTCATTCTTGACCTTCCACTTAACATGATATTTATTTATTCATGTTTCAAGTCTAAAAGGATTTTCTGTGAGAAGCATGTAAGAATCATAATCTATTTATAGACATAATTAAGCTCTATGTGTTATAATCTTCATTAATTTACTTGTGTTGAATTTATTTAATCACATTATTAATCCTTATAATACAATCGCTTACTGATCAAAATTTGCGTCAAATTTCAACTCCGGATCATGAGACAAATTTCAAGCGAATTTCGAAGACTAAATTTAGATGAATTATGATGAATGAAATATTAGATTACAAACACTTGAAACCTAATTAATAAAATGAAAACGAACTTACCATGTCAGGGATCAAAGTTAGACTGTCGTTGATTCTTAATTTATGCCATGCATCTAAGATTCAATTACAATTTTCACTGCTCTAACTTTCTAGATATGCCTCCCCTTATTGTTCCCCCATATTAAAGGGGGAAATAAATAATCATCTGTATATTACCTAATAGGCGGGAAGAAATCAATATTTTTTGTCACATTATATACAAAGAGTCCTGCTACACGTGCATCAAAAAAATACATCATTCATACACTCTATACTTATATACATAAAGTTTGTGTTTTAATGCATGTAATGTTTGTGCACTTAATTAAGTATAATTGATAATATCATCTATAAGTTTGTAATGTTTGTGCACTCATAAGAATAAAGTTTGTGCATTATTAATGGTGTATGTATGGATGTATAAAATTGGGTGTACATGTAACATTTTCGTATAAAAAATTCTCATGTATCTTTAACACACATCTAATCTTTCGTTAACTAACTCTTAAGTTTAGATTATAAACAAAATTTCATTATCCCATAGTCACTACCACAACTCACGATTTTATAACTTCCTCTTAAAAGTGAAAACTGCCCCCTCATTTTTCTCATTCTCATTTCAATTCCGTGTTTCTCTTTGAAAAAATAAATGAATAAATAAAAGGGCCATTAATTGAAAAACGTGGCTTAGCAAACGCGGAGTGCCTGTGAAGCTCGTTATTCTCTTTGTTTTAAACTAGTTGTTCACCTTCTTATTTTGATCTGTTTTAAAATAGTTGTTCACTTATTAAATTTAAACATTATTAGTTAATTTTTTTCCTAACACATCCTTATTAAATTAACTCTATTCATCCACTATAAATAAGAATAAATAAGTAAAATACTATCAATTTTTGTTCTTCTTATTTTTATATTTTACAATCATTTTCTTAATTAACATCTACTTACAAAAGAAGTTGGACAATATTAAAATGGAGGGAGTAGTGTGTCTGATTTCCGATACCTTCCACCAAACACTCCAACACACAATTGCATGATGCACGTGCATATGTTGCACACTCACGTTAATTTATAATATTTGAATGAATATATGTAAATGCAGTGTGGAATGAGCTGGAGAAAGAGAACAAAGATTTTTTTGAGGCGTATGCAAAATCCAAGAGTAAAGACGACCGAATGTCCGAGGAAGAGACAAACCAAATGATACAGAAGATGATCTCTGATAATAAGTCCTCCAAAGGTTCCACCAATGACTAATTTTAATTAATTCTCTCACCTTTGTGTTTTTGCTTCAGTTTCTACATAGTTCCTCCTCGAATTCTTTAGGGTATGTTGTTCTCTAGCTACATTACTATGTGGTCCCTAGCTATATATGTATGTGCGATGCATGGACGGTCTGTTATATGATATATAACCAATTGAATCTATATGGGGTTGTATTATTTGGTGGCTCTTTCGCTCGCTCATTTATGGTCATTCTTATAGTTTGTCACATATTTGAGTCTGGTTATTCGATGACTAATTTATAGTAATATATATGTGTTAATCACATTAATTTAAGGTTTAGGGTTTGAAACGCATAAAATCGTATGTCGCTAATTGTGTTTCGTATCAACGCCACTCTATCAATGTATAATAAGATTGAGACTATTTTATATCTGAGACTCTTATCGCCAATAAAAGAAATCCACCTTAGTCCTATGAGACTAACTTTAATACAAGTGTGTGTGGCACACTCTATTGGGCAAGAGGGAGTTGGTTTAAGTCCCAACTTAATGAGTTTTTTTTTAATCTCATTTTGCACATGCAATCTGATGATCACTCAAAAATTGGACGGCCAATTTAGTGGGGCCCACTACAAATTGGGGTCAAAAACATAGGGCACCCCAATTTTAACCTATTCCACCTTATTAGCACCCCTAAACAATGCGTTATAAAAAATTAAAACATATTTATATAATAAAAGGGACTATTTTTCATTTCAACTTCGCTTTCGCATTCTCACATAAACCCTAAAGCATCTCTATGCGGCACACAATCATTGGGCAAGAAAAAATTGGACTTAATCACTTTGTGGATCCCATCATAAAATTGGGACCAATTTTGGGTGCATTAGAGATGCTATAAGACTATAGTTTTTCCCTCAACTTAAATCCATTATTAAGTTGTCATACGGAAGGAGCACGGAAACTTGCTAGCCAGGCCCTAGCTAGTCACCAATGCATATTCCCATATCTTATGTAAATGCTATATGATCCATGAAGTAGCAAATAGCATCATGCCACGTCAGCATCACAAGGATTTCCTAGTAATTTTGATCTCACATATGGGTGTTGCAATGAATATGGACGTGGCAAATAGCAATTTGTCTGTGTTGTCTACGCAATCTACACATGTTGACATGAAAAGGCACTATCATGTATATCAAACTCATTGTCACGTCAACATTACAGTACAGACTACAGACATAGTATCCAAGTGATTCCTACCATTTATGTTATTCAATTTATATTTGAATTGAATATAGGACTCACAGAAAATTAGGAAAGGCCGAAAGGCAAAAACAAATTATTAACAGAGTCGGTAAAGTAAGATATGTAACCACGCGATATAATGTGATACTAACCACCTTATATTTTAATTGTGAGGCTGGGGATTCGATCATCACACGTGAAAATGGAAAAATATTTTGTGACTAATCATTGTTACCGACAGTCAGCATCTTAAGTGCACAAAAAAAATAAATATCTCACAAGAAAATGAGTTTGATTTTTATTGTTAACGTGACAGTCACTTTAATTTAACGAGTGACCAATAAATATTACCGTAAGTTTTTAAAAAATCTCTAAACATGATCTGATCCTAGTTTGATGACCGCAATCGAACTCAATTTCTATAATAATAATAATAATAAAAAATGCGAAAGAAATGAAGTTAGCTAGGGCCCGGCTTTGTGTGCGTCGTTGAGTGATATTCGGGCATGCGTTGTCGTATTGCGTGAATTATATAAGGAAAATGTTGGAAAGGGACTTAGAGGTTGTTATAAGAACAAATATTTATAAGTGAAATGTTATTATTTAAACATTAGAAAGAAAGAAATTAAGAGAAAATAGACATCTCAACTATTATGGGTTAGTCTTTAATTTGTCCTGAAAAAAAGAGAGTGCATCAATTTTACAAAACTGTTTGAAGGAACAAAACTATAGCCTAAATTTTTTATTTTGTGACTAGTAAGGTTAACGTGATTGTTTGAGACTGTCCACTTTATTAATATTTTGTTGCATCAATTTCGCGACAAATTGAGGTAGTGGATGATTAAAGAGCTAGATAAAAGCGATGTATAAGCAAATGTAGCTAACAAATAATACACGGATCCCCCAACAGGTAGCATTTAAGATCTCATAATTAACAAGTGTCGAACTTAAATCACTTAAATTTATGGAGCTTTTACCCTCGAACGACATAACACAACAATTTTGTCACAAAAATTTTGACTCTCCATATGATTGGTGCCACATAACTTAGCTTATTAATTTAGGAATCTTTTGTGAATGAACTAATCTCACTCCTCACGGGTCACCGAAGTTGATTTGTTTTAGGACAAATTAGTGTTATAAACCGTGCATGGTTTACAAATTCTATATATATAATAGGCTTTTTCTATAATCAATCATCAATCATTTTACACAATTCGGTTGTTTCATTTCATTTTCACCCCAATCAATGAAGATAATATCGAAAAGACCCCTTGGTGTGTCCATTGCTGATTGGTTACTTTCCTAGCTGCATCCATTTTCTTCTGCTACCCTCCGCAGCACATACGACAAATTGGAGGCCGAAAACAACGCTGAAATAATGTCCGAATCCGTGAGGCTTAATAGGCTTAGCGTGGCAATTGTCCTTTGTCTTATTGCATGAGTACAAGGCCGATGATATAATAATTATAACAATATAATTATTAATAATGTTGATTTATTTGTAACACTAATTTGGCCACTTCTACCAGTGAAAAACAAAATAGATGGCTATGCATGCTGTCACATCGACCACTTTATTTCCAGAACCATGTGCAACATTTTTTTATTCAAGCTAGCAATTCAAGTATAGCATGAGTTAATTTTGGTACATTTTTCGATTTCTGTCTGTTGTGATGGCTAACTTAATGATGGTTTGGCAACTAAATTAAATGTGACGAGAACTTGAGATTTTTTGTGTGCCTGTCTTCAATTGTCAGTGAAAAGTAGTGGTTGAGACAAAGCAATCAGAAAATTACGGAATAAAGAAGTTGGTGGAGGTTTTTATAGGCAGAGAGGGTACTGCAGATTCCCCTGAGTAGCAGATGTGAGTTTAATTTTCCTTTTTGGCGGCAGCGAACCTTGACATAAGACACATATCTACCAAGATCTTGCATAAAAATATGGCATCACATAATATGTGTAATATTTTACTATTAATTTAAAATGTGAGATCTATACATAATATAAACAATAATAAAAATGTGATAGAAGATTGCATGTTATATTGTCAAGTGAAAATTACATATAAAAAAATTCATTCTTGTGTCCATAGCTATCTTAAAATGAACGAATGGATGAATGACGTGCTCATCATTGATTGATCATCAATGAAATACAACATAGGCCAAAGGGATCGGAAACAATGAAGAGAACATTGCTCTTCCCATCACCCATCTATCATTCTTTCCCCACTCCAACAACCAATGCTTCGTATTCTTTGGCCCCTCTTACCACATTGTCGCTCTCACCCTTGGCTTCGCCTTGCCGTCGACGCCACCACTGTCCCCCATCAGCTCTATCCCACCTTAATCGTCCCCCTCGCCATTGGATTGACCCTTACCCATTGTCTCATTGCATTGACAACAATGAAACATAAATTGAGATATTGTTTCTTAATTTTATAAGCGGGGGGAGCGACGGGGATGACGTGGTGGTGGTGGCGGCAGCCATTCTTGTCTTGTCTTGCGAGTTTGACATAGAGATAGAAGCAGGAGAGTCAGGGTTGATTTGTTAAATAGTCCTTACATACTTTTAACCCAGGACCAATTTGGTCCATAACTAAGTCAGTTCCTTACTTCTATTCTAATAATATTGATAATAATAACAAAACATGATTATATGCATGCACACACATAATTGAATTAGCTTACGAGTTAGTGAGTTGAACATAGTAAAGCTTGGGCTTGACTCGTTTAATAAACGAATTGAAATTTTGAGTTCAAATTAACTCATACACTTACGAGCTTAACTTATCGAGCCATTAACGAACCAAATTATAAATAGTTCACGAGCTAGCTTGACTCACTTCTCACGTATGGAGAGGGTCTTGCGACCAGAGGTATACTCATTTTGGTAAGTTCAAATTCTCGAAAGAATTAGTCGTTGTTTTTAGCCGTGAATATCCTCATTGAAAACAAAAAAAAAATGTCAATAATCTTTTTGGGCCCTTATATTATACGGGCTCAGTGAAGCACTCTGACCCGGACCCGAAAGATGCACCGAATAAGAACCGCAACCCGTTTTGCGGTTCTCTCCCAATAAAATCCTCCCCGCGAAACGAAGGTTGCAGGAAAAACTAGGGTTCTTGTACAATCATCTTGTGCCGTAGAATCCAAAATCAACTCATTCAGAAGGTAACAATGATCTACGACGTTAACTCTCCTCTCTTCCGATCCTTCCTCAGCCAGAAGGGAGGCTCCTCCGACAAGAGGTCAGTGTTCTCTCTCTCTCTCTCTCTCAATTATTCGTCGGGGTTTATGGTAATGGATGTAATTAGGGCTTTGTGTAGAACTAGGTTAATTGGTTTTAACTTTAATAGATTAATTGTATTGAAGTTTTCATCTTTTGTTTTTCGCCAATGATTTTGAGGCAGATGCTCATTTTATTTTTTAATTGTGAATGATTATTTCTTTTGTGCGTGTTTGAAAATTGAAGATTTTTGTTTATGCTACAGGGGAATAGTGAATGACACTCATGTGCTGTTTTTGTTCTCCTGATTGTGTATGGTGGATAATGCTAACCTACTTTGCTGGTTTCTTGTATGAGCAGCTTAGATTTTTAGCTTAGTTTTCATTTATGCATGCTTTGTGGAACCTTTTAATTATCCTTTAGGCTTGACCTACATAGAATAAGGAATGTTCTTTCAATCTTCAACCAGTTGTGTTGCATTTTCTTCACTCTTTAAGTGGTAATCTGATGCTAAAGATCGTTTGCTTAATGAGTGGAAATTGGCTAGGTGTAGGAAGTGGCCGTGGCCCTATAATGGTGGTATATCTGGCAATAGTATAACAAACCTTATCCCATTAGGTGTGGTTTAACTCGGTTAAATGTCGATAATGGCATACTCTAGATTTTTTTCCTCCTCAAGGCATTTGAAGATATAGAATGTGACTGGAGATATAGTTAATTCAGATTAGTTAGATCATTTTCTAATGACCTAAAAAGAGGATCATTTTCTGAATATTTGATGATTATTTGTTAAGTGTTGCGTGTTGATCCTGTTTCTTAGATTATTGTGTTAAGACTCATCAAAACTATTGCCATGTATCTCAGGAAAACAGAGGAGCAGAAGCCAAAAGAGCAGAGGCCCAAAGCCAGTGAGAACAAACCTGTTATGACAGAGTGACAACAGCTTGGTTGCTGGAATGAGTCTAGGGTCTTATTATTGTATTGGTGCTATAAAAATGCTGGGGTTTTTAGCCGTGTTTTTTTATGTTATATGTGGTGGATTTTAAGCTGGTAATTTGTAATGGTTTGATTTTGGTTATAGTTATCATGAACTTGTGTTGGAAACGATTTGATGCATGCATGGAAATGGATGTACTCGTTTTGAAGTTAGTGTTGTTTTTAAAATATTACACCATTTCTATGTTTGTTTCTCTTGCCTATATACAATTAGAAATTTGAAATATATCAATTAGAAATCCCTACATGTCACATAGCACGCCCTCAATCATCCTATAGATATGTTACAAAGTCAATAGTAGTTATTTATGGCATTTAAGTTGATTATACATTTGCTTAAATATTTTTTACTTGTTATTCACAAAGTTTAGAATGATATTAGAGGTTTATTAAAATACATTGTCAAATCAAGAGAGTTTAACACTGTCATTCAATTACATGTTGATTTTCACACCTATTGCCTTCAAAAATTCAATTACGGGTTACCTATTGCCTTAAAAAGAAAATGTTTTCAATGTGTTTAACACATGGCAATGTAAAATTTTATTATATTGATAATATGGAGAAATTAAACTAGTTATGCCCTAATTTTGCATGACATTAGACATTTCAACTTAAAATGGCCATTTTTCAGTTGTAATCACACACTAATACATAATTTTAAAAGTTTTTCTACAATGAAATCCTCTTATGCTCTTTTCAAATTATACCAGCGCATTGTGATTGATACATGTTATATTATACATTCAAAATCATACTCAAATATTACAAGAGAATTGTAATGTTAAAGTATTGATATTTTAATAATATTATATTTTGCCATTTACAGACATTTTAAAATTATATATTATATATTAATAAGAAAAACTGTAATATATAACTTAGATAACCTACATAGGTATTGCATAAAAAAATGTAATATTTGAGAGATTTAACTTATCCACTTTTATGAATAACAGTTGCATTTTTTTAAATAAAATAGGAAAAAAAAATTAAATGTAATTTATAGAAGTAAGTATGTTGATAAGTAAGTTGATGAGTTAAATTTTCCAATTTTTTTTCTTGAAAAACGATCCACATGTATAGGTATATAAGTATGGCATGAAAAATGATAACACTTTGTCTTCTTCTCTCTATCTATCTAACACACTTCTAACTCTCTCTTATCTCTTTTACTCATACCAGACCACAAAATAAAAAAGTATTTCTCATATTTTCATTCAATACATTTTACAACAATTGGCCAATCACATATTACATAGATTATTTCTTAAACAAAAGCTTGATTGCACAGAGTTCAATAGCAATAAAGCATATTCATAAGAAAACTATCCAAAAGAATGGCTAATACCTTTTTTTACACTAACTCTACAAAGCATACTTCAATGTTCTTTTGTCAACAATGGCTCCAATTGGGCATCTTTGTCCTTGGGGAGTGGAGGTCTGCCATTACCAGACTCCAAGTCGGCAATCAAAAAGCTCTCTCCACTCTGTTTCAGTAATCTCCCAAGCAAACTAGGTTTGTCTTGTGGTATACGGGGTGGCGTTTGCGAACTGTTAGATCCTGATTTCAAGCTCTGAACACGCTGCAAGCAAACTTGAACAGCATCATGCACTCTCACAAAGTACCACTCTTTGCCTATTAGCTCCACCACACCAGATCTAGACAAGGTAAGCAGAACTTCTGGGCTTGGATTGGATATTGCAATCTGCAAGAAGAAGAATAAGAAATTTAGTTAGTTGGAGTGAAACTGTGATATTTTTATGGATTTGAACATTCGAATGGTAGTATAAAATCTCATATTTTTACTTGAATGTCCCGTAATTTGTACTCCTGATACAAGTCTTTCAAAGCTTGAACAGCACTAGAGTCGATGTAGGTCACAGCTGCAATCATTATAACCATATGCTTAGAAAAGTAAAGGCTAAATTATCGTCAATACCCTGACAAAGTCTAGCTTACGAGCTAATATATTGAAAAACGACAGTTAAGGCAATGTCATTCATGAAATAGGAGGGAACTATGTTAGTTCAAAATTATGCCCAAACATAGGCTATACATCCTATCATTCTTTGTACACAAAGTAAGCAAGACTTACGCGCCATCTCTAGAATGACAAAGTAAATTCTTTCAACTTCAGGTCCACGTCTTGTAGAATTATCAACATCAACTTCATATTCCCGCAACCTGATGGAGAACTCTAAATGAATTACCAGTGCTTTTGATTGAAAAAAAAGAAGTCAAATTACAAATGATTTCTTGTTACCTGTCCTTTATGTAACTTGTGTTTGCAAAATAAATAGGAGCATCAATACGAACTATTACAATTCCATTGTATGTATATGATTCTGGATACTGTTTAACATTTCTATAAACAGTTGTCCCCGGCAAACGACCCAAAACAGCTGCAACCCAAACCAAAACAATAATATCAGCTTGCTTACATATTTTCCAGTAAATTTAAAACTAAAAGGCCATTAACTTTTTAACCCTAAGTGGTAAGACCATTTAATGGCCTTCTAAATAAATCCTTCAATGAGTGACACGATTCTTGGATATTCAAATGGGGAAGATATCATCTGTTAAGTGTGTTGATGGCCTGGTCCAACCCAGTTTGGACCCGAGCTCTTTGAGTTGGGTCTAGCCCAATTTATTTGAAAACTGGTTGGACATGACCAAACTAAAGGTAACTTGATTGCTGTTAAGGGCGGGTTTGGGCTGGGCAACTACTCGGACCGCCCAACCCAGACAATATGCCCACATATCTATTTATGCACTGCACCATACATTTATTATCCTTATTCTTTTAATTCACTGTTTTATTACATACTGGCATACTCCCATTTTTTCACTAAAAAAAATATTCCCACTTTTCCCTAACCTAATTAACACTTTTTCACTGAGAGAAGGCTTTGGTGCTCTGCTAGCTGCCGCTCCGCCGCTAGACCAGAATGGCAACACACCTCCACCACCACTTTCGCATACATTCCACCACGCACCTCCCTTTCTCTCGCATATGTGTTTGCTCCACCAGAATTGCAGCGCACCTCCACCATCAGTCATCACTGTCATACACATATGACATGGTTTCATGAGTTCTCTCTCTTGAAATGGGGGAAGATCTAGGGTTTTGCGGTGAATGTTACGCTTTGATTTTGTTAGTTTTTGAATTGGGGGGTTCGATTAGATTGGAATTGAGTTTTTTGTTTTGGTTTGTGTCATGTTATTAATTGTTTTTGGCCTCTAGTTTTTATCCATGTCTTGAATGGATGGAAATATCGTTTGAAAGGATTCTTCCATTGAATTTGTCTTTCTAATTGGGTTGGTGTTAGCTTGGCTTAAATACTAAATATTCTGATGACTTGCTCTCGTGGCTTGTATTGTATTGTATTGTGTTGTTGACTTGTTTATATATTATATATGTAATTTTTTTCAAGGAGTTTAGTGTTTAATTGGAGATTTGAGATCGGTTTCAATATGAAGTATCATTCATTATAATGGATTCGTCTGGTTCAATTTCCTTGGTTACGCCAAAAAAATGGCTTAAATTGTATTGTGTTGTTTACTTGTTTATATATTACGTATGTATTTTTATCAAGGAGTTTAGTGTTTAATTGGAGATTTGAGGTCGGTTACAATATGGAGTGTCATTCATTATAATGGATTTGGTTCATTTTCCTTGGTTAGTTACGACAAAAAAATTGTGCTTCTAAGAGAGCATTAGTTCAAACTACCTGGCCAAAACCCGGTTTAGACTTGCCCTTAATTTGGCCAGAACATAATCAGGCTTACTCGGGCATAGGGCAGATTTGGGTTCAAAATTTGGCTCGGCCAAAATATTGAGCCAGGTTTGGGCAACCTCAAGTCCATCCTAACTTGGCCCATGCACACCATGTCCGTATAGCAATTCAACTCCATACATAGATATGAAACTGGAATTAACAACATATATAATTTCTGAACATAGACAAATCAACTTACCAATGTGTGGATTTGCTGATTCATGAATGACAAAAGCAAGTGAGACTCCAACCTACAATTCCAAAACCCATGTAAAGTCAGACAAGTGATTATCTTGGAATATAGAAAATGCAACAACTTCTGCAAGTCAAATACAGAGAAATCATTTTGCACATTTGAATGAGATCAGTATCCTAAGAAGTGACTTTATAAATCATCTGAGTTAAATAAGACATCGAAGTGCTAGCATTTTATCCAGCAAACATGATTCCGCAATAAATATGCATGACCATTGACCGTATGAATACTTTGGGCTTACTAAAGAGATATACATCAGGTTACAAGGAAATTCCAATAGAAACCCAAAAATAAAAAGGAATTTTTGAGGGTACTACATCTCCATTTACTTGTAACAAAGTTCACGTTGTACTCACCCCAACAATTACACCGATCTCAATACCAAGGAACAATGTTGTAATACTAGTAATAGTCCAAAGAAGAAAATCTTTCTTATCTACACGCCACAAGAAAATGGCCTCATCATAATCTACCTGAAAAAAAAAAAGATCATTGCTTAAATTAATAAATATTATTAATTAGGCGACAAGAAGATTATCATACAAGATAGATGCATCTGTACACTAGAAAAATATGAATTGCCAGGGAAAGCTAAATAAATGCACCTATACCATGGATTAAATTCCACAGCGACCCAAACTAAATTAATGGAGTTATGAAGATCAAAGAATATCTCATAACAGTTTGAACAAGGATAAAGATAAACTCTTCTTCAACATTTAACTATTTCAGCTTCCACCACTTAAGTAGTAACGTGACTTCTTCCTCTTTTTCCAATATTAGTAATAGTAAATGTATCACTTCTAACTATCCATGGATGTTGAACATGAAATTAGTCCCTCAACACAAAGGAGAATTCTTACCAGACCTATCACAGCAGAGATCACAATGGCAGCAAGAGTACACTGGATTATTGCAACCATAAAATCCATAGTCAGCACTCCAGCAAAGAAAATGTATCTCTTAAATTTGAGTAAAAAGTCAGGAATAAAGCTAACAATAATTAAAATTCAACAGAATGCAAAGGAAAAAATATAAGTAATTCCTCAAGTCTTGATGCCATTCCCTAGTGAATATTATTCTAGTTTATGGATCTAATCCCAGCAGATATCATTTATAAAACATGATAGGGAGTGGAACTTCCATTTGAACTATTTTAATCCAAAACAGATAATACCAGGAAAAAACTTTCCAAACATGGCCTATGAACTATAAAGACATGAAAGCAAACCTGAGGTATGAACTCAAACAATGGAGTAAGGAACATAAGTGCACAGGTCATTATAACTCCTGAAACAATGCCAGATATTCCAGATTTTGCACCACTTTCATGATTGACAGCTGACCTTGAAAAGGATCCTGCATTACTCATTCAGAAGAAATTAAAATTGTTTTCATATATTATTTTACATTAAAAAATAACTTACATCTCAATTAAAATCATAATCATGAAACCAATTGATGCTTTGGTACCGAAAGCCAAGCAACCAACTACACAATATTCACTCTTTATTTAAGTTTTAAGTGTCACATAGAAGAATTACCTGTAGTGGGGTATGCTGAAAAGAATGAACCAAGAACATTGGAAACGCCGAGGCCAAACAACTGTCCAATAAAGTCATAATAATAGCTAAGTTTTTTTTTTTTTTTTTGGTTTAGTTAAGAAGTATTTCTACTCAAAAATATTGAAACCTGGCTACTTTATTTAAACTACAATTAATTCACATCTTATAACCTTGAATAGAAAATAAAAAACCCAGAAATATCTGATAATAGGTAAGAGTGTTACTAGTCAGATCCATATTTCATTTCAGGGTGGATAACCTGAAGAGAGATACTTCTATACAACAGCAACAAACAGGGCTTTATAAATATGATTTGGAAAGAAATATACCTCCTGGTTTGAATCCAACTCATACCCGTTTTTTGCTGCCAATGCCTTGGCAATTCCCACTGACTCCTGTAGTTTGAAAGTTTATGCAATTGAAGAACAAGTTGTCAAGCTACTATTATAATTAAACTCACATAGGAAACCTAATGAATGAAAAGAAGATCTCACCAAAATAGCCACACCAGTTATGAGAAAAGCAGTTGGAATCAAGGACTCTGCATACTCAAAAGCCTTAGGAACAGAAAAATTTGGAAGGCCTTGAGGTATATCTCCCACCTAATTAAAAATCATACATGACAACAAAAAGAATAGTAAATCTAGAATATAAAAAACAATTATCAAAACTCTGAACACTCTTGCAGTATCATAAACTCAATGTCTCTACAGAATCAAAAAATAAACTCAATGATCTGACCAAATAACAAAGCAAATCTTTCTCATTCATGACATAGTCAATTCAGGGAGGTAACCAAAGCACATCATTACCCAGATTGGTATTACAATGACCAATGTATTACAAAGCCAACAGTCCATCTCATCTATTTGATTCTCACCAGAGAAATTGATGGTGGATGAAATACTTTTGCAAAGACGGTTCCCAGAACTACTGCAGTGAGAGGACCTGCAGCTCTCAAGAATCTTAAGTGCTTCCTCGATTTTCCCTGGATGTATAACATCAACACAATGAGTAGGACACTGATAAATAAGGTAAGCATTTTAGCCAATATCATAGTTAGGTACATACCAGGTGTTTCATGGTAAGTAGTATTGCAAGCATAATTGATCCCATCACAAAAGGGGGCCATGAAAACTACAAAAGGGAAACCCTCTTCTGTTAAATAAAGCATTTAATAAGTGAAAGCACCAACACATTAAAAATAACACTTGTCCAAATATCTACTAGAAGAGAATGATGGCATTGGAGCAAGTGAAAGCCATACTTTGAACAATAAAGATCTCTTTGTTTAACTAAGCATTTACTATGGAAATTCTCATTTAACTTGCAATTCATGCACACATTTCCATTTTTCAACCACTTACCTGCAACTACAAAACTCAAAATAAAGCAAAAAAAATTTGACTCAAACTCATTCTTCTAAAACCTTAAAACAAACAAAACTTTAGCGGTTTCTTCTTCTTCTTCTTGACCAATTTAACCCAAAGTTATATGACACAGAACGGGACTAACAAATGACTAGGTTATGAATAAATTCAATCAAATTTCTTGTTTACTTTTGATTATACAGGTGTTTATATATCCCATGTATCTAAAACCATCGAACCCTGAATTTCAATTTCACAGCTACAGATAAACACACACAAAATTGTCATTCCCATTTCCTATAACTTATAAAGAAATCTCCAAAACAGCATCTATCCATTTCTACCCATAATTCACCCTACAAAACCCTATCATCTAAATCCTACTTCATTTACTTTCCTACACCATATAGTTAGCATCAATAACTATATGTATGAAAAGTAGAAAATTAAATAAATGCAGATGGATTAACTTTCTTTGATAGCTATATGAACTACAACTTAACTTATACCAGAAAATTCGCTAAATAATCATACCACAACCTAGCAAAAGAAATTCCATTGAATAATTCTAATTCAAAATTAACCAAGCAACACATATGGATGGTAATGAATACCTTATCTGCTCCAGCTATTAAACTCTTAGCCAGTGGTATGATCTGGCTACTCCTGTCTATATCATACCCCAAGAAATATTTCACTTGAGATAAACCAATTACAATTGCTGAAGCAGTTGTAAAGCCAGATATCACCGAGTGGCTAATGAAACGAATCAGCCATCCAAGCCTGAAATGATGAAAAGACAAGTTTCCTTAAAATCCTTTTCATAAGAAAGTCATGCTTGATGCTGAGTGGTCAGTTTGCTTGATAACATGTAACTGTTAAGAGAGTCCACTCCCTCCTCTGGTATAAATTATTCATTCAAGTTGCAATATAAACCATTACAATCATGTGGAATGGCATATCAAAATAACCGTTTGATCACTTTTACATGTATGGATGTCTTAAGACTGAAGTTAAAGTACAATTATATATATATAATTGAAGCATAAAAAACCTGAAAGAGAAAGGCAGAAACCACTTTGAAGGCAAATGCTCATGCATGGATCCATAGCCTTGTTACAAAATGATATACCTATTTTGATGAAAATGAGGAATGGCAAGAGTACCTCAAGAGTCCCATTATGCACTCCAGTATCCCAACCATAAGAGCCAATAGTATTGCCAGCTCTGTGTATAATTCACTAGATGGATCAGCTATGCTACTGAGCACGTTAGAGACCAAGAGAGATACCAATGCTACTGGGCCAACTGCAAGCTGCCGAGAAGACCCAAATATGGCATACACAAATATGGGCACGAACCCAGAGTCTTCCTTGCAAGGATAATAACATTAATAACCAGGTATTACACAGAGGGATGTAAACAACATGAGATATAAGAAAAATAATATGAAACTAACAAAAGAGGCTAAAATTTCATCAAAATCAGCACGGCATGAACAACACTTGATTAATGAAAATAAAACAGAGAGATGCTGCGGGAAGACATGGTGTATATTCAATTTGTGCATAGCTGCTAGCCGGTTTGACAAAAATCTATTTTGTGAGACACCGAGATCTAAATATTTTAAAAAAAATAAAAGTAATCAATGGATCCACAAACTCTTTGGTACATGGTATCATTCTTCTTGTCTCTTTTAGTTCTGTCAGATCTTATTCAAAAAACATTACTCTTGGCCACCTTTTTCCCACTTAATCATTTACTAAAACATAGGCAATCACTCATCATTGAAGAAACTTAACACAGAAAACTTGAATCATGAAAAAACTTAATGATTACGGATGGAATTACGGATGGAAAACTTAGCTTTCATCAGAGAGAGGGACAAAAAAGAAAATAAAAGGTAAATTCAAGTTTCATCAGGAAAATAATTGGAATATCATATTTGAAAAACATAGAGCTGAGCTTAACTAACTACACTATTAGTACGCATAATCCAGAAACTTCATCAACAATTCAACACATCGTAAATGTTTGGTTCAGCAATCTTACAGAGTCCATATATCGGTTGAAGCCCAGCTAGTTTTGCATACGACATGGACTGTATCAACAAAATGAGCAACGTTAAGGTGCGTTTGGATAAACTTAATTTCAAGTTCAAAAATAGCTAGCTTACGATTAATAAGCTCCCGAGAAGAAAACGATTATTTCCTAACAATTAAGCTACCTAGCTAGCGATTCAAAATCTCGGAATGGTAAAAGAAGAAGCTCGCTCAATTTTCCTTCCGTTTTCTCGGAAAACGAACGAGCGCGAGTTACCTGAGGGACGAGCATGACGCCGACGGTTACGCCGGCCATGAGATCGGTCTGGAAGTACTCGCGCCACCGGTAGGTGCGAATCCAGCGGGAGCAAGGAAGGAAGAACTCCATCCACTCGAGCCACGTCATTCGACGGAGCTTCGTCGCCCACCGAGAAAACGGCGACGGCGAAGACGACGAGGAGGAAGAAGAAGACGCCGTCATGGTCGGGTGCTGCAAGGGGATAATCCTGACCGGACGGGCGGTGGCGTTGGAGGCCGGCGACGACATGGAGGCGGAGACGGTGGATAGGTCGGAGAAGCTAGGGGATGCGTAGGTTATCTCCATGCGCACCGCCGGCGCATCGGAATGGTCAGAGCATGCGCGTGGCGTGTGAAGTTAAAAACTAACGAACTAGTGGTGGCTGTGGCGCATAGGTGGTGAAGGGAGGAGAAAATATGGGGAAATGGGACCCACAAATCCACATTTTTTATTTTCACAATTCTACATCTACACGTCTACGTATGAATAATAAAATTAATTGGGTGTGGTTAAATGGGAGGGATACATTGACAATTTTTTAACTTTTTTCTTTTTCTAGACACTAGAAATAAGCTAATCAACATTAAAAGTGACAATTTGTTCACTTGTTTTAGAATCGGTTTTTGGGGCACTTAACTTATTTTAAAAATTGACATGATAGTAAACCAAACAAACTTTTTATGGGTTGAAAATTGATTATATGGCATAGAATTAATTTATAAGTTCTCGTCGAGAATCCAAAAATTATTACTGATTTTATGTTTAAATTGCTTTCTAATTGACTTGTGAGTGGAATAAATCTTTAGCACTCAACGTTTTATTTATAACTCAATTTCTACTTTTAATTATTTCTTTTCTTTTTTTTTTTTTTAAATAATGAATGATTCACATGTTATTTGAACCTAAAATGATTTACAATTTTTTTTTAGATGCATGAAATGGTTTGTAACATATACACTTCACATCACATTCATTATGCTGTTCTATGTTACCTCAAAGGTTTTCTAACATTAGTTTGATTTCAATCTATGAGATTTAATCTAAGACTTTATTTAAGAGCAATAATAATTATAAGCGACCAATTATTTAAATTAGATTGTTCATCATCATTGGATGGAACATGCATGGTGTTTGAAAAAAAAATGGAAGTGTGAGCAAATAATGTATGTGACCCTATTTGTGGGTTGAATTAGAATTTATGATGATTTGGTTGAACCATAATGCATGAATATATTTGTCGTACTGTCCCCCAAAAAATAAAATTACCATGTATAAGTTTTTGTCATAATAAGAGGCTTACAATATTGGTTTGAAAACTCAATGTGGAATGATTGACACGAACCTGGACTTCCATTCGGTTACATCCAAAATTATGAGGTTGAGAGATTAATTAATTTGATACCTGCACGCAACATTTTGTTTAAGTAACTATTTTGTTCAAGTTTTTTTCCCCATAATTTTATATTTTTGGTCTTTATATATAGATGTGGGGTTTCTATTTTGTCGATTACAACTTTAAAAAATAAATAATAAAAGAGTGATATAAATAATCGTTTACTTTTGTTTAGTGCCACAAACGTCATTTTCAAAGATAATAATATTCAAAGTCCAAACGTGATTCCTACTAATTACACAAGTTATGCTATGCCACTTTAAAATGGTGGAATTTTATCATTTTCTCCAAAGTCTACTGTCCTACCTTAATGTCATGCCTAACATGATTTATGACTAGTGCCACAAATCTAAGGAACTGATTCTGAAGATGGAATAGAAAACTTTAGGTTTGTTTGCTTATAATCATCATTTTCTATTTTCAATTTTTTAAAAAAAAATTGTGAGGTAAATAATAAAAACAGGAGAATCCTTATTGTGTGTGGTTAAAATAGGAAAATCATTTTTGGGAAATGAAAAATAAAAATTGTTGGGAAATTCTCACATACTGCAAAAACTTTGATTAAATTGGACTGAATTAATCAGGTTTTAAAGATAAAGTCAAATGTCAATAGTTTTATTTGAAAAAAAATAATCTCCAAAGACTAAAAGAAAATTATAAACAAAAAATGTAATAAGAAATGAAAACATAAAAGTACAACACATGACATTCTATCAAGATCTTTTTATTTCTGGTCTCTTAATAAGAACCTTGAAGACGATGATAAGGAGATGAAGATTGCACTATTTTTGTGGTCTCAATTGGAATTATCTTTTTGTCTTCAACGACTCCAACACATTCATTGGAGCCCAATATACAGGAGGCTCAAGTCCAAAATGTCTTAGGAAGATGTCCAAAGCTTTATAGTTCTTCGACCATTAAATCAGAAAAAAAAACCCATTAAAGGTCCAACAAAAGAAAAAACCCACATAAATATTGTCTACTAGACCATAAAAGAAAATTCATATTGTCCTGCGTTTTGGTTGTGACTAGATATGGCAGTGAGTTGAGCTGGCTAGATCTCAGGTCTAACTCACTTCTTAATGAATCAAATTGAATTCATACTTATCTAAAAATTGAGTTAAATGTGTGAGCTAAAAGCTTATTGAGTTTGAGTTAGTTCACGAGCCTCTCAAATTCGATTAACTAACTTAAATTACATACAAATTAAGTATTTTATGCTTAATAAGTTATAACATGCATAGTCATAAGAACATAATTTTACTACTATTTAATCACAAAATAGTCTCACTATTATGTTTATAAAAAAACTGCCTTATTATTATTTCCATTCTAATAATAATGATAATAATGAAAAAACATAATTATATATATATATATACATAATTAAGTCAACTTACGAGTTATTAAGTCAAACATAATAAAGTTTATATTTGACTCATTTAATACATGAACTGAAATTTTAAATTTAATTTTGATTCATGAACTTACAAACCCAACTTAGCGAATCATTGATAGATCGATTTATAAATAATTCGACTTGATTCAATCCTAGTCTGGACGAAGCCCACCCTTACCAGTTACCACCGGAATAAAAAACACGCTGACCCTTACAAGATAATTAATTATACTTCTATGTGCACTTCACTTACGTATCGCGTTTGTAATGTTACACAATTACACGGAAAGCGTCGAATCAGTCACAATCACTCAATCAATTATTTTTGGCCATTTCATATCTAAATTGTCGTCCGCACAAAATAGATGATTTATGCAAGTTAAGATAAAAATAATTGAAAAAAAAACAATATATTAAATTTGGGCGAAGGCTAACCTGATGCTCGAAGAACCGGGACCATCATGGGGACCGAGTTGTTAACCAATCAGAGTAGGGATAAGTGGGGTATGACGTAAGCTGATTGTGGCAACATATACTTGATACCTGTTCATTTGGTGGATTGACTAAAATTGTTTCGATTGTAAACTGACCCCTGGATATATATTTTATTTACAAAAATGGCCCAATAATGTATACGTGTAATTAACGTGTGTTGTTTACGCGCTTGCAGTTAAAGTTGGGCCTGATTTGAGTGACGTACCCATTTTTGTGGGCCTGGATCACAGTTATAGGTATAATGTATAACTTTTCTTTAAATGATGCATTTATATGTTTGCAATTTTTTTTTATAGTAGTATCTATAATGACATTCAGATATTTTAATTTAATTTGGCAATTCACTGCATGCCACATCAACATTTGTTCACATTTGTACCGCCTTTGTAAATTTGACACCTTTATGTTTATCATAGTTTGAATAGATGAATTTTTTTTTGTGAAATCCTTTTTTATTTAGGCTTGGCTTGGTACAGCTTTTTGAGGGGATGCTTCTCTTTAAAAAAAAAAACATAAGTCACTTTTTTATGTTTGGTAAACAAAAAAGTTAAAAAGCTTTTGTTCTTAACTTATGAGAGTGAGGGATGTTTTTGAAAGTTCTCAAAAGTAGCTTTTCAAAGCTGACTAGTGCTCTCTCAAATGTAAAAAGATTAAATAACCTTAAATTTAAATAGAAATCCAACTTTATCCATTAAAATCTTGATTCTTCATCATCAATCATTTATTATGTATTTCTATTCTCGTCATTTTATATTTTAAGAGCAAATTTATAATATATTTACCATACATTAATTTGTGACTTTTTGTTATTAAAAGTCACTTTTATCATATTTCACCAAACAATATGATTATGACATTTTTAAATAAATGTTCAATATAGTTACTCAAAGGATTACACGTGTATTCAATTTTTTTTTATACAATTAGGTCATTATTGAAAGATGAATAACCACATATGAAATTAATTGTTGCTGAATTTGAAATTTAAACCCTAATGTTGAGATGTAGCATGTAAGACATAGTTTGAAGGGTTTAAAATGATTTATATTGGTTTGGGGGAAATATGACTAAACGTAGTGAAATATGTTACAGACTGATTTTAAGGTTTAGGATTTAGATGTCACTAGTGACGTAAAGTGTGAAATATGATAAAATATATTGTTTTGATGTTGATTTTCACATAGAGTGTGTATTGATAAAGTAATTTTAAAATTGAAGAAAGTTAAAACGTAAAGTAATGTAATTGCATTCCTTAAATTTACTCAAGTCCTTTAGTTTGTGTCAAATAGATAATAACATCACCATAATCTATAAAATTCTTAAATAAAAAATGTGTTGTTGGTAACAAAAATAAAAATTATCGAAATAAATTTAATGAATTTAGTAATTATTTACCAAATTATTTAAATATCAGTTATTAATATATGGTGCAAAATAGATTTATAAATTTTAATTTGAAGTTGATAAAAAAAATTGTGTAATACATAACAAGGATGAGGTAGCATAATATTGTGAAGGAAATTTTTAGTAATTAGAATCATTCACTAAAATTCATTCAATTTCAAAGATCTGTTATTAAATTATTAAAAAGAATATTTCGTTGCAATGCATTTCATAGACTCCTAAATTGTATCGCATCTTTTAATTGGATTTTTTTTTTCAAAATAAATCATACAAATATATCCATTCTTATAATAAATTATTTGTAAAGAATTATCCAAAATAAATTAGTTAAAATCGATTCGCATGTTACCCTTTTTTTATTAATTTTGTTAAACAGGGATCTATTTAATTTTTTTTTTATAAAATAGAAAGCAGAACCATTGTTCTTGGCTAATTGATAATTAGGATAGGAGAACAAGGAATTAAATTTAGTGGGGGCATGTTATATAATTTTCGAAATTACACATGGGAAGTTAGAGTAAATATTATGTACTTATGTGGCCCAAATACAAAATTAAAAAAATCGGCTGAAACTGGCAACAGTAAGTAAAATGCAGTGGGTTCATGGTGAGCACGGACAATAGGTCCCCAGGCTAGCCTTCGCCATTAAATTTGTTCTACTTTTGTATCGCACGTCACATATTGTTAAATATCGTGGAAAAATAGATAAATGAGACACAGAAAAATATAGGAAAAAGATAGATAACAGAGAAATAACAATTGTATTATCTCAGTTGTATTATCTGAGATGTGCTTCTTTACCTAGGAGGCTGAGCCTATTTATAGGCTAAAGACTCAATGGCCAAAACACAACGGCCAAAAATAAATTACAATCAATTTAAAAGATTATAATTAAATCAAATCAATCAAATCAAATCATTTGCAATTATTAACATAAATTATTCTTAACACCCTCCCTCAAGCTAAAGTTTCTCGAGCTTTAAGCTTGTCATAGTTCAACGGAGGGCTGAGTGGAGCGGAACCAACAAAAACGGAGGCAACAAAGGCTGGGAGGAACCAGCAATGGCAACAGTGGCTGGGCGGAACCAGCAAAGGCAACAACGGAGGCAACATCAGGAGTTGGGCGGAACCAACAAAGGCAACATCGAGAGCTAGGCGGAACTAGCAAAGGCAACAATCGAGACTATGCGAAGGCAGATTAAGTCAACATCGAGATTATGTGGAAGCAGTTAAGGGGGAAATTGGTGGAAGCGGGAATATGGGTTCAAGGTGGGAACCATGGCTCTGATACCATGTTAAACATCGTGGAAAAACAGATAAATGAGGCACAGAAAAATATAGGAAAAAGATAGATAACAGAAAAATAACAATTGTATTATCTCACATATGATTATTCCTTTTCTTTTAAATCATTGGTAAATGAAAAGTAAATTGGAAAAAAAAAACTTGCGTCCAACAACGATGCTTATATTCATTAATGAACTAAAACTAATACAATTTACATAAAGAATGAAACAATAAATTATTTATAAACTATAAAAGTCATATCAAATAATAAAAAATCCATCAAATAAATCTCTTAATTGAGGTTTCTATTTTGAATTTCTAACTTTGCACGCGTTGCACGTGGTGTTATAATATTAGTCTCTGCTATAGTTTGACCCGTGACCTCAAGTCCCAATTGCCAACACATTGCAGGTTATTGAAGGACACATGGTAAAATCTGTCAGCAGAAGACCCGCATTTGATGCGCTATGAAAACTTTTTAATTGATTAATTAATTAAAAGTTCCTAATTTTGAGGAGTATAAAATATTTTAATAGTCGCAGTTGACATTTTTAACTAAATAAGTATGATTATTATTGTCATGTTAACAATAATACAATGGATATTGTTTATTGAAAAAACAGTGCAATTTAATTGTGACTAAAGAAACTCCTCGAGAGACCTAAAAGCTATGAAACCAAAACTAACCCCTCCAACGAGCATAACATAATTGCTAGAGTAATGATATTTGCACTTACGTAGCACGGATGCCAAGTGCCAACTAAAGTTACGGAATGCTTACAAATAATGGTGATTTCAAGTTAATTAATTAGAAAAAAACAAGAAAACTATTATAACGTGTGATAAATGTTGTCACTCAATTTCTCTATAAGAGGCCCACCCCTAATCATTTGCTCAAGTTCCTCACTCGAATGATAACATCATCACTTACTATTGCGATTTCTTAATTCCTCCTTAATCAACTTGAAATCTCCATAACTTACGCATCAAGTTCCCTGTGCCAAATCACCATACTTGTTAAGCATGTACAAACATTTCTTATCTAATTGCTAAGTTCGCATACTTGGTTGTAAATCAGCATTTCTTTACAAAATTATCATGACAAAAAATGAACATAAGACAAGAAATTATCTAGTCCAGTGAAAATATTATATTTGCACATTTTCCCAGGCACCATGGATTGAGGTAGAAGGGAAATACAAAGGGTTGAAGGGGAGAAGCAAGATTCTACTTCTCTTACTACGGAACATGCTTATCTTTGCCTTGATTTGCAACTAATTATATATACACTTGGGCATATCATATCAAGGCTGTTGCATTGAGAGCTCATAATGCATGATATGCTTCATGACTTATCCCAAATTCAATTCTATATAGCTCAGTCGAAGCATAGCAACTTAATTACTAAAACCTGAGTTTAGATTCTGATCCACGTGAGAAGGTTTACATTTACAACTGATAGGAGATGAAAGGTCAAATGAAATTTAAAAAGGGAAATCAGGGCCTTGCTTTGTCTTTGTTGCCACTATGAATGGGATTGAGCATGCTCCGGTTTGTGGCTGTACTCATAATCAAGATGAACAAAGGCGCGCTCAATCTCTGGCAAAAGCTCAAGCTTCTCTTGCAGCGTTTCCCCAATATCATGAGCCTCTTGCAAGGGCATATCAGAAGGCAGGACAATATCAACCTCAACAAAGTAGTGAGAGCCAAAGGTGTAAGCTCGCACAGTGTCAATGTGCCTCACGGCCTTGTGGTGGTTCCAGCAGAGGTATGTGAGCTTCTGAAGATACTCTGGCGCGGCTGATCTTCCAACCAGAGAATTCACATTTTCCAACACTGTCAATGACCATGTGCGGATAGTGTACAAAGCAAGCTTCAATAGAAGAAATAGACATAAGTAAGTAGAGTGAAAGTTATATGTGCCAGACAAGTTAAACATACAAATACTACTACTACAACAAGAAGTCAACAACATCAGAGCCTGCCTTGTTCACTATGTGGAGTCGGCTATATGGATCAAACGAAGCCATAGTAAAACATACAAATAGTGGTAAGAATTGCTCCCAGTAAAATATACAGCTCAAAAGAACCATTGATGGTTCCCTAAAGTCTTAGCAGTCTAGAATATGACATAAAAAAGATATGCATCAAACCTTCATAACTGCAGAAATTATGACATGCTAATTTGATAGTTAAAAAATCTAACTTGATCTGCAGCAAAGCAAGATACTATATAAAGGAATCTGAGATCTCAAATCTCAATAATACAGGAACATAGCATAGCTGACTCAAAGATGGATGTTGATGGATGAGAGGAATCAAAATACTATTTTGCATACTTTGGTTCATTCGCTTATATCCCAAGGAACGAATCAGCCACTTAACAATCACAAATTCAAAAACAGTTTAACAGCAGGCATGTCTGTCCTTTCTTGGATTATTACAAATAGCTGCTCAAAACATTAGACTACCGGTAAGCATCTACTTACAATGATAGCGCCAACAGGATCCATCCAATCATCAACATAATTTGCCAAGAGTGCAGCAATGAGGCCAATAACATTCGTGATCACATCAAAAAAGTGATCTTGGGCGTAGGCTTTGACAATCTCATTAGTAAACGAGCGGCAATAAATCATTAGTAGGAATTTCACCAAAGTCACAGAAAGCATAATACCCACAATCCACTGCTCTTGTTCCCTGGTCAAGTTGAATGCATTTTCCTGGAAATTTCATTACGAGATGAATTAGAGCTACAGAGAACTTAGAGTTCAAGCAACTATAAATGATATACTATTGTCCAACTTACATTGGATACTAGTGTCCGGACTGACTCCAAAATTATTTGCAGTCCCAGTGTTGCCATGACGGAGGCAAAAACAAGAATCCCCTGCACCAAATTATGAATTTAAAATGTCAGTGCCAAGATGCAACAATAACGATCCATTAAACCATTAACTAGTCAATAATGAACTTTCATTTTATGCTCTATCCATGGAGAATATGTATACAGTTGATGATTCAGAAATTTTCAAACATAACACAAGTAAGGAGAACTGACCAGTGGTTGCATACGTTTCTTTCCTATGGGGTACTGATACGGGTTTGGGGTTTGCATGGAAAATGCAGTAAACCAGAGTATGAACCCAGACAAGAGATCAAGAAGGGAGTCCAAAGTGGATGCAATGATAGCCAAGGAACCACTTCTGATTGATGCATAGACTTTGGCAACAAAAAGGACCATGTTTGCTACATTTGATAGTCTGATGGCAAACGTCTCGCTTCTTGCTAACTTTTCTCGCTCCTCCTGCACGCAACAGCGGATATTCAGCCAAGAGCATTTGACCATATGCCAATCTTAAGGAGAACATAAACGAGAGAGTGAAATAGGAACCTTCGACATTCCAGGAATAAAACCACGTTCTGCTAAGGCATCCATTTCAGTAAAGCCCTCGAGCATTTCAACCTGCTGCTGATAGTACTCAGCAATATTATCTTCTTGGCCTGAAAGAATATATCATGACAAAAAGAAACAGAAAATTTAAGATGTAAGCCATAAAATCCCTGATCAAATTCAGTTGCAAACTTGCAATGATGCCATCGCCAAACAATTTTTTCAGAAACATAGCTAACCTCCATTCAAAAAGAAAGCCTGATACACAAATTCACAGATGAAGAAAGCAAGTCACGGCACAACAGGCAGACAAACCAACCAGGTTCATCATCTACACACAGCTCTAGGATAAATTAACTTCACTCAGTGGACCACCAAAAAAAATGCCAAAAAGTCCTATACACCAAAAAACAAACAAAGCAAGTCACGGCACAACAGGCAGACTAATAAGCAAAATCGAAAAGCAAAGGATTTTGCAGGAGCAAGGGACCAAAGAACAAATAACCATTTATCAAAATATATGAAGCAAAAATCCAAATGGATTCAGACCTAAAAATACCAATACAAAAATTGCATGTAACTTAATTAAACTAAAAAACATGGAACCTCAAGTGGAAAAATCCAATCACCAAAAACTACTAGTTCGCTGTCCAAAAAGGTGTTGCCTGCCTCATTCTCTAGAGCATGCAAAGCCAAAAACATCCAGCTTCAGTTTCCCCAGAAAGCAAAAAAGGGGGGTAAAAAAATGAAAATGGCAAACTGCATTAAAAACCCACCTCGACTTGAACATACAAATACAACCACTGAGCTACCGAGTAACCAACCCCAAAACAGCAAAACACCAAAATCATCACAAACACTTTCACTTTATAGCTTATACTTACCCCGCTCACAAAATTCCAAATACATATTACTATGCCAGGCAAAAAATTAAAGAAAGAACTTGGCATGCTCACCGAGACTGAAATACATCACAAGAGAAAACTAAACTACGACACTACTATCAGTAAGTATCACCACACCCTTATAGCAAAGAGGGTACACAAAGAAGGAGCGGTCACACACAAAAGAAAAATCGAATAACAAAATCTCACAGAAACAGCAAATATTCTTCTAGCAGCACATAGCTCTCAACCGTCAACCATAACCATTAGTTACAAAGTAAAAATTCCTGATTCCCACTCAGGCAATCACAATCCAAAAATTAAAAAAATAATTAAAGAAATTGAAGAAATAAACAAATCACACCACATCTTACCCAAAAAAACACCACGAAACAACAAGGTCAACTAAAGAAACAAAAAGCAGATTCCAAAAAAAATTACAATAATATTCTTAAAAAAACCCTCGAATTAACTCCCTAGAAATGACAAGTCTCCATCAAAATTAGTGTTATGATTATTTTAATCGAAGCTTAGATTTCATGAACTTATTCGAAGCTTTACTCGGATTTTTTCTTTTTTACCTAGAACACCGTAACAGTCATGGATTCCGCGAGGCGGTTTCACTTGCTTCTCCGCGTGCGGCGAAGAGAGCTGGAACCCTTCAAAGTTCAACCGCCACGACCGGTCGCCATTGTCGGAATCCGACGAAAGCAGCGAGCGCTGCTCCTCGCTCCCGAGCTCCACCGTCTCGCCCATTCCTTCCAGTTACAACACAACACCGCTCAGCAAAACGACGTCGTTTCAGTGCTTCCTCCTTCGTCGTCGTCGTCGTCGTTGTTGAGTGAAAGAAATGAAGAAGAGAGGATCGGAGCTAATAAAAGATCAATGGTTGTGATCGAAGCATGAAGGTGGCGTTGTGGTTGGTGTGATTCACTGAATCAACGATTTGTGATTTGTGTTATAACAACGACCAAACACTGCGGTGGCTGAATTTCGAACCGTGGGAGTGGGAATGTGGGGATGGTAGCTTGAGAGAGTGAGATCTCGGAGCGCGTGATGGACACGCGGGGTTCTGGGTGGGTACGTGGCGTGGTTTCGTTGGGTTGGTGATTGTTTCGCGCGTGAGGGAGGTACTTTTGGGGGTGGACATGGACGGATGAGATTGCGCGATGTAAAGAAGGGGGGCAGGAGCCACACATGAATCTGGTCCCTGGGCTGGCGGGGCCCGGTTGCTTGAAGCCCGGTTTTGGAATTGAAGATATTATGCTCTCTTAAAGGATAATTATTGCATGGCCATGAACAACTTCTCAAATATAACAATGATTAATCATCTTACAATAATTAAGCTCACATGAAATAGTAAGTTGTTAGCTATTATTTACAAGTAATTCATATGGGGAACGAAGTTAACTGAACACAAGTAGAAGGTGAGAAAGATGCCTTGACGGAAGCTCCAATGCTTTGACAGAAACTTTATGCAAGTCTCTCTTCGACAGAAGCTCCAAATGGGTTCCCCTTGACAGAAGCTCCAAATGGGGTTCTTCGCTAAGAGAGAGTGCGGCAGCAAGGTGTACTTGCAAAAGCATTCCGACGCTCGAGTAAACACAAGTGTTAGGTGAATTCTATAGAGATAGAATGAGTCATACCTAGTGACTTGATATCATGTGCTTTTATAAATGAGTTAAGATGTTCAGATAGAGATAGAGCGAAGAAAATTAGTATAACAGCTTCCCTGACTTATCTTTTCCCGCTTATCTAGGAGTTGGTTGCAGATTGGGGGGAGGAGAAGTCGTAGTTACCTCATTTCAGCTTTGCTAGGGCAAATCGCACCTGGAGTCTTGGACGTGCAGCCTTTTCCTCCTCTGAGCGTCATGAAGTTCTCTCTCTTTAGGTCAGTGCAAACATGTAGGAAGAGCTTCTTTTACTCCTTAAAGGGTTGAGGCCTATATAAGTCTTTTAGAGAATGTGAGTCTCTCTCCCTCCTTAGAGGGTTAGAATTCCTAGACCCTTGATTTTAGCCTGTAATAGCTAGAATTTTTTTTCCTTCAATTTTGATAGGTAATGATCAAACTTCAACCATCTAGTTAAAAGACAATGTAAATTACTACTATACCACACCTGTTAATTAATTATGCTTATCTAATTAAAAAAGAATGTAATATTTCAAATAAAAAGAAAAAGTTATAGGTGGATCTTCCCATGTTTTCACATGACACTATCGTATATGATTTTTTTAACATTGATTGAGAATATGAGGTATATAACAAGAATATTTTAAAGTAAAATTTCTTACTTTTATCCTATAAATTAACATATTCACTTTAAATAAATTTGTTTATTAGACATGATATAAATAAATAAAAATTATGTTGGAAATTTATATTTTCAATAATTGTATGGGCTCATATTCAATAACATATATA
This sequence comes from Nissolia schottii, assembly GCA_003254905.1. Classification (NCBI taxonomy): domain Eukaryota; kingdom Viridiplantae; phylum Streptophyta; class Magnoliopsida; order Fabales; family Fabaceae; genus Nissolia; species Nissolia schottii. Next base: position 160,263 of record QANU01014112.1, read on the forward strand.
TCAGTTATTTATCATAAGGGCCTTAATTTTAGTGATCTAATTTTTGATAAGCCTGTTAGATTTAAAGAAAACGAATGTGGGCTTAATGGATAGATACTAGTGTTGGCCCATCAGGGGATAATGGAAACCCTGGTGAGCTTAAATACGTAGGAACGGTTATGGTCCCTAACACACCAAATCAGCAAACATTTCACTTCTCCCATCTGAAGAGAAACAAGAAGTCCCTTGAGGAACGAAAGAGGTTTGGTTGAGAAAGACCATTGAACCAACACTCTCATTCGTGATCAGTTGCACCAAGGGATTCCCATCGCTAAACCATGGGTACAGGTATTTATGTAATCCTTAGTAATCTGATGTGATGTAATTGATAAATTCCAACAAATTAATGATAAGAGATTTACACGTAACTTTTTAATTCAAAATAAAAGAATTCTCTACCATGTCTCTCACACCTTTCACAAAATCATTGATGTTTTTGGCCAAGGTGGGGTTCTCTCTCCCCCTCCCTTTGCCTACTTCTCTACATATCTAACTTAACACTAGTTTTGATGTGTTGCCTTATTGCTGATGAGATGAGTGTAATTATTTAGGTAGTGTTTAATTCATGAATATATATATATATATATATATATATATTTTACAGACGACACATAATAAAAGAGATGGAGATTAAAAAAAATCAAAATTATATATGTTTTTAAGATAATTTTATATTTTTTAAAAAAGAAGAGCATACAAGGCATTTTTTTGGGATAATTTTTACATTAAATTTTATACGTTCAAAAAGAAAGATATAATTGACATGATTCTGCTACACCAAAGCTACGTAAATCAGTCTTAAACATGAAGCATAGCAACATGGTTACACCTTAGAATCAACCTAGTGGGTAGGAGGCAGAGAATATGCAAAGATACAAAAATAATGAAATATTATGGGATATATCTATCCCATTAAATTAAATAAAGGAGACATCAGACCTCAAGTGGAACCATTATTTTGATTAGGGGGTGCACGGGGTTGGAAGTCAAATCCGCAAATCGCCTAAGACGAGTTAAATTAGGTGGGTCGGGGTCACCCGCCATTTTTTTCATTTTTATTTTTTTATTTAACTTATTTTTTTTAATTAAAAAAATATATATTACCTTTTAATGCATAAAGTGAACTTAGGTAAAAATAAATAAATAAATCGAATATAAGAAAGAAAATATATTTTTATTTTTTAATAAATATGAAATAATTAAATAATAAAATAAAAGAGATGGATTGACAGCAAATCTGATTAAGTTTCATAATTCAGATTTTATACGAGTAACAGATTAGACTGGTGTAACCCATTAACTAAACCCAACTCAAATGAGTCAAGTCGTGTGAGTCACCCCAACTCACTCTTCAGCACTAATTTTGATCTACAATTTTTTTTCCCCTCTTTTATTCTCACTCATTCCATAATATAGATAATAGTTTCTAATTTTCATTTGGCACGCGGAACCCCCACTAGTAATAAATAATAGGGAGGCGGTATGTGGTGAGTGGGATTCTAGGGCCCACTGAATAACTCATTGTCGAATTGATACCATCATCTGTCTATTCTGTTCCATACTAAAGAATTTATTTTATTCACACTAAAAAAATTGGATGAAAATTATTTAAAATAATTTTAAAATAATTTATGAGATTTATTATAATAAATTTATAATCAATTTTATATTTTTATGAGTATAATTATTTTAAAGTTATACTAAAAAATTGTCGTCATAACATTACTTATTTAAAATTGGTAAAATCGTTTTCTTAGATTTGGATTTGTTCTCCTGATATGAGTGTCTTGGACTAAAACATTTCTTAATGTTGATTGATTTTATTCATTTTTTTTTATGAAAGTGAGAATTAGTTAAAGAGATATTCTAGTTCTAGCTGTTTCAAAATATAAATATCTACCATTTTTTTTATTTTCCAAATACCTTTTTTTTCTTAATTATAAAAAAATCACTAATTTGTTCATTAAAAAAATATAATATCTTCCCAACTGAGTTTTGTTTAAGTTATTTGATATTTATTTTTCTTAAATAAAATGAGGTTTTAATTTTTTTTTTTATAAAAAAACTCTACTTAATATGCCTGACTCGTGTCAAGTCAGTCAGTTCGTATAAAAAAATAAGTCTTGCTTCGTAATTCAAAAATGGAGAAAAATCTATGAAAATTCATCATCCTTGCATTTCATAGAATTATTATCTATTTTGCCTTCATAAAATGCAGTGCCTTGTATTAGCAACAATCTCATAGTAATGTATCTTCCTTTGTCCATATATTTATCCAAAATGGTCCCCTCCTATTTGCTTTATTGCTGCAGAAAGTGGCAAAGGACAGAAACAATAACCAGTACAAAATAATGATGAACAATAGTAACAAGTACCTTATTGGTTATCAATCTAGCTTTTATGATATTTTTAGGATTTCATGGTTATTACCGGATTGCAATCTTTAATTGTATTTTAAAAAATGAAGGATAAAATGTAACTTTCATGATTGGAGTTTTTCTGGTTTTATGATAGAACTTAAAAATATTAATTAACTCCTTTTATTATTATTATTATTATTATTATTATTATTATTATCATTTTTTATTTTTTTAAGCTAACACACAAATTACAGGAATTTTTTTTTTGTTATTTCATACATTCAATGTCTTAGATTTTTAATTTTTACTCTTTTAACAAAAATATTTTCATTTATGAATTTTCAACAACTGCCCTTAATTTTTATTTTAGTTTAATCAAATACTTACAACGCTGGTAAACCCATAAATCAGAGAAATAAGAAAGTCTTGGATAGGAACTCCATGACCCACATGCTAAAAAAGAACACAAATCACAATTTATAAATTTCAATGAAAAATTAAGAAAAAAAATTAACATATAATGAACAAGAAAATGCAAAAAGTAAAGATTTTTCGCTTCCATCATAAATTAATTATGAATCCTATATCAATTTTAGGGCTGATGTGAAAGAGAGAAACCAAACAAGATAATGAAATGGTAAACTCGATTATGCTTTGGCAAAATTGATTATGAGCATTGCTATCATAAATTCAAATACACACTTAATAATTATGATGATGTTTGAGAGGATATATCAATACTTTTAATTTCATGGTTCGACAAACTTAATAAATTCTAAGTTACTAGGAGTGATCTAGTAGTAAAAAGCTTGAATACTTTACATTAAATCATATACTTAAACTTCTTTGCCATCCATATATACCCAAAAAAAACTTAATTACTCTTATAACACTTAATTAGTCGGTAGACAAAATAGTGCAGAGTTATAACCTTTTAATCAATAGTCTTGGCCTTGGGAGTGAGATAATTTGCCTTGAGAAATGTCTTCTCTTTAAGTGAGACATTTAATTTGTCAAACCAAAACGTAATGGACGATGACCAAAAAATCAACCAAATATTGATGGTTAAAAACGAAAAATAACTTTTCTTTTTGGGTAAATAATAACTTCTTTTTTTGTTACACTCACTACGAAGTATATGGATTATGGACCATGCTAACATTCCAATGAAGTGGACATATATTTATTTGGGCCAAAACCCATTGATTCATTAGTGCATATTGTCCCGTTACTTTTGGTGTGAAACACGTGAGTGAGTGGCTGTTCTTATCCACTTTGCACATACATACATACATACATATATACACATACATATGCATACACACGCGACTCCATTTAAAATTTCAAAAATGCTACATGTACACCTAATTTCATACACCCATACATACACCATGAATAATGTACAAACTTTATTCTCACAAGTGCACAAACATTACAAACTTGTAAATGATACTTTTAACTATACTTAAATAAGCGCACAAACATTACATGAGTTAAAACACAAACTTTATGTATATAAGTACGAGGTGTATGTATGGTGTATGATTTTTGGTGTACGTGTAGCAGAACTCTTAAAATTTATAGTAACCCACCTCTTTGTAGTGGTCTTATGCATCACTTCTTCAATATTGCACTTCTTCAATATTGCGATATAATTAAAAAAAAAATTATTATTAACAATTCAATGGATTATGGACCATGCTAACATTCCAATGAAGTGGACATATATTTATTTGGGCCAAAACCCATTGATTCATTAATGCATATTGTCCCGTTACTTTTGGTGTGAAACGCATGAGTGAGTGGCCGTTCTTATCCACTTTGCACATACATACATACATACATACACACACATACATATGCATACACACACACGACTCCGTTTAAAATTTATAGTAACCCACCTCTTTGTAGTGGTCTTATGCATCACTTCTTCAATATTGTCCTTCTTCAATAAAAATAAAAAATATTATTATTAACAATTCAATTCTACATTATTTATTTATTTATTCTGCTACACTCACATTTTATTTTCATCTCGTGCCTTTCGTGTAACATCTTGGCTTACTTGAAAAAAAAAAAAACGCATGATTCATCAACAATATAGAACGCGATAGTTAATAAAAAAAGATAGAAGATTCACGGAAAAAAAAATATATAGAACATTATATCATTAGAAAATTTAAAAATAACATTTTAAAAACCAACAATAACATTATTATTGATATTGTTATTAAAAATTGAACATAAATTTATTTTAATGTGAATTTAACTATTTATATTCCACTCTTTTGATGTATACTAGTAAGGGAGCGCATGTTCTTGTTATGCAATGCCAAACATAATTTTTTGTGTAAATTTTATATTGCGGTTGATCTCATAATTTAATGGTTAATTTTATAGGCACTAAACACTTAAAATCATGAGTAATTTTTCTTATAAACACAATAATTTTGTAAATTATATCTCATCTTCTTAATTAATGATAATTAATGATGAAAGAGAGTAATTGACATCCCATGACTGGATTCATTTCCATCAGATTCTTCCAAATTTCTAAACCTTAACAACTCAAAAAAAAAAAAAAACCAAAAATAAAACTCCTATAAAGTCTTCAACAGTTCAATGATCACAATTCCACAAATCCATCTTGGTGGGTCTCTTCCTTCTCCCTTTCTTGCAAACAAACACACAAAACATCCCAGGAACACTGTAAAATCATGTTTTTAAGCACACCCGGATGGGGTCACATGTTCTTCTTCTTCTTGTTCCTTATTTCATGTTCTCTCTTTGTTCCTCAATCACTTGGTGATGATGATTCCAACCTCACATACCTCTGGCCTTTGCCTTCAGAATTCACCTCAGGGGATGAGTCCCTCTCTGTTGACCCTTCACTCACTCTCTCTGTATCTGGCAATGGTGGTGCCTCTTCGATTGTCAGACAAGCATTTGATAGGTACAGAGGGATCATATTCAAGCACAGTGGTGTTCCTTCTTTCGGTTTTGGTTATTTGAGGAAGTTGAAGGAAAGTATCATCAAATCTGGATATGATGTTTCCGAATTGAAGATCACTGTCCATTCAGATAATGAAGAGGTAAAGGGAAAGTTTTTTTTTTTTTGTTTGTAAATTTGGTTTCTTTTTGGTGTTTCGTTTCTGGATTTTGAAGGTTGGTTCTGAAAGTTTGGAACTTTTTTATTTTTGCTTGAAGCTTCAACTTGGAGTGGATGAAAGCTACACTTTGGTGGTTTCAAAAGCCAAGGAGGGTTCCATTGCTTGGGAAGCCACAATTGAGGTGCCTTAATGACTACAATTTGTGTTTTTTTTTTTTTTTTTAAATTTTAAATTATGTTTTTGTTCGTTGAATTATAGTTTGGAATTAAAGTTGCTTGTTGGAACCTCTCTCGAGTGCATGTTTAGTTTTCAGGTGGGAATCCCTACTAGTGATCCTAGAAATTTTCACTTCTAAAGCTCCGGAATTAGTTATAGTTGTTCTCTTCTGAAAACCATACTGCCGGTTTCTCAAACGTTAATCATCAATGGAATTTGTAAAGTACAATTTGATGAGAGAACCTCTGGGAAATGTTTATGTGAGAAAGCTGAAGAACCCTCCCTGTCATACAAAATCCATAGTGTATTAGTATATACCAATCACTCTCCCTTTTGAGCTGCAAAAAGCTGAATTAGATGTCCTTTTCATTTCTTTTTTTTTTTTTAAATCTTTTTTGAAATATTCCTACTTTCCATGTACAAGGAACAATTCTGTCAAGCACTTTTACATATCTTTATGAGATAACACCTCATATTAGCATTAACAATTTACGCAAGCACATTGACGTGTTTTTAATAAAGAATGAGACAGCGTTGTGCTTCACTTGTTACTAATGGACTTGAACAAATAACTTGAACTAAGTCAAGTTTGTGGCTTATTTGTCAGCCCTTCATTTACTGTCATTCTAGATGGTTGCTACTTGCTAATCATCGTATTTTGTGATTTTATTTGTTGTAGGCAAATACCATTTATGGTGCATTGCGTGGATTAGAGGTATGTATAGAATTTGCAAGCGCAACTGACTAAGATATCAGCAATTTACTAGACTGTATTTCCTTCTTATGGCTTCACATTATCGATCTTGGAACCGTGGAAGTTTGAATCCGAACACTTGTTGGCATTTAGATCATATGCTGCTAAAAGTCTCTGTTTATACATTCAAATGAATTATTGTTCTCTTTGCATGGTGCACCAGACATTCAGCCAGTTGTGTTCTTTCGATTATACGACTAAAACAGTACGAATATACAAGGCGCCTTGGTCCATCCGAGATCAACCTAGATTTCCGTACCGTGGGCTTATGCTGGGTGAGCCACTATGTTTTCAATGAGAAAAATCCACATGCTGCGAATGATTTTATACTATGACATAAGATATTGGTACATATATTTATTTAATTTTTTACTTTTGCAGATACATCGAGGCACTATTTACCGATTAATGTGATTAAACAGATCATTGAATCTATGTCCTATGCTAAATTCGTAAGATCAATGTCATAAGTTCCATTTTTTTTTCCCTCCACTCTGTCTGTGACAATTAGCAACCATAGAAGTGTCACCTAACTAGCATATGGTGTTGGTTTGTTTCATGTAAATAATGGCCATGCCAAAACTATACCCCATAGAATGTTCTGCACTGGCACATCATAGACGAGCAGTCGTTTCCTCTCGAGGTACCTTCGTATCCAAATTTGTGGAAAGGTTCATATACAAAATGGGAACGTTTCACGATAGAAGATGCACACGAAATTGTCAAGTAAGAGTTACCTTATCCTAGTTTCTTTATGGTTTTCATAATGGGAATTTACTAATGGGAACATGTTGAAATAAGTTACCTGTCAAGTCTTTTCTAAAGATATCACAAATTATTATCATCACAAGCAAGTTAATTGATCCATGGATGATCTTTTCCTTTCACTAACTTGTTACTTTCCAGTTCCTAACTTTGAATCGGCTTTTTAAATCTATTGATGACTAATATTGTTTTTTTCCCCCTTTCCTTTTCATGTTTCACTGTGTGTACCTTATGAAGCTTTGCCAAAATGAGAGGTGAGGTTCTAATTCCTTTTGAAGTTTCTGCTACATGATACCCTTACCATTTTTGCAGTTTTTCATGATTTAAGATATTTAGTTTTGCTTTTCCTTTTGTCTCTTCAATATTCTTAGTATCGTTCAAAATTGGTTTACAAGATTGAATCAGCATGTTTTTATGAGGTTATTTCTTGTGCCTGCTAAGCTATCAATGACCATATAATTAAAGAGTATTTATATGATTTATCACAGGCATAAACGTGATGGCAGAAGTGGATGTCCCTGGTCATGCGGAATCATGGTAGGGAACACGATGTTGTTATGGTTCCCCATCTTAATTATAGCCCGATAGCATGATAGATTTGATAGTAATTGGTTTCATTATTGTGACAGAAGGAGAGATAGGAAATTTCTTTTACTTTTATAACTTACAGTAAATATTTCTTTTAAGAAAGACTTAGTTAACTTTAGATAAGTTGATGCTTCTGGTTTGCATCAGAAAATTTTCAAGTTTCTTTTTTCGTCTTTTCTCTGTAGGGGTGCTGGATATCCAGATCTTTGGCCATCACCTTCGTGTAGGGAGCCACTAGATGTTTCGAAGAATTTTACTTTTGATGTCGTTTCTGGCATTCTGTCAGGTTAAGCTCCTTTAAAACCTTAAGCCTATCAATTCTTACCAGATTTGTGCGCCCCATTTAATTTTCGTCTCCAATGAAAATCATTGATGATTTATTGAGTTCATGGTAACTGTCTTGTGAAGATTCTATGGAAAACTAGTTGAATCTTGTCAATAATGTGTGCTGAGCCTACCTATTAGAGATGCCATTTAATATTATGTTGCAAATCAGTTATCATATTTTTCGATTTCAATTTAGCAGTCTTAAGAATTTTTCTCTTTCAGTACATGGTGGTGATGATAATACCTTGTTTGTTACCTCCATATGCACATTCATTGATACATCATTTAAAAGTACCGCTAGGTATTAATAGTTTAATGAGACTGAAGAAATGCATTGGAAATCTTTTAAGTCTTAAACCGAATAGCTAACAAAATAGTTATTACTTAACAGATATCATATCTATAGGCTTTTTTCGCAAAATTTATTTTAAATAATTGTGCAGTATACGCTGAAATGTGTGTAATTCATCCACCATCTCATTATGGTCAACCGTGATTAAAGTTTGTGTAACGTGCGCTACTCTCTCTCTCTCTCAAATTAACTATGTTTCTTTCTTTCTCTCTCTTTTTTTAAAAACTGCAGATTTGAGAAAGATTTTCCCATTTGAGCTATTTCACTTGGGCGGCGATGAAGTTAATACAGGTTAGTATGTGTGTATGACTTTCCCTTTGCAACTTGCCAAATAACCACTTGACCTAAAAGCTTAAGCTGTTAAACAAGGGCCGGAATTGATCTTAAAGTGATAAATGCAGTATGAGAGCCATGGATAAAGATCTTTAATGATGTTGGAAAAATCTGGCACCAACTTTCTTCCGTTTTTGAATTCTGAATACTTATGGTCCTGCATTGTTACATTTAAAAATTTTTGAAGCGACTTGAATCAATGCCAATTGATGAAAAACTACATTTTATTTTGACAGATTGCTGGAGCCGTACATCGCACGTTAAAGAATGGTACTAACCTTTTTATATTTGATTACATCAATAATTGGATCATCATAAAACTTCTCAAATTTGTTATTTTGAGCCTTGAGATTGGGATCAATTTTCTAGAAAACCATTGTGATTCTGATTGATTTGTCAATGTACAAGCGCAATGTTTAGATGTGACATTCATTCTGTATTTTTTACCATGATTCAAATGCAGGCTTAAGAATAATAACATGACCCCGAAAGACGCCTATCAATATTTTGTACTGAAGGCCCAAGAAATAGCCCTATCGAAAAACTGGACTCCTGTGAACTGGTATGATCTATATACATATGGCATTATGACAAAAGAAACTGATTATACCCTTCATTATGGCTCCATAACGAGTTCAAGTGCCGCTGATTATTTGCACATGCATGAAAAGTATGATATCTATTACAATATTCTGCGCATACCAATACGTAATGCTTCCATGTGCTTACTACATGTTCAAAAAATGTGCATACGTTTGTAGATTTGACTCTTTCTTTCTCTTTTGGTAACTTGTCAGGGAAGAAACCTTCGATACATTTCCAAGTAAGCTCCATCCGAAAACCGTAGTGCATAACTGGTGAGTTTCCATCTGTATAAGTGGTCTTATGGTCAGTTTGGCACTTTGGCTAAACAATTTATTGAAGTCCTTCTGTGAAAGTAACTTATGAATAATTTATTTTGTATTTGAATACGTAATAAAAAATAAATAAATTTGTGAGTGTTTTAAAAAGTGTTTTTTTTTAGAAGTTAGATATTTTAACTTTTAGAAAGCACTAAAATTGACTTCGTGAGAAGCAATAAAATCTATAACCAAACAGGACAAAAACTGAAAATATGACTTTTGACTTCTCTAAAGTTAGAAAAAAGTCATAAGCTGTGTTATTGTGGTATGAAACTCAAACGTGTTTCATAATTGGAATACTTCAATGAAATGCTGTGTAGGTTGGGACCCGGGGTTTGTCCAAAGGCTGTTGCCAAAGGTTTTAGGTGCATTTTCAGTAACCAGGGCGTCTGGTATCTAGACCATCTAGATGTACCTTGGGACAAGGTCTACACCGCCGAGCCGTTAGAAGGAATACACGATGCTGCCGAACAAAAGCTTGTTATTGGAGGAGAAGTGTGCATGTGGGGCGAGACAGCTGATACATCCAATGTTCAGCAAACAATATGGCCTCGTGCTGCTGCGGCCGCAGGTAAGCATGTCTTATTGATGCTGAGTTGTTCACCATTCTGTCACGGCCCAATGATATATGACCCAATGTTATGTTTCTACCTATGATTAGGAATTGGGGTTAAGGGTGATATAGTAATTTTATAATTAATTTATTGGCTAGGAATTAGGAGAGTCGGTAGCCTCTTGAAGTGCTACCATTAGGAGAGTCGGTGGCCTCTCGAAATGCTACCGATCTTTGTCTTTCTATTTCACATCATATTAATACAATATTAGTCTTTTCCTTGATATTATGTGCTGCTTGTTACACATTCTTGTATTGTGTTGATAGTTCTGCTAGGACATATTCTTGCCTCCTAGATATGCTACATATGTCTTCCTACATGCAAGAAGTAATTAATTCTAAGACATATGGATCAGGTAATAGAAATTCATTTGCTTTGAGTCATTTATTGATGTCATAGCTGATTTCTTTGCAGAAAGTAGGTGATAGAAATTACTTTGTCCCTCTTCTGTTAACATGAAAAATAAGTTTCCATCTTCTATATATGTTTAAAAAAGGTTACCTATCTCACCTAGTTAAAAGGTAAAAGAGCAATGCTTGATTTCTTGGGTAGGATGATTTCTTAGTTCTCCCAAGCATTTTTCAAAGTAAAATATGCAAGCCATATGAAATTCTCATGATGGTCTTAATATGTATTGCTTGCTTGATACCCTTTTCTGCGAGGATATTGAATATGGCAACTTTTTTCTTCCGTATAGGGGGGGGGGGCACTTCTATTATATATACAGAATTTAATTTTGATACACTGTCAATTAACGACTACTTCTTTGGTACAGAACGCTTGTGGAGTGAGCGAGATTCTACTCGTAAAAGAAGCATTACCGCAACCGCGTTGGTGCGGCTGCAAAACTTCAGATGCCTGTTGAATAGACGCGGGGTCGCGGCCGCGCCTGTCACCAATAATATTGCTAGAACGGCCCCCATCGGTCCAGGCTCATGCTATGATCAATAATCATTTCCAGGCTTCATCTTTCAAACATCAAAAGCCTGTTGTGAATACAACTGACGATGTTTTCATCTTTGTATGCCTGTGTGATGATGTCAGGGTTCTCTAGTGGAGTTTAATATAAAACCAGATATTTTGTGATGTTTTTCTAAAGGCATTTATTGTCTCTGTGTAAGCTATCAATATTCGAAATGAGTTTAACTCCTATGTATTGTCAATGTAAAATAATATGTATTAGTCTTTTCCTTGATATCATTTTCCATGCATTGTTATATTAGTCAATGTGATTATATCTCACATTTATTACTTCAAATTTCAAAAGTTTCGTAAACAATAACACATGATTAAAATAGCCAATCAAAACACCCCTTATTAATTCTTCAATGCTAGGATGATTCAAGTGATTCGGTACGTATTTTTCTTACGTATAAAGTTTGAATTTTATAAACAAAAAAACTAGTGTCGTGATGATTTTATCACTATAATAAACTAATTCGGCTCGAATCAAATTAGTGATTTAGACAATTAAAAATGTTAATCTACGTGTTAGTAATGAGATTACTACAAAATAAAATAATAGATGATTTGACCAGAAAAAAAAATCCTAGTAAGGTGAGTCCTCCCCTCATTGTTCAACATGATTGCGGCATTCAATACCCCTTGTGGAAAATATTTCATAATGACATAGCTAGAATTTTGTCAAGGCAAGTACTATAATTTATAGAGAGAGCTTTATTGTTTGTTGCAAGCAACTTTGTATTAATTAAGCATCATCCGCCACTCGTGAATAGGGGGAGGACCAGTATCGGATCAAACATTAAAGGATTTTGTTCCCACCAATTTTGCCTTGAACTTGAAGGCAATGACCAAACAAGTTTTACTTCTGACTCATTTGTTGCCTCACAGGAAGCACGTGTTATCCATATTAATTAACTCAATTTAGTCCCTCGCTAAAATATTGGGAAGAAAGTGGTTTGTCACGATTCATAAGTATGCTTGAGATCCTTACATATAAAATAGGACACTTTGGTCTCTAAACATGCAAAATAAAAGAATGAATTTTACAATTTTATAGCTGCAAAAGTGTTTAATATTTTAAATGGTGAAGAATATTAAGTTGAGTTTTAAATTTAAAAAAAGAGACTATTTTATCTTCTGATGCTTTGGCCGAGACCAAATATCAGAGATTTTGTCAATATAATATATGTTGTTTTAACAACCAAGCTTTTTTTTTAAATGAAAAGTTTCAACATAAATGTAACAAAATATATCATTATTTAAAAGTTTTGTTGATACTATGTGAATACAAGAATTTCTTAACATAATGTGATGAAATTAATTGAACACAATTAGAAGCTGAGCTGGCTTAACAGTTAGAAATATTTGCCCATCTCTTTAGCCTTTTTAATCAAGGATTTCAGTAGTGATACTGTTGGTAATAACAAGGTGGCTTGAAAGTCAAAACTCAATCAATATTGTTTAATTGAAGTCCCTGTGTTGTAAACTTCTAGTACACAGAACTGTAAAGTTGATAGTCAAAGTTCATAGGTGGACCTTCCCAATATTATCCTCAAGTTAGTTAAACTAAGAAATTAAGGGTCTCCCCTTAGACCTATTGGAACATGCTAGAGGTGAAAATAGAAGTGAAAAACAGAAAATAAGGCTTGGAAGATGGAAAAATTTGTCATAAACAGGGAATAAACATCATTACAATAGATAAAATTCACATTGCAAACTTTGTAGGCCATTCCTATCTTCTTAACCATCCGTTATCTTCTTTACAAGGATGATGTAATAACAAGGGAGTGCATTATAATGAGAGAAATCTCTTCCTTCTGTATAGGAATATTTTAAAAATTATGGACACTTTATGAGATTGTCGTATTCGTATGTCCGACACATTGTGGAAATCGACACATGAAAACACTATTCATACACGTGTATCATGTGTACGAGAGTGTCCAAATAAAAAATTTATATTTGACCATGTCTAGGTATGTCCCCATATTCGAAAGTTTTCGAGGTTGTGTTTAAGTCGTGTTCGAATAAAAAGTATTTTAAATACTAAATAAATTTACAATAATATGAATCACTCGAAAACTAATAAGTATTGACAGTGAAATTACATAGAATGAACTATATATTTTGAAAGAGATTTAGAAAATATTAAGAATTAGTAATGTGACACCAATAACAATATCATAATATTATTGTAAATGTTGAATTATATTCACATGCCGTGTCAATGCTTCTTAGAGAATTTATCTTAAAATTGTAAAATATCAAACATTTTAAGAATTACTAGCTAATATATTGTGTGTTTGGATTAATTTATTTTGTTTTAAGTTAAAAACAACTTATAACTAAAAAAAAATGATTTTTACAAAGGGGCAAAGGCCTAAAAGGAAAGAAACAAAAACTAGCCTCTACGAGGCCACGCGATCTGTATCAGATTATTCAAAAGTAAAGTGTGAGTGGCCGCTGGGGCCACATCAAAGTAAGCGATCTCAAAATTATCAAGGCTGTGACTCAGGTTGGCAAGACAATCAGCAACTCGGTTGGATTCCCTGAAGACATGCCTAATTTGAATGATAGCTTGGAAAACTTACTAAGTTGGAAATTCTTGCTTCCTTTCTAGATGACGTTGCCTTTAATTCCTTGTTTATACACTTGATGACTATAGTCATTTGTGAAAACCTTTCCTTTCTTGACCTTGACGTAATACAAAGAAAAAATTGAAGGGTAATAGTAGCTAATTTTGGATAACACCTTAATGGCTGAGAATTGATGATACTCTTGACAAAATTGGTCTATGTATAAATTAAATTCTCCTTTTAAGGTTCAGTCTATGTCATTTTCCATGTGAGCTGTTTGTCGTATTTTAATGTTGGGTAATAGAAGACTTTGAAGCTATATGTATTTGTGTAACATAATGCCGAATTGGGTCCCTAATATTAAAGAAAAAAAATGCTACACCCTTTTACACCCTTTTAATGTGTTTGGATTTTGTTTTGACGACTTAGAATCAATTTTGAGATCTTAAAAGTGAAAAGATTTTACTTTTATTAAAACTCATAATTCATTAATTTTAGATTTATCTCACTTAAAAATCAAACATGCACTTAATTTTGTCAGAGAAAGATATACAAAAACAATTGAAACATTCTTGTTTTTTATGTCAATTATTCATTTGACTTAAATTGAATAAGGTATTCCCTTACCAAAAACAATCATATATAACATTTGAGATTTTCAAAGAGAATATGAAATTCGAATTTCAAATAAGTGACTGGGAGAGGGTGAATCATCTAGTCAATCTAAGTGACAATGTGTTGGTACCTTCTTGTCCCTTTATATCAATTCTTTGTTTGGCCTGCATTCAAGTAGTTAATTAACTTGAGTGTAGGGCATATAGGATCATTTGTCATCAAACAAATGACAGTTCACTGGGTAGATAAAAACTCTGCATCTCATATATTCAAATATTCTCCTTGGCATTAAAATATGTACGAATCTATCTATAGTAGCTCATAATACATCTTTTTGATCTCATCAATAGTTTCATTATCATCAGCATTTCCATGCCATTGGTAAAGAGCTATAGTTGCAAGACGTAAATATGCTTTTAGAGATGAAGTTTATATAAATAAATGGTGGTTTCTCCTGTATCTTATGTGATAAATACTTTATTTTATTGAATACTTTTATTTTTGATAATTTTAAAAATTAAATTTTTAAAATTTAGTCATTATTTTATGTTTTATATAATATTGATAAATTTTTTATCAATCAAATTAATGAAAGAATCAAATTATTATAAGAGGTTTAAATATTTACAAAAATTTGATCTTATAAATAATATTTTATTTCTAAATATCAAAAAGACTAAACTAAGAAAAAGATGAAAGATGATCCAAAAAAAATGCTTGATTTCTGGCTTTCCCCCAATGATATGTCACTCTGCTGCTCGTATGAGTTTTATTTTGGGCTGTCACGCATCACTGCAAGATAAATGATAAACAAATGATTTTCATTTATAAACTTCACAAAATGCAAAATAATAGTTGAATTTCTTCAAGTTAATCATAAAGCAATTGATGAAAGGTGTTTGCAAAATTCTTGGTTGTAATTTAATTATCATTTCTTTACTGGAATTTTTTTTTTCAAATATTGAATATATTTGCATAGACTTTATCCCTACAACTTTTTTCTCAAGCCTTCAAAATAAACCAATAAAACTAGAGCCAAAGAATGATTGAGTATGAAAGTGAAGGGCTTTCATACAAGCTTTGTATTATTATAGGCTTGGTTTAAGTCTCGAGTTTGCATTACAAGACAATCATCATCATCACTATCTCCCTATCTCATTGTTCTTTTATTAATAGTCAAATTAAATTATAAGAAAATTAACACACACTCGATTGAAGTGAGCATTTCATTTGCCTTTAATTATTAATAATCTTAAATTTGAATCATAGATATAGACCTATGTGTGTTCAAAGTCATATTTTTATATAATCTCAAATGTTTTTAACATGACTATTTTCTTTTGTGAGAAGATGTTGAAAAAAGAATTAAAAATAAATGAGAAAACCTCACTGAATATACAAATACTATTCACTCACCCTTCTCTTCCCTTCTGTTCTCTTCCCTCCCTCTCTTATAAAACACACACAAACACCTCTCTTCTTCCTTTGCTCAACCCAAACACACCTTTCCTCCTTTTTCCAGCTCCAATTCCCAAATTTTCACTCTCTGAAATCCCTAATTCTCTCTCATTCCCCTAATTCTCTCCACAACAACAAACACAAAAACAGAAAAAGTTAATAAAATTCTCAACTTTATTATTATTTCCATTCATTCCTTCCTTTTCCCACATACCCTTTAGAGAGAATTTCAGTTCAAAGAATTCAGACGGGGTTTTCCGTTCCTCAAAAATTTTCCCCAGTGACCCAATTCACCGAACCCTAAAGTGGGGTTACCCTTTTTCGTTTTTCCCCCCTTTTTTCCAAATGCAGAACCCTACTTGTTGGCTTCGATTCCTTAAATACCGCTTAATCCCCACCGTTTCGGTGTAGCGCCGCTGAAAATCGAAGAAAGCCCAGCTGCTAGGGTTCTTCTCCTCAGAAAGATTTTCCCTTTGGGTTTTTGCAGAAAAATCCCAAATTTTTCTTCCGATTTTTTTCGTTTTCTCTGTTTTCAATGGTGAACAACAACGACGATGCTCGTAATCGGAGAATGTTCTGGCGGTCTGCGTCTTGGTCCTCCTCCCGCACCGCCAACAGCAACCCTACCGGCGAGGCGGATCCGAGTTCCGGCGGTGTTGACGCCTCTGACGGGCAGAATCGGCGGTTCCCTCTGCCGCCGCCGCTGACGCCCCGATCGCAGCAGAATTGCAAGGCCCGGTCGTGCCTGCCGCCGCTGCAGCCGCTGTCGATCGCCCAGCGGAGCTTCAACGAGTGGCCGAAGGCGAGCTCGGACGATATCGGGGAGTGGCAGCCGCCGATAACCCCTGGTGGCGGTGCAAGAGGTAACAATGGTGAAAGGTTGAAACTTGATTTATCCTCAATTCAGATGAACAATGATAGGAGTAGTGGTAGTAGTGGTAGTGGTACTCATAACAATAATGGTGGGCTCTTGAAGAGGGATATGATTGCCTTTTTCGATAAGGAGTGCTCTAAGGTAGCTGATCATGTGTATCTTGGTGGTGATGCTGTTGCTAGGAATAGGGATATATTGAAGCAGAATGGGATCACTCATGTTTTGAACTGTGTTGGTTTTGTGTGCCCTGAGTATTTCAAAGCTGATTTTGTGTATAGGACACTGTGGCTGCAGGATAGTCCCTCTGAGGACATCACTAGCATCCTGTATGATGTGTTTGATTACTTTGAGGATGTTAGGGATCAAGGTGGGAGGGTGTTTGTGCACTGCTGCCAGGGGGTTTCTAGGTCCACCTCGCTGGTGATCGCGTACCTCATGTGGAGGGAAGGGCAGAGTTTCGACGACGCTTTTCAGCTCGTGAAGGCTGCCAGGGGTATCGCTGATCCGAATATGGGATTTGCCTGCCAGTTGTTGCAGTGCCAGAAGAGAGTGCATGCTGTCCCTCTTAGCCCCAGCTCTTTGCTGAGGATGTATAGGATGGCTCCGCACTCCCCGTATGATCCTCTGCATCTCGTCCCCAAGATGTTGACAGATCCTTCCCCGGCTGGACTGGACTCTAGGGGCGCATTTATCATACACATTCCTTCTGCGATATATGTCTGGATTGGTAAGAATTGCGAGGCCATGATGGAAAGGGATGCCAAAGGTGCCGTGGGTCAGATTGTTCGATATGAGAGAGTGGACGGACCTGTTATACTGACTAAGGAAGGCGAGGAGCCGGCTGAATTTTGGGATGCTTTTTCCAAATTTTTGCCTCTGATGGATAAATCTGGCAGTAAAGTTGAAAATACCCAATCAGGTGCTAAGAATTGGCCTGGTGAGAGGAAAGTGGACTCATACAGTGTCGATTATGAAGTTTTCGGAAAAGCAATTGTGGGAGGTTTTGTGCCTCCATTTCCGTCGTCCGAGGATGAACATGAAACCCATCTTCCTGCCAGAGAGAGTAGTTGGAGTGCTTTAAGGCGTAAAGTTTCCATTGCTAAAATGAAGGAGCTTGTCTCAGCCCCCAAATTATCCTTTCCAAGGGTTTTCTCTGATTCCATGCTTTGTATTCATACGTCACCAAAGTCATCTCCATCCTCAGCATTGTTATCATCACCATCGTCGTTATTGTATGTCTCTCCAGATTCCTTTTCTGCTGATTCGAGCACTCATTCAAAGTTCTTGTCAGAAATGTCCCCCGATAACTCCGCAGTTTTGTCATCTTTGTCTAAATTTTCTAAGTTGTCCCTCTCACCAAATTCTATCTCTCAACCCGTGTCTAACAGTGCAGATATCCATGATGTCAAGTTATCACATCCTCGTTCTCAGCCAGCCCCTTTACCATTGAAAAAACCACCAACTTCCCTGGCTGAACGCAGAGGTGGTTTGTCACAGTCTTTGAAGTTGCCACTAATGAATGATAAGACACAGGCAATAAGCAAACCATCAACTGTTCCTCCTAGTCGGCAAGATGGGGTTCTTGTGAACGGCAACATTAGCTATTTACAACAATCAGATAGTACATATTGTAAGACCAATGACTACAAGGATTCTTTACTTGTTAGAAACTGCAGTGAGTCTTCGATGAATAGTTCCTCAAGAGAAGACTTGAAGTCTACCTCATCAAATGGACTTGGTGGGAGTGGCTCATTGCAATATAACATAACTCCAACTTTAGTTTATCACTGGCCCAGTTTAGAAAAGATTGATACATTTGGGGCAAGTCGTCTGGATTCTAAAGCTGCTTTTGTCATGTTCACTCCGACCATGCATGTAAATGCAGGAAACATATTATACTTTTGGGTAGGGAGGTCTTTCAATTGTGATGCTTCGCAGGTTCGTTTAGGCAGTGATAGGGAGTCAGATTTTCTAGGAGCAATTGACTGGAATCGAATTGGGCATGATGTCCTTGCTCGGTTAAGTTTGCCAAAGAATACCATCATCAAGGTATGACCTTATTTCCCTTTTATCATATTCAGAATTTTGTCACGACATGCTTACAGCTTTGTGCTATAATCAAGCTGCCAATACTAGAAACCCCCCCCTCTTTTGTTTCCTGTAATCGTTTCACTTGGTGTCATACAAGAGCAACACTAAAACACTTTTTAAGTAGTAATAATAGCCAAAGAAATGAAAAGTTTCTTTGTTCATTTGCCCCACAGATAATTTAAGTTAACTTAAACAGTAGGGGAATTTTTGTATCTGATTTTAGGTAATTTATCCTCACTAGCTTGTTATATGGCAGCACGAGTTTCATAACCTGAGAGACCTGCTTATAAATGCTTTCCCAGTTCTCAGTTTTTGGTCTGTCACACTCTCTCACTTAGGTTTTTAATTAATGATTGCGTATTACTCCTTCCGTTCCACAGTACCGGTGACTTGTGGAATGGAGGGAGTGCAAGGTTAGAGAACAGAACATGAATCTCTCTTTCCCACTTTCAGTTGTGGGATTGATAAGTTAATGTAACAGGTGGTAATCATTACTGGTTTCCAAATCTTTAACTGAACCTGATCTATGGTTAGATTGGTGTTTACTCAAGTGTTATTTCCCTTTAAAGATTTTAGGTTGGTCTGCTTTTGGAATGTGTTGATCCAAAAAGAAACTGATGATTTTTTCTAAAGAAAACTCCCAAAAAAAGTGAAATTGTTTGAATCCAGTGGTTTGATAGTCATATAATTTGTGATAAAAATGTAAAAATTGTGAATGAACGTCTCTTTGGCAGTACCAGTAGGATCTGCACATACTAAAGAGTCCTATTGTTTGGTTTCACTTGAAGTGGCTGTCTGTTATCCTGTTTCCTTTGATTTACTTGCTTTTCCCTTTGATTTCGATCTCCTCTTGTTTGCAACAATTGTGTTGTTAATGCCTCCCTCATCTTGCTATGTTGAAAGTACTGAGTTTGAGCCATTGCTTTTGTTCTTTTGTTGCTTGTAATGCCAAATTTTTTTACAATCAGGAAATCACTTTAATCATTTGGGATTTGTCTTATATCTTCTATTCTTTTTTCTTTTGTTAAACTAGATTGAATTGAGCAAAATGTAATACGGATTGTCCCAATATTTTCAAGTTTACGTGTGTTGACCATTGAATTCCTTTCGGGAACAGATTGTCAGAGAGAACGAAGAACCGCAAGATTTCCTCTCTTTGCTGAGTTCATTGTAGCACAAAGACATTAGCAGAATCCTGAATCTCTAATAACTTGTGCAACTTTTCCCGCGAATGCAGCTGTCCTTACCTACATCATCTTTTCAGTCACTAATTTGATCTTCCCGGGGAAAAGACATCAATTGAGGTATTGATCGCGCTTAGTAGTTCCATTACTTGTTCATTACATTTAGTTTCTTTATTTTAGTTAGCTTTGATTAATTTATTATGGCAATAATTGATTTTTATTTATCTATAGTTTCTCTGAATCGTTGGATACTGTCATAACTAACTATTCTATACTTGGTCACCGGCATGGATTTTGAACTCTTTATTGAATCTCTGTTGAAAAGAAAAACCTCATGAACCATGTCAAAAAATTGCATGAAAATACCAATAAAAAGTGTGCATGTAGGGGGGAATTCAAGTGGATTTAATGTTGATGCATAGTTGTTTCACCTAAGATACCCTTGTAAGTTTTTTACACATTCATACATTACCTTGGCTTATCATGTATGAAGTTTGATTCTCATGACAGTTATAAAAAAGTGAGTTCTTTTAATGACAATAAATGATTGAGGAGAAATTGTTGCATGGTCACATGGAACCAAGACGAGGATTGTGCTTTACTTAATGATAAAATGACATTTTAAATAAAAGAGTGTGTCTTGTCAATGACTGAGGTTGAAATGTCGCTTTATTGTTAAGTAGTAGAGCACAATCCAGCTAGTGCTCCATGACCTTTTGCGTAAGTAAATAGTGTTTGCAACTCAATTCGACTTGAATAGCCTGTAACTGGGGCAATATATGCTTTGTGTTTTCACATATTTGATGCACAAGCCACTTAAATTGATTTTTGTAATTTGTTTTACTTGCAGGAGGTTGGCCCCTTGCAAAGTTCATCTTAGTTCAGCTGATTGTACAGTGGCTTTGACACCAGCAAAACCTTAGACATTTTATGTTCTTCTGCATATAGAAAATTCTTGAGTATGCACATTTTATGTAGGGTTTAAAAAAAAAAAAACTATTCCTCCTCTCTCTCTCTCTCTCTCAATGCTTCATAATCCCTAAATCAAGAATTTCTGAATTGAAGAACTAAAGAAGACCCCAGCAAAATTTATGGTACTTGTTGGACATTAAAAAAGTACCATAAACGAAATATTATGATAGACAATTATGATAATTGAAAAAAAAAAGGGAAATATATCTTGGTATTTCACAAAGGGCGAGTTTTGGTGCGATGGTAAGTTTTTTTATATACATGTTTTCGGTATTTATAGTAGTATATATTTTAATTATGCTTTTATGTGAAAATAGTCGCATGTACAATTATTTTCAAGTTTGCCCTTATCGTTTGTTGTTTTGATGGCGGGACAGAATTTTAAAACAAGTCTCTTTTTAAAGATCCAATACATGTGACATTTAAGGATAACATGTATTGCAATTTCTTATTTATTTTCAATTTGATTTTAACTCTTGATTGTGCATTATTTTAGTAGTCCTTGTCGTAAAAGATTCGATTGATGAAGACACTTGTCTTATTTATTCACGTCCTTCGAGAAAAGTTTTTTAATCGTTGTGTAAACTTTTCCTCATTACACGTCGATGTTTTTTCACAATGTAAAATCGGGCATATTGAATTAATGATGAATTGCTTGGTTTCATAATCAATCACATGGAACTTTTTTTTAAAGTAACTTCAATTGGCATTGTAGACACCATAGTTATAGGTTGGAATTTGATAGAGTTATTATATCTTAATATATTATTAACTTCCCCTTTAAAATACTAGGCAGTATATGTGTAAAAGAAAACATAAACAAAATATAAAGATAATTAACCACACCATATATCATATTGCATTTTTAATTTGTGAAAACAGGACATCAACGAAACATGCATCAACTTAACTACATAGTTCAAGTCAAGATGCACTTATTCGTAGGGTTTACATTAAACATCAAATTAAAACTACTTAAAATAAAACAGTCATTCATGTACTTATTCATCATAATTCATGTATTTATTCACAGCCCTTGGCATATTTCTTGGTCCATGCCTTAGCAGTAGCCTCGTACTTGGCTCTCTCATTCTTGTACATATTGGCAATCTCAGGAATTAGAGGCTCTTCCACATTTGGATCATTCATCAGTGAGCACACGGAAAGGAGCACCTACAAAAAAATAATAATCATAATTTCAGTTTCTCACACACAAAAATATTAATTAACCTAAATATATATTAGGCCTTAGCATATTTGTCACAAATTTTTTTTCCTACAAGAGCACTCTTTCCATAACCTGCATTATTTATTTCTAAATTATATGAATGAAACATAATGGTACAGAGCACAGTGTTTTTCTTGTTTTAAGATCACTTAAGAATTTTCCGTTATTTCTCATATTGGGATCTTGATAGGGATTGAACATAATGGAAGAATCAACCATGATTAAAATGACATATACATATTGAAAAGAAAATTTTCCAAAATAAAAAATTTGACAAATTACATTGGATATGTTGTATAAAATCTCCATAAGGCATAAGTCATGTTGATATTTCGTCCAATGATAGATAAAGTGAGAGTTGACATAGTGTCCAATAATAAATGAGTCTAAATAATACAACTTTATAATCAAATTGTGGCAAGAGCCACTTTTATTGTGTTTTCGCTCAAAGACGATGAGTTAGACTTGCGCTCGTACAAAAATTTCTTGAACTTCTCCTGTCCACTAACATTTATTTATCTAATTTTTAACAATAAATTATTTGCTAAATATATTAATAATTAAAAAAGATATGCATCATATAATCAATTATAAAAATATTTATTAAAAAAAATGCGTCTTGTCAAGCTTCTAGTCAAAAAAACCCTTAATAAGAGACAAAGATTTGATATCCCTAATTTTAGAACGTAAAGTGAGTGATCTTAACATTGGATCAATAAAGCAAGATGCGTTCGACTTTACACTTTATTGATTCAATGATGAGAACATTCACTTTACTCTTTAAAGTGAGGGATCTCAATTTAAAGAATTCAAATATTTTAATCTGAGACGGGGAATATTTTTGATAAAAATATTCGAAGAAAAGAAGAGGTAGTCAACATGAGCCACTTGTTTTGGACCAAACACCAAAAGAAGACCCTTACTAGGCCCAAGGCGTAAGGGCCCAAAATTTATGGTTCGGATCTTTGGGTCACGACAATGTCATTGCCGTAATTTCTCATTCTGTATAAAATTCGGATCCACGTTCCTTCTCAAATCCAAAAACCCTAATTTCAGCTGCTGCTTCAGCTCCTCGAACCCTAAGGTTTCTGAAAATTTCTTACTGATTCAGATTCACACGTAGCTATTCGATTCCGTTTTCTTTTTCATTTTTTCCAGAATCATTATTCATAGCTCAGAGTAACCATTGTAGAATCTGAATTTTGAAGTTTTCCTTTTACTGCTTTCAGAAAAAAATAAATAAATTGGTTTATGATTTAGCGTGTTGATGCAATTTTGCGCTATGTGTATGTGTAGGAGCTTGTAAGAAGTGCAGGTGAGAGTTTGCGATGGCTCCTAAGGGTAAGTCTTGTAATTTTTCTCGTTTTCCCAATTTTCTTTTTTCAGTGGAAAATGTATCTATCTGCTTATTTGAATGATGTTATGATTTGTTTTTTGTTGCTGGAAAATCAGATGCAAATACTGTTCTGTTTTGTAATTTTAAAAAATGGTTTTTCTGCTAATGTTAGTTTTGTTAGTTAATTGTGCATATGTAGATATACCAAGTTTTCATTTTTGGCACCAGGGCACTTCAAGTTTTGACATTTACATAAAACTTGAAGAACTTGTTATGCATGAACCTATTTTACAGAAAATGGATGAACCCATTTCATTAGTCTCTCTTTACATAAATTAAGAATGTGTGTTTGGTTTTAGATTTGGGTCTGGACTATGGAGTGTTTGCTGAGACATTGATAAACAAATATGATAACATGTTTTGTCTTTAGTGTTACTTGTTCCTTAAATAATTAGTACACTGCTATGAGTGATGCAATATAATATATATTGCTGATGTAGTACATTTAATTACTCTATTGTAATTTACATCCTGCTATTCTTTGGTTGCTAAGTTAGTGGTTTATTAGATTAATGCATTGTTTTAGAGACATTGACATGGCAGCATAGGTTGCAATATTGAGTTCATGCTAATGTTTTGACGACTTCTTTTTTCTTTGGTTCTTGTGCAGCTGATAGTGCCAAAAAGGCAGATCCCAAAGCTCAGGCCTTGAAGACAGCCAAGGCGGTGAAATCAGGTGGCCAAGTGATGAAAAAGAAAGCGAAGAAGATCAGGACCAAAGTCACATTTCACCGGCCAAAGACACTGACAAAGGAAAGGAACCCCAAGTATCCTCGCATCAGTGCAGCACCGAGAAACAAGTTGGACCATTATCAGATTCTTAAGTTCCCTCTTACAACCGAGTCTGCGATGAAGAAGATCGAGGACAACAACACCCTGGTCTTTATTGTCGACCTTCGTGCCAACAAGAAGAAGATTAAAGATGCTGTGAAGAAAATGTACGACATTCAGGCCAAGAAAGTGAACACTTTGATCAGGTAAATATTGCTTGTTGCATCCATTTGAAAGCAGAGTTATAGGACTAGTTGCTTATGGTTCATTACTTCATGCATTAGTGGTAACTAGTTTACAATCCTTAGAAGTAAATTCATAATAGTGCCATAGAGATTAATCAAGTAATGAAGTAATAAATTTGGAGTGCATTATATGGCAATGCATAGATTACAATATTAGGGAGTATTATTACATTTGATGTTTTTTTGTTTTTTCCAACCTCCTTATTTTCTTTCATGCAGGCCTGATGGAACAAAGAAGGCTTATGTTAGGTTGACTCCAGATTATGATGCCTTGGATGTGGCCAACAAAATTGGCATAATCTAAGTTGTTCTGCATGATTTGAGCATAATCTAAGATAGTCTTTTTTTTTTTTTTTTTCCTTTTTTTCTTTTATACATGTCCCTGGTGTTAGGACTCCTTGGTCATCTTTATGTATCAACTACAACATTGTCTATTCAATTTTGGGAACTTTTTTATGAATTCAGTTTTATACTAGAAGCAAGCTGTTACTTATTGCTTATTTGCTTTAGAGTTATTAATGTTGTATACTCTTTGATTATATGATGTTTTGAATTCAAATACATATTTAGATTGTTTTGTAACTCAAGCTAAATAGAAGAACTCAACCCAAAAAATAAAAGAATTTCATTGCTTAAATATTTTGAGTTATAAAGCTTTTGCACCCAATATATTTCATTACTTACGTTTTCGTTGAGGAGAAGGCATAAAAATAGCTATTCAAATTTTAGAATATTGCTAGAACAATGACTGTTTTGAATAACTTATTTTATTATTTTGGGTGACAATTCACTAAATACATGTTATTTTTTTTTCTCTTTTTGTACAATGCGTAACTCAATCTACGACACATTATTTGGCTTTTGTTATAAGCCAAAACAACACTGAATTTGGACTACATAAAGCTCAAAAAATGAACATTCTCGCTGATGAAGAGTTTCTTATCTCTAATAAAATGATAACGAATGGGTTCTTTTTAATTAAACATTGAAAATTTTGAAGGATTCTATGACTGTTTGCAACCTATCCTTCATCTTGTCCCACCTTCTCTCATTTGCTCCTGTGGTCAAGGTGTAAAACTTTCCTGTAATTAACAATTGAAATACAAGTAACAAACGTCAATAAATATCTTAAGTTCTTGACTTACCCAAAATGTTGTTCATAAGAATGTAACTCATCTTTCTCATTTGTTGTAAAGTGCAAGTGAACCCATTTTACAATTGGTAGAACTCAATTTATATGCTTGTGTCTTTCTCTTTTCTAACATAATTTAACATGGTCATTTTGAACACAAGAGAATCCAAATCCTCCAATCAATTATAAGATTGCTTTCAAATGTCCCTTGGACAAGAACAGATGACATTAATAGTTGATTATTTATCTGATTGCTTTTCATCACTCAATAGCGTGTGATCTAAGCACTATACATTTATCTTATTTTTCAATTATTCTTTTATTTAGTCTAAACCAATAGTGTTTGAAGTCCACTGGACCAAAATAATTAGGCTTGAATTGAGTCAGTCGTGGACAAAACTCAAGACCTTATTTGTAGGAATGTCTCTCAACTATGCGGAAAATTGTATGTGCAAATAGTATATCCCTCAAGTATTTTTCTTCTTTTCTGTGGTATAAGATCAATATGAATGATTTGAATCCACACAGTGAAGATCAAATAATGCATCTCTTTACAGATCAAAGAATGCACACTGGTATAACTTCCCATTTTAATGTATGGACTTCCATCATCATGCACTTAAAAATATGCAAAAAAAAGTAAGGATCCAACCATACCATTGCCAACGGAGACTGTGCTGAGAGCGTGGCGAGTATAGTTTGGAGCCTGAGCAATGAACTCAAATTGATAATATGCTTTTCCATCAACTTCTTGCTGAAACATCACCACAGATAACCAAACTATTATCAACTTCTCATATTTACGAACAGGAAATCTCAACATTGGATGAGGAGTCACTTGATTCATGCAGCTCACAACAAAATGTGACACAAAATGCCATTCTATATAGTTTTGCTTACAAGAAAATGTTAGTCACCATGCAAAAAATTCATCAATATGGTTAGGTATCTTACCCTTCAAAGAAAGAAACAAGGGAAACAAATTCGAAAAAATTATGAATTAGGAACTTCAATATTTCCAATTCAACCACAATAACCAAATGAACGATTGGCAAAAATTCAAAGAGTTGTTAATGATGCGTTGTCCATGTCAAAATAGGATTGGCATGTGAGACTAGCATGCTAGTATTGAGGTAGGTGAAATCTTATCATTATCGTGATATCTCATCTGTCAAATATACTAGGCTGGACTTGCATTTCACTGAGGAGTCACACAAGCTATACGAGTATACAGTTTCCACAGTTGAGCAAAGAGGGACATAGTATGAGTAACTGAAATCATCAAAGATTGGTTGGTGCAAGTGGTTCGACACTACAAGGTCTCTAGTTCGAGTCTTGTGGATAGAAAAACTAGTGTTGCGAGAGCTTTAATCCCATAGTGGGCCATCCCGACTTGAGTCAGATTAGACGGAGTCCAATGTACCTTAGACACGTGATTTCGATCATAAAAAGGAGTAACTGGAATCAAAATTTTCAATGGTAGTAAAGGAACAGAGAACATTTTACTCCTTCAAATAAATATACCTCAATAAAGTTTAAGATTCCATATGAAATGAAATTAGCAGAATAGGATATAGTACAGGAACTATGCATATATAGTCCAATAAATCAAAAACAAATAATGACTATAGAAACAAGAAGAGATGTAGGAAACCAAACCTCTTTTGCCTCAATTATCTTTGTTTTCTGGTTGGGAGGAGCCAAAACCTTTTTTATTAGAGTTTCACCAACCTGCAAAAAACAAATTAAAAAGAATAAACTCATGTTCTCTTCAAAACACAATGCAAACTCGCGCCGATACAAAATGGCTAACCTGTTCAAGGGGCCCGAATTCTCGGATGTCCTGTTTGCTGGTTGGGATCAAATTTACACTAACACTTTCCAGTGGTTCGATGACATCTTTGAACACCTTATCTTGACCTTCAATCACCACTTCCTGCCACCCGAACGGGTATACAAATGTGTATCCATCCTTCTTGTCCATTACCGGCAAAAATCCTTTCTTGTTTTCTGCAGCAACTGAGCCATATCACGCGTATATCCTCACGATGTCAGGCATCGACATTTAGGAAAGTTATCAGGTGGAAAAAAATGCAATCACTTC
The DNA here is from genome assembly GCA_003254905.1 of Nissolia schottii. Taxonomy (NCBI): domain Eukaryota; kingdom Viridiplantae; phylum Streptophyta; class Magnoliopsida; order Fabales; family Fabaceae; genus Nissolia; species Nissolia schottii. The sequence continues at coordinate 188,235 of QANU01014112.1, forward strand.
CAACATATGGAAAACAACTCAACTGCTTAAAATGCAATCTTACAAGAGTATGAATGTTGATTGAGCAAAAAAACCAAAGGGAAAGTAGCCCCAATGGCGATTACTTCGCGCCTTCCAGGTCTATCTGCCAAAGTATCACAAAAGATTAAAACAAAAATTATAACAATTCAATTTAAGATAATTTTCTAAGGAAGTTGTTTATGATAGGATGGTCCAAACTATTTAGATATCACCATGATGAATAGTAATAGTCACATTCCTATCATGCTTTACTGATTGCTTATTACAAAATGCAAATGAGAGTCCTACTTCTCTTAACCTTCCATATCGACCCAAAGTTCTAGTGTGGCAATTATGATTTATGCATGTGTTTCATCTGAAACTTGAACATTTTCATTTTTCTGCTACTGGTCATAGCATTAATTCTCTTGAAATATACTTTCATTTCGTGTTGCCATCGGTTAGGAAAAGCATAACAGGAAAGAAATTGTACACTTGCAAGCGCATTTGCAGTAAAATTGCCTAATATGGACTCATATGAGATATGCTGTTTCAATGATATATGTGAGAGTTAGTTAGTTTAAACCACATCTCAAGAACTATCATCTCTCCCAAAAGCTTAAGCTGATGAGATGAGTAGAGACAATTGACTGATTTTATATTTGTCTAGCTCCCTCACATTGGAGCCCATTGGACGCGAAGCGTGGACATGACACAAGTCGATTTTCATACTTTGTGCTGAAATTTGACTTATTTGTTAGAAAATGGGTTCGGCAAGACTCGAACCCACGGCCACAAGATGTAACAGTCCACAATGAAACTCAAAGTCAATCAAGAGCTAATTTGCCTGCTACATTGATGACATAGGTACACACAAGTTCAATTAATGAGCTCTTTGAATACCCTTTGGAAGTTAAGAACTAAGTACAACAAAGCAGTGCCAATAATTGCAAAAACAAATAGATTACTTGCAAAGTTCTACTACTTACAAACAACACAAGCAAAAAGTCACTATAAAACTATACAATATAACTAGACACATATTAACTTCTTATAGCTGAGTTCATTCATAATAGAGAACAAAAATGGACCTTGGGAAAGAGACCCTGTTGAAGAAGGTGAGGGAACTTGGGAAGCTTTGACAATGAAGGAAATGGCTTCTCTTCTAGAAGGACGAAAAGCACCATTCTTCTGCAACAATGGACACATGTTTCCAAGAAAACAAAACAAAGATTGAATAAAATTGACAAGTTAAAGGATAAAACAGAGAGAGAGAGAGAGAGAGAGAGAGAGAGAGAGAGAGGTAATGTACCTGATGAGGAAAGGAATTATGGAAGAGGGTTTGGTGTAGTGTAGGGGAATTCTGGAGTGAAACCATTGTTTTCTGGCTTAGGATTTTGCAAAGAGAAAGGAATAAGTTTCTATTGCTTCATTCCATATTCTTCTGTGGTGGAGGAGAGGCCCTTATTATGACTTGGACTTATCCTTTTATGCCACAGTGTACAATAATTTAGCCTCTCCTTGTTCTTTTTTGTCCTTGTGACATATCTTAACTTGGATCCCTTTTTCACTTAATTTTTTTTTTTTTTGGGGGAGGGGGTGGGGATGTAATTTAGGACAAAACAATTAAACATAGTACTCCGTTAAGTGTTCATGTTGAAAAACTAAGGAAAATATATGGATGTAATGAGAATTCTTTGGATAAAACTTTTGCAATAACATGTAAATAAGATATGTATGACGTTTATGACGTGTAATACAAAAACACAAGTACAGGTAACACATGTAAGTTGATTTTTCTATAGTCAGAATTAACTAGTTTTCTGTTGTCTTAGTTAACTTTTAATTTTTTTTTATGTATCAACAAAATTTACATGCTTTTTAGTCATTGGACTTATGAGCAGTTATTATTAATTTTTTTTACATCACTTTTATTTTTGTGCCACTACTATCCTTTTAATCTAATTATGTGAAAATTAAGACTAGTGTTTCTTGACTATGTAGCAATATTCAATTAACATGTTCAATTTGTATATATTTGTAACTTCTCTTGGTAAGAAAAAGTGGTAATCTGTTTTTATTCAATATTTTAAACTTGGTGGATTACTACTATTTTTCATTCTCACTTTTCCTTTTTGAATAAAAATTTAAGTGGATACAATACTAAATATATCATGAGAGTTAAGACATATTTCTACAACAACAAGAATTAAACATACATCATTTTGAGATATAAGTCATTTTTTTTATCAATTATACTAACCATCTTTCAATATTTTTGGTACTTACTACCTTTGAAAGATAAGAGTTGAGATATTCAATTACAAATTGAACAGATCACCACTTATTTCTAACTCTAATATTGTCTAATAAGTTCTCTATGTATACAAAATAATTAAGAGTAAACCTTTAAATTTATCCTTGAAGTTGTTAGTCTCTATAATAATCAACTTTGTCTCCAAGTTACAAAAATTATTATATTAGTCTCTAAGATTTATAAAAATCGATCAAATTAATTTTTTGACATCGATTAAATTAGTTATTCTTAAGATTTAAGTTAATCGATTTTTTATAACCTCATAAGTTAATATCACAACTTCTATGAGAGATGAACTTAATAGATATTTACAATTTTAAAATTGAATTTGAAAATTTGCTCTCAAACTAATGCACAAGGAGAATGGGAAGCCTCTCGTATTTATTTGTTATTCGAAATTACTCTTTCATCCTCCGTATATTCAATTGTTGGAGACTTTTCTGACTGTTCTAGAGAGAACAATTGACCCCGTTGTGGTAAAATAATATATAGACTTTCTTTGTAGTTTTGAATATACGCGAGTATACAACAATTGACCCTTGACTATTCAATGTTATATATATTATTACAATAACTTCATCCATCGCTAAACCTTTCCAATATTTGCTTGTTTATAAGTATTTTATATGTAATTGATTGCAATAGTTATTATTTTATATCATCGCATTCCACTTTATTTTATTGAAGTATATTTTTGGTATGAACTCACTCAATACATTGTATTTTAATAGGTGAAGGCTAGAAAATTATCCCTCATCTTTGATACCGTCCAATGGTATCCCCCCCTTTTCACCATGAAAATGAAGTTTTATAATTTATATTTGTGGCATGCTTTTTATGATTTTTTATATTTTGTGCCCAAGACTGCAAAAGTTGCTTATTTGCAACTTAGGCCCAACTCAGTGAAAAAGTCCAAAATGCCCTCTCTTATTTCTCCTTTCCCTCACCACTCCTCTCCCTCATCTCGTCTCCCACCTCGCCGGCTAGATCAACCGCCGCCAGACCATCACCGTCCTCGCCTTCGACAATGCCGCCATGACGGCCGTCTTCTTCCCTAGGTCACGAATGCCGGCGGCACGACACTGTTAGGACGCGAATCTCGGCAGTGCTGTGGTAATGGCGTCTTCTTCCCCGTGTCGCGGGGGCCTCTCCCTTGCCCGGCTCGGGTTCTCCGTCATCACAATCGACAGCGACGTCGGCGTCCGCAACCTCGACCCCCTCCTTGGCCTGGAGAACCGCGTCAACTACACCGTCGTTGAGGTTCCCACGGTTCAAAAAAAAGAAGTTTTCAATTTTAAATCTCGAACCCCTTTTGGTTCCGTACATCAATATTTCTTTCTGGGTTCATATTTCTGATGAATATTTTAGGAATCGAAATTTTTGCAGAGGGAATATCTGAGACCAAAAGACAAATCTAATTTTAGTTTTGATTTTTGAAGTCTCTCTTCTACTCCAGATCTCTTTTGTTTTACTTTGATTTGTGGCTGCTATGTTCATATTTGTTGATGTTGTTGTTAGGGCGCAGAGATGAGGAAGAAATTAGAGGTAAAAGGGAAGAGAATATGGGGGTGGTGGAGGTGAGGTGGCAGAGCAGAGACGACGAGGGAGGTGCGACGGCGCGCGGAGGAGGGAGCAGATGGTGGTTGCCGGTGGGAAGGAGCATTGGGGTGGGAGAGATGAAGGGGGAAAAGAATTTTAAGTGAGAAAAAAGAAAACGAAAAAAAGGTAAACAAGTAATGGAGGTTCTTGTTGTGGTTGCGATGGGTGGAGGCGGCGGCGGTGGCGTGAAAAAGGGGGTGATGAGATGAGGGAGGAGTGGTGAGGGAAAGGGGGAATAAGGGAGGACATTTTGGACTTTTTACTGAGATGGAGTCTATGTTGCAAATAAGAAACTTTTGCCATCTTGGGCTCAAAATATAAAAAATATAAAAATTGTGCCACAAATATAAATCATAAAACTTCATTTTCATGGTAAAAAAAGATACCGTTAAATGGTACCAAAATAAAGAGTACCATCCTAGCATTCACCATTTTATCAAACACAACAACACTTCTCCCATTTTAAAAAGAGCAAAATCTTAAAATATCAATGCTTTATACGAAAAAGGGACATAAAAATGAGGAACAGATCAAATGTACTGTCAAGTGCTGACACTTCCAATCTTGTCCCCTCCCCTTTCCTCCTACACACAGTTTTAAAAAATTCCAATTTTTAATTTCAAATTTTATAATTAAAAGGAAAATTGTTGACCAATTAAGAAGTAAAAAAAAAAATTAAATATTCAATAAAAACTAAAATCAGTTCATTAGAATTTCAAAACTATTATTATTTTTCAAATAACTGTAAAAGTATTTGATGAAATTTGCTGAATTCTCTTTAATTAGAACTGAAGACTTTGGTAATTGGTAATCAATAATTAAATTTAATGCATCCTTAATTAGTAATTAAAAACTAACAATAATAATATCATCAAGATAATCTTTTTTATTATTTAAACCTTATTACCAATAATAATTCCATGAGAATTCAAATTTGAGAGTACCAACATCTAACACGTGTCATCTCTTTTGCCTCTCGACGAGGGACCTAAATGTAATTTCATACCAATGTAAATCATTGACCGCGAATTTACCAAAACACCCCTCCCCTGGTTTTTCCACCTTTGCGTGCATGCCATCGCCGTCACAGCGCACACTCACTGTTATCTCTGGCCACTGTCCCTTAAAAAGAAAAAAAAAAAACAATTAAAAAAACACGAAAATTTCTTAAAGCTTTTCGACGCCGGCGTTTGACCGTTAAACCTAACCAAAAAAAGGGAAGAATAAAGTTAAAAAAAAACAGCCAAAAATCGAAGAAGAAGAAGAAGGAAGAGGGAGGGAGAGGGAGAGGGTTCACAGTTTTCGCGTGCTGCTCCCGGTGACTCTATCATTTCTCTCCCAGCTGCGAAAAAACCGTTTCCGACCGATCCTTCCTCACGAGCCGCCACCTGCGGACGCGGATAAGGAGACGGCGACGGCAGTGCCGGCGAAGGCCAGGACGACGTCGTTCGCCGGAACAGAAAGAGAAATAATAATTTAAAAAAAATAGCTCGAAGGATTTTCGGTTTTTTCTTTTTCGGTGTTTTCGTGTGGATCTGCTGAATAGAGAAAGTTTCGGGGAGAAAGAGAGATGATGGGATCGAGAGGTTTGTTCGGGTGGTCGCCGCCGCACGTGCAGCCGCTGACGCCGGTTTCGGAGGTGTCGGAGCCGCCGGAATCGCCTTCGCCGTACCTGGACCCCGGCGCCGAGAACTCCACGTCGCACCAGCAGCAGGTGGAGCTGGATGAGGAGCTGGAGGAGCCCGAGGAGGTCGAGCCGCCGCCAGCTGCGGTTCCGTTCTCTAAGCTCTTCGCCTGCGCCGACCGGTTCGACTGGTTCCTCATGGCCGCCGGTTCGATCGCCGCGGCAGCTCACGGCGCCGCTCTCGTCGTTTATTTGCACTATTTCGCGAAGATCATCAACGTGCTTCGTATGGATCCTGGGCATGAGCAGTTTCACCGGTTCACTGAGGTTAGATCGTTATGTCTAAGCTCAAAACCCTAGTTTTTACTTTTTTCAAATTTTTGGTTGTAGGATAACTTTTTTCCATCGAGGTGGAATGTAATTGAAGCTTGAATTGAAAATTTATTCGTTGAAATCGAGGACTAGATTTGTTGTTAGCTGGAATTGGTTGAGGTGATGATGCATGTAAGCATAGCATGTATGTTTTCATTTCTGCTAGTCTGATTTGGCTTAGCAGTTGATTGGGGAAGTTATACCTAGGGTTGGAGACTTGAAGCTATGTATATCATAGTGCGTCTATTTTGTTGGATTTTTTTTTGTTGTTGTTGCCTTTAGGGCAACCTGTACCCTATTAGCTCGTTTTTCCAGTTTCCCGTGTTGGAAATAAACTTTTGGGGGGGGGGGCTTGCAAACTTTTGCTAGCTAGATTCTCTGAATCACGGCGAAATTGATTTGACAATCAGGATTTCAACAGAATAATCTGGTCCTACTGATTTTGTAGTGGCCTTGGTTGCTCTTGAAAGCTGATTTTCATCTGCTACATTTGCCCCTTATTTTCATAGTTGCACCTGTTGCATTGAATTGGTGCAATGTGTAGCTTAAGGCAATAACACAAATTTTCATGGAAGTTCTTCACCTTGTCTAGTCTCTGTACATTTATAAGGGTATATTTTAGTATTTTCAAATATTTTGGCCTGTCCTTTTATAGTAATAAAATTAAGTCATCTTGGATTATCGGGCCTTTACTCATAAGGGTTTGGCATAAATAATTTCTCCTGTAGTTTGTTCTAGTAATACTTGATGAGTTAGTACAGGAACAAGTCCCATATAGGTTGGTTGAGTCCCACAAGGGTCAATTGAGTTTTGGAGCTACCATTTGAGCTGGGCCTTTCCATCTTATCAGCTGAGCTTTTGGAAGTGAGCTCTCCTCTATATCACACCCCTAACCATTTACTTATTGTTCATTACAACTTTGCTAGTCTCATAAACATAAAGGGTGACGGAATGGTTAGGATTTAATGGGATAGGGTTTAATAGGGTGAATTGAAGGATAGAAAAATTGTTGATTATAGTTTCACTGGGTTGTGTTCAAGAAGAGCAATTTTCAAATGATATGAAGGGATTGTTATTTGTGTTCTGTGAAATGTGAACAGTACCTGTAGGAAGAAGGCTTTGGGTTCGGTTTGTTTTGGGGGAAAATTCAGACTAATAATAATACTTAGGCCTTTCATGGGATTGGTTTTTTCTATTGCTGCCTGCCCAAGGAATCTTGGAGAATAAAGTTGTAAAATTAATGAAAGCTGGATAGTGTCTTGGAGGAATCTTGGCAGCACACTTCATTTACAGGGTTTGATTGCATTACATGAGTACAGAACTTGGAAGAGCACAATTTAATGCCACAATTCATAAAAAGGATCACTCTATAAAGAGAATAAAATGTTACATCTTTTTAAATAGGCCTCTTGCTTCCTATACCTATAATTATCCTCTAAGGGTAAGGCATGAAGTCCTAATACCTTTTGGATTTAGACATCCTACTATTACTTGAAAAGATATCAAAGTAAGAGTGAGATCCAATTTTAGCTAAATAACGTAAGCCCAATCTCAAATTTAATCCAAGACCATGAAACCTAAATCACTAAAACTCCCTTCAACAACAACCAAGTCCTGTCCCACTAGGTTGGGCCAGCTTAAAATTACTAAACACCCTTGGACGGAAAACATTTAACTAGGCTTTTTCCATGTATTTGATTGGTTTATCTATGGCTTGACGACCTTTGAGGTAGAAGAACATAAATTGCCTGAATTCAGGGAAAGACTCGTTTCCTCTTTTTATGCATGAGCGTGCTGAATTTATACTCCATTTTCTACCATGATCATAGTTTCTCTTAAGTAACTCTCATAATTTTTTTATTTTTGTTTTTCTCGGTCTAGTTTGGATATGCTTTTTGTTATTTGAAACTTCTAAGCGAGGTAATTTCAGAGGAGAAATTTTGTTCAGTTTTCTGATGGGCATACAATTTTTGAAACAGATGTTAAAAGTGGATTTATGCTAACTGACCTCTTCTGTTTTCTGTGCAGCTTGCTTTAACCATTGTTTATATAGCTGTGGGAGTTTTTGTGGCTGGTTGGATTGGTAAAGTTAATTTTTTTTAATCAAAATTAATCATGAGAAATGTGTTTCATTAGCTGTTGTATATAAATCTTTTGCATACTAATGTTTTGCTTTTGTTGGTTTAATAGAGGTTTCTTGTTGGATTTTGACTGGAGAACGACAGACTGCTGTCATAAGGTCAAAATATGTTCAAGTGTTACTAAACCAAGATATGAGTTTTTTTGATACTTACGGGAATAATGGAGACATTGTTAGTCAAGTATTGAGTGACGTGCTGCTTATTCAATCTGCGCTTAGTGAAAAAGTATGTCTTGCTTTGATCATGTGTATATATTCATTTAACTAGTTTACTGATAAACTCTCTGCATTTGTCTTGTATAATATGTTTATTTGCTTTTGATGATACAGGTTGGAAACTATATTCATAATATGGCTATATTCTTCAGTGGTCTTGTCATTGGACTCATAAATTGTTGGCAGATTGCTTTGATAACGTTAGCCACAGGCCCCTTTATTGTTGCTGCTGGAGGAATATCAAATATATTCCTCCATAGGCTTGCAGAGAACATTCAAGATGCATATGCTGAAGCGGCCAGCATTGCTGAACAGGTTGTGTAATTTTTTAGTTTAATTCTGTTTTACATTGAGCTAACTACTTTCCTCTTTTTCTACACATGTCTGGAAAACATTTTATGCTTTTGTTTTAACATAAATTGATCGAGTAGGAATTAATCTTGGGTTAATGTGAAATTTTAGGAGCATGATATGCCTGTATAGACCATGTTATGACTGAACCCTGAGTGATTTCTGCTAAAATTCTTTGATAGAATCAAAGTGTATCTTTTTCTCTTCACCATGGCATCGGAATAAGACTTGGTTGAGATTGTTAGGCTGTCTTAGAAGAAAATGGATTTTATTAGAGAGAATGGAGAGAAATAGTAGGTTGTAGGATAAGATATTCTCCAAAACAGAAATTTCTAGATACAACGAGGAACATCTAGACTAACAAAAATGCAGCAAGGCAGTCCAGTCTCTGCATATAGAAATAGCAACTTCCTTGAAGATGACATAAGCAGAACACCAAATACAAGTTAATGTCAAGATACACGAAATGTGTTCCGTGAATAGAATGCTTAAGGTTTCCAATAGTAACTTTCTGTAGAAGATCATAGCATGTTGTCACACAAGTTCACAGATTATACATAGTTAAGCTGTATATATCTTTGGTGGATGCTTCTATTTTTCCTACCTACCTCATTGAATCCATACATGTTTAATTGTATGTGGAGCAGTTTGAAATTTACTTCTATAGTTTGAAAGGAAATGAATATGATTGGCCTGGTTGTTTCATTTTCTATATTATTGTTTTGAATTTGGAAATGGAAAGAATGGTGAAGTTCCCTTTATTTGGTGAAATATTTTACTGCCACTGATTCTCGGTGTGGGTAATTATGCAGGCAGTTTCCTATGTAAGGACATTGTATGCATTTACAAATGAAACATTGGCCAAGTATTCATATGCAACATCACTGCAAGCTACTCTTAGATATGGTATATTGATAAGTCTTGTTCAAGGGCTTGGTCTTGGATTTACGTACGGGCTTGCAATATGTTCTTGTGCATTGCAACTCTGGGTTGGAAGGTTCTTGGTTATGCATGGAAAAGCACATGGTGGTGAAATTATAACAGCACTGTTTGCTGTAATTCTAAGTGGCCTGTGAGCATCATTCCCTACTTTATGTTTTCATTATATCCTTACCATTTTACTTATAACTTTTTTTACTTTGATCAAGGGGATTGAATCAAGCCGCAACAAATTTCTATTCATTTGATCAAGGGCGAATAGCAGCTTATAGATTATTTGAGATGATAAGCCGGTCATCATCATCTGTGGATCATGATGGCTCTGCTCCTGATTCTGTGCAAGGAAATATAGAGTTTCGGAATGTTTATTTCAGCTACCTGTCTCGTCCTGAAATCCCTATCTTGAGTGGATTTTACCTCAGTGTACCTGCTAAGAAAGCCGTGGCTCTTGTTGGCAGAAATGGCTCTGGCAAAAGTAGTATTATTCCACTCATGGAGCGTTTCTACGATCCTACATTAGGTAATCATTTCCCGCATCATAACTTATGATTTTGCTATTGCACTCAAAGCACACCATTAGTCATTTGCTGATTTAAATTTATCTGCTAATGCGTTGTTCAGGGGAAGTTCTTCTAGATGGAGAAAACATCAAGAATTTGAAACTTGAATGGCTGAGGAGCCAAATAGGACTAGTCACCCAGGAGCCTGCTTTGCTCAGTTTGAGTATAAGAGAAAACATTGCTTATGGGAGGGATGCTACCATGGATCAAATTGAAGAGGCTGCTAAAATAGCTCATGCACATACATTTATCAGCTCACTGGAGAAAGGTTATGACACACAGGTGAAGCTTGATTGACACAATCTTATGCCTATGCTTCTTTTTTGGGGTGTATTTTCAATTAGTTCCTTTTAAATGAATCAGATTTTATTTCCACAACTTGGGCTCCTTTCTTTCAGGTTGGCAGGGCTGGTCTGGCTTTGACCGAAGAGCAAAAAATAAAGCTTTCTATTGCTAGAGCTGTGCTATTAAATCCATCAGTTCTTCTACTTGATGAGGTTACTGGTGGACTTGATTTTGAGGCTGAGAGGGCTGTTCAGGAGGCTCTGGATCTGCTTATGTTGGGACGCTCAACAATAATAATTGCTCGAAGGCTTAGTCTCATAAAGAATGCTGATTTTATAGCTGTTATGGAGGAAGGTCAACTTGTTGAAATGGGTACTCATGATGAATTATCGACCGTAGATGGCTTGTATGCAGAACTTCTTCGAGCTGAAGAGGCAACAAAACTTCCCAAGAGGTTTAATATTAGAACAAATCATGCTTCTTCTTTTGACATGCATTTGTTTTTCTTCTGCCCAGAATATAGCACAGTTCTTCTCAAAAACTAATATTGGGATGGTGAAAGTGGCTGGAATTCAGTGTTATCAAATATCTGCAGTAGCGTCGCTATAGCGGAACAGTGTAGCAGGTTTTGAGCTGGCCGCTGTGCTATTTTGCACTGTTAATTGGCCGCTATAACAGAAATGGCGGCGCTATGGTGGAAAAAATAGCGGGTTTTGAGAAAAATGTTATTTCCGCTATTTCGCTATTCCGCTATTGATAACACTGCTAGAATTTGTTAACAAAGCGATTTATTAGAATAGTAGGCTAATAATATTGATATTTTGTTTAGTTCTTTTGAAAGTGGTTCTAATATTAAACTACAACTTTTAAAGGTGTTTTTGGTGTTGTGCAAAATTTTCCTACAGGTATGTAATTTGTTTACCTTTTTTTTTCCCCAAATGATCATCCAGGATGCCTGTGCGGAACTTCAAGGAGACTGCAGCATTCCAAATTGAGAAGGATTCTTCAGCTAGCCATAGCATCAAAGAACCATCATCTCCTAAAATGAGGAAATCACCCTCTCTTCAAAGAGTTTCTAATGTATCCCGGCCTCCAGATGGTAGCTATAATTTGCAAGAATCACCAAAAGTCCGCAGCCCACCACCTGAGAAGATGCTGGAAAATGGTCAGGCTTTAGATGGAGCAGATAAGGAGCCATCTATAAGAAGGCAGGATAGTTTTGAAATGAGATTGCCAGAGTTGCCCAAGATTGATGTTCAGCCTGTGCATCGACAAAAGTCAAACGGTTCTGACCCAGAATCCCCCATCTCTCCTCTTTTAACATCTGATCCAAAAAATGAACGCTCCCATTCACAGACTTTTAGTAGACCACAGAGTCAATCTGATAGTGATTCAGTTGAAATGAGAGAATCAAAGTCTTCACATCGAAAACCACCATCACTTCAGAAGCTGATCGAGCTTAGTTTAGCTGAGTGGCTGTATGCTGTGTTAGGAAGCATAGGTGCTGCTATCTTTGGCTCTTTCAATCCACTTCTTGCTTATGTTATTGGGCTTGTGGTGACAGCTTACTATAGAATTGATGACAATCATCACTTACGGTGGGAAGTAAACAAGTGGTGCTTGACCATTGGCTGCATGGGTATTATGACAGTCATTGCCAACTTTTTACAGCATTTCTATTTTGGTATTATGGGAGAGAAAATGACAGAAAGAGTTAGGAGAATGATGTTCTCAGGTGCGTAACTTCTGTGTTGCAGTATTTATCTTTCAAGAAATCTCGAATTTGAGCAGTGCTTAATATTGTTTCTAATTCCTATAATATAATATGGCAGCCATGCTACGCAATGAAGTTGGATGGTTTGATGATGAGGAAAACAGTGCTGACAATTTATCCATGCGATTGGCCAATGATGCTACTTTTGTACGAGCTGCTTTTAGCAATCGACTTTCTATATTTATTCAGGACAGTGCTGCAGTTATTGTTGGTCTTCTCATTGGTGCCTTGCTGCACTGGCGGTTAGCACTTGTGGCTTTCGGAACCCTTCCAATTCTGTGCGTTGCCGCCATTGCCCAGGTTTGTATCTACTCCTCGTTTTCCAGATATAACTATTGTTCTCGATGGTTGATTTGAACTTGTATTCTTTCTCATGCCAATGTTGTCGGGATATTTTACCTCTAACAAAATTCAATGATTTTGAACATTTTTTTTTTAAAAAAAAAATTATGGTCACATGTTTCTGTATAAATATAGCTGTCCAAATGTGCTGAGCCCGATGGGCTGGCCTGAATAGCCCAAAAAATGGACGGGCTGGGCTAGAAAAGTAGAAGTAAAAATGACAATGAACCGACTTAGCCCAACCCGAATTGGCATAACCTTCCTTGGGCCGGGCCAGGGCAGCCATATAGCTTGAATATTTGTTAGATAGTTATACTTTTTTATTCAAAAATACCAAACAATGCACAGTCAAAACAATAATTGGCACGAAGAATACTAAATAACTAACTAGCTTTATCATGTGTGTTTAATACAATATGAATGGGTGCCATGGCTTTTTGGTGCAAGCACAGTATATTTATATTTCATAAGTGCCAATGCTTTGAATGGGGTCAAGATCACACAAAATTATCTTGGGAGTATGTTTAATATTATCCAGTGACCAACATGGAAGGTGTGGGAACTGGACTTATGAATCATATCATTAGCAAATATAATTGGTAGCCTCTTTTAGGAGTTATTGAGCTTTAGCCACTTTAATAGACTTGTGAATCACTCAAACGGTATTATGACATGTTTGCTATAAGAGTCAATTAGTATCATTTATAATTAACAAATTTATTTCATAATTGCCATCGAACTTCAACAACTTTATTAGAACAACAAAAAAATTGGGTTAATCAAAGAATGGTGCGTGGGCTGGCCCAAAAATGACCCGATTCAAAATAGGCTAACATTTTACTAGCTTGAAATAAGCGTAACCCGAAATGGCCCAGTCCGAATATGGCCTGACCCTGTTTTGACAGCTCTATATGGTTTTATAATTAGCTTTATTTTGCAGTGTCTATGGCTATATTTGAATTTTGTCATAAGAAAGAAATGAGATGAGTTTTGTTACACTAATTTCCTTGCAGCATCATGATTGAATGCTAGTTTACCCTTTTTTGTATGGGTTCATTGTCAATCTTGATGAAAATCTTATTTACCTTGATGAATATTGATTTTGTTTATTAAATTAACCTACCTGCGCTGAATAAGTGAGATAGCAACAAAATTTTTTTTTTTTCTAGATCTTTTAACTATATGAATTACTTGCTAAAGCTGGCTAAGAGTAGAGGAAGAGTTTAGTTTATTTACTATAATATTTTGCATTACAAATGTATTAAGAGCGGCCTGCTTGAATATTGCAGAAATTGTGGCTTGCTGGATTTTCAAGGGGCATACAAGAAATGCACAGAAAGGCATCTTTGGTTCTTGAAGATGCAGTTAGAAACATTTACACTGTTGTTGCATTTTGTGCTGGTAATAAGGTAATGGAGCTCTATAGGCTGCAGTTGAAGAAAATATTTAAGCAGAGCTTTCTTCATGGAATTGCAATTGGCTTTGCATTTGGCTTTTCACAGTTTCTACTTTTTTCTTGTAATGCCCTTTTACTCTGGTACACTGCAATATGTATAAAAAAAGGCTATATGGATCCACCTACTGCGCTCAAAGAGTATATGGTTTTCTCATTCGCAACATTTGCACTTGTTGAGCCTTTTGGATTGGCTCCTTACATTCTTAAACGGCGGAAGTCTCTCATATCAGTGTTTGAAATTATAGACCGTGTGCCTAAAATTGATCCTGATGATAGCTCAGCATTGAAGCCACCCAATGTACACGGAAGAATTGAGTTAAAAAATGTTGATTTTTGTTACCCAACTCGTCCAGAAGTGTTGGTATTGAGCAATTTTAGTCTCAAAGTCAATGGTGGGCAAACACTTGCTATTGCGGGAGTTTCAGGGTCAGGAAAGAGCACTATAATATCTTTGATTGAGAGGTTTTATGATCCAGTTGCTGGCCAAGTTTTACTTGATGGGAGGGATTTAAAGCTCTATAACTTGAGATGGCTGAGGAGCCACCTTGGTCTGATTCAGCAGGAACCTATTATCTTCTCAACGACCATAAGGGAAAACATTATATATGCAAGACATAATGCCAGCGAAGCTGAGATGAAAGAGGCTGCAAGAATAGCGAATGCTCACCATTTTATTAGCAGCTTACCTCATGGTTATGACACTCATGTTGGGATGAGAGGTGTTGACTTAACCCCGGGACAAAAACAGAGAATTGCAATTGCGAGGGTAGTTCTGAAAAATGCACCTATCTTGTTGGTGGATGAAGCAAGTTCATCAGTTGAATCCGAGTCCAGCCGGGTGGTGCAAGAGGCTCTGGACACGCTGATAATGGGAAACAAGACCACTATTTTAATAGCACATAGGGCTGCGATGATGAGGCACGTGGACAACATTGTAGTTCTTAATGGAGGACGGATCGTGGAGGAGGGGAGTCATGATTCATTGCTCGCCAAGAACGGTCTGTACGTCCGATTGATGCAACCTCATTTTGGCAAGGGTTTACGTCAGCACCGGTTTGTCTAGAATGGGAATATGTGATGTGAGTACTTGCTAATGTGGCTGCATGAGCATGGTTTCGTTTTCTGCTTGAGTTGAATTGCCAGTGGCTTCTGCACTTGGTGGATTTTTCCAAGTATATCAGGTGGTAAGTTTTGGGTGGTGATGAGAATGAAGCTTGGATTAGCACGCGGCATTGGTAGGGCATAGGAAGAAAATACTGTTACTAGGGGTTAGGTGTGTAGGATTCAAAGATAGGATTTTGGAGTTTGGTTGGTTTGTGTATTTTGGGCTGGATTCTTTTGGAGGCAAAGCAGCTTAGGCTGGTGGTATTTTGTATGCTTGATATTGATTTGAGAGAGGGTGGATTCAACACTAATGCTGCTAGGGTGGATGATGAGCTTTTATTCTTAACTGTAATTTTGTTTTCCCAATTTGTGAAAATTGTAGAAAATCCAGATCCAAGAGTTGTAACCTCTGTATATATACAGCGATAGTTTAGAAGGCATTCCTTTTCCTGCTTGAATTTATTCCATGAGTGTTCTTTTCAATTTTGTTTCAAGCCATTTTACTTGTACAAACACAGAAAGTTCAGTGCACTACATGTTCAGGTGAAGCAGGTGCTGTGGAAGAGAGAGGATTTTTTATTTTATTTTATTTATGTAACAATGAAGGGATTTCATTGAATAAGGCTTAAGTAGTGAAGCAATTGCACCAAGTTTGAAAACCGTCGGACAAGAAACAATCCGGCAAGCTGAGGCAGAGCCTCACTAAAGCTCAGAAGGACAAAACTTAAAGGAGGAAAAGAGCACCTTAAACTAATTAAAGATAAAATAAAACAGTAACACCCAAATACAAAGTATTAGGTACACCAAGGACTTCCCATAATTACCCATACAAAATAAATGACCTGCCTAGCCGAATATAATGAGACACTTAACCAAAACATTATTCATGCCACAAAATTGAGAGCAACAAAACAAGGACGATCAAAGGGAATTACAAGACGGATGCCACATCACAACACCAAAATTCACCCCACAAAATTGAGTGTATGTTTGATCTTAAATGTTAGATTATTAGAGCAATTGATTGGATGACTGAATAAAGAACATGTACACAGTCGGTGCATAATACCTAAACTATATTAGTATATTCAACATAATATAATATTATGAAACTCAAGAATCAAACACTTAACTGCTATCAAAGAAAATCAGACATGGTCTCTTTTGTTTGATCTTAAATGTTAGGCTAACCGGCACTTTCGCTGCTCAAGATGTTGTCTAGTGACTGAAACTACAGCACAATCATCATTTAAAAAAAAAAAATACCCTTCTTATTTTTATTTTTTTATGAAAACTTTGATCCCACATTTCAGCTTCAGCTACATCACATCACATCACAGCCACAGACATATAGCAAAACTATGACCAAGTCATGCTTGCATAGTTATATACATCATAGTCTCTCACTGACTGACCCTTTCCTTTGGCCATTAATTTTGGTACTTAAAGAAGACCAAACAAAGCTCTCATATTTTATTCCCTCACGTTTCAGCCAAAGTTAATAGAAAAGAAGCACACAAAGGTTTCTCTTTCTGATATCTTTCTTTCTTTTTGGGGTCATGGCAATCTATAGAATTGCAATTGGGTCTCCTGGGGAGGCTGGCCAGCCTGATGCAATTAGAGCAGCATTTGCTGAGTTCTTCTCAATGATCATTTTTGTTTTTGCTGGTCAAGGCTCTGGCATGGCTTACAGTGAGCACACTCTATACAACTTGTCTTTTTATTTTTCACATTAAATGTCAAAAGTATAGTTTTAGAAGAGAAAATGACTAATTGTTGGTCAACTGTGGGCAGACAAACTCACAAACAATGGACCAGCAACACCTGCTGGTGTCATAGCAGCATCATTGTCTCATGCATTTGGTCTCATTGTGGCTGTTTCTGTTGGGGCAAACATTTCTGGTGGCCATGTGAACCCTGCTGTCACTTTTGGTGCCTTCATTGGAGGGAACATAACCCTCTTGAGGAGTATCTTGTATTGGATTGCACAGCTGCTTGGTTCTGTTGTTGCTTGCATCCTTCTCAAGTCTGCCACTGGTGGAATGGTAACCCTTCATCTTCACCTTTCAAACCTTCCACTCTTAAAAATAGCATCCTGCCCCTCAATTCATGAATGGAATTTAATTTTGCACAAGTGCAGGAAACATCAGCTTTCTCTTTGTCACCAGGGGTGTCTGTGTGGAATGCACTAGTCTTTGAAATTGTGATGACATTTGGATTGGTGTACACAGTTTATGCCACAGCAGTGGACCCCAGGAAAGGGAATGTGGGAATTGTTGCCCCAATTGCAATTGGTTTCATTGTGGGTGCAAACATCTTAGTTGGTGGTGCTTTCGATGGTGCGTCTATGAACCCAGCTGTGTCATTTGGGCCTGCTGTCGTTAGTTGGGCCTGGGCCCATCAGTGGGTCTATTGGGTTGGCCCATTCACTGGTGCAGCAGTTGCTGCCATCATCTACGATAATATCTTCATTGGTGATGATGGTCATGAACCCATCTCAAGCAGTGACTTTTAGAGATTTTTATTTTTGTTTTTATTTATTTTAGGAACATAAGGGTGCATTTGTTTTGAATCCTAAAAAAAATTCATAAAAAAATTAATTTTATTTATAGAGTTGAAAAGGTTGAAAGAATATTTTTTTAGAAGCTCTTTCAACTTTTGTCGAAAAGTTGAAAACATAACTCTTTTTTATAAAAAAACAACATCTGAGTATTTTAAAAAAAATATACAAGTATACAAGAACTAATTCTTTAGTTTAAAAAAAATAATTTTTTAGTTAAATAAGTTGAAACAAATGCACCTTACGTCTTTTCTTTGCGTAATGTGGAGTGAATAAATTCATTCAAGGTTTCAGGCTTTTAATTACTTGAGAGATTGTTAGGAATTAGAAAGATTTTGAGGGCTCTATATTTTCTCATTAATTATTTGATGTAACAGAGATGAACAAGGACTTTTATTTTATTTTGACTTGTTAAACCAATGCATATGTGCTTTGTTAACTTAGAATTCTTTCCCAGTTTAAATTTTCATATGGTACTGATCTGGTCACATTCGTGTACCAGAAATGTGTGAGTGGTGCAGTGATGATTTCTAAGCTCAGATTCTTGCTTTCAATAAATTATTGGTAGATGATTCATCTACTTTTTTGTCTTAGTTCTTAATAATTAATACTTAGGTGATTAATTTAACAAGTTAAGTTCTCTTCAAAGTAATAATCCAACTACTTAAACCTTTGTTACATCACAACTTTATTTACTTAAAATAAATTATTCGTATCTGACTAAACAAAATCCATCGATCGAATCTTACTAGTAGGAGTGAGACTTTTTGGATTGATATGGTTACTGCTGCACGTGCTGTGACTTGTGAGTGATCTTTACAACATTAACTCAAGTGATGAAAAATACGGTTGCTTCATTAAAAGTGTCACATGCATTTGCATTTTGTATATGCATTATTGCATCGATCTTCATCGCATGACAGTGGACACAATCGACAAATTTGTGTGTGATTATGAAACGTCATATGATACGTATATGTTTTTAATTACATGTAGAATAATGTTTTAACTTTTATTTTAAAAGAATTTATTTTAAAATTAAAATGTTCAATATTTATATTATCATAAATATATTTAACATGACGTTTTATGATCAGAATATATTTTTATTTTTATATATACATATGATACGACCGTCTAATTAAGGAAGGCGGTGGGAGCAAGTGGCAACAACCAAATTCTCATCCATTTTTCCCCTTCCTGCCTTTTCGGTGCAGCTAAGATTTAAGCTAACAAACAATCAAAAATTGCTTCCAAATAAATGAACCATTAATTATGTACGCTTTTTGAATAATATAATACCATAAGGATAAGTTATTTTGGGGGTATCCATCGGAACATACACATACGGAAAGATTTGTTTTCTTTGTTAAAATGTTTTCAACTAGTTTCTGAAAATAACAAAATTACTTCTCCATTTCATTTATGTAAGTCATTTATTTTATTTTTTTTTGCTTTTTTACTTACACTTATTTAAACCAATGCATGTTTTTTGGGATTCCAATTCTGGGTCTCTCGAGACAATATTTTTGTTCTCTTTGTATCAATATTAGTGAGATAT
>QANU01014112.1:207461-301601 GCA_003254905.1 Nissolia schottii
ATATATATATATATATATATATATATATATATATATTATTACCAAAAATATTTTAATTAAAAATATCTCTAATCCATTAACTATTTCATATACATGTGATTTAAGAGATATATGTGACATATATTTATTGATATGTTAGATAATGAATGAGTTAGCGCAAAAAAATCATCTTTTTTAAGGAGCAATGTTTTTCAACCTTTTTCTTAATCATTAATGAGAACATCGGAAGAAAGATGGCGTTATTATGGGACCATTATATATCTACACTGGCAAGCTTGCGTCAATTCAATTGTGTGCTTAGCCTATTGAAACGTTTACTTTCTAGGTAAATTATTAAATCGTGATCCTAAAGTTAATTGGATTTACCGAGTTTACAAGCCACTTTTCATAAGCCACCCAAATACTGCAGAGAATGGTCCTCTTTGACTATGTATATATGTAGAATAATGATTCTAGTAATTCACTTTTATGGATACCCATTTTGACACATTAAGAAATCATGTATTTATAATTAGAGATTTCACTTATATATTTTTGATTAATTTAGGAGAAAGAGTTTTAACTATATTTTTTATTAATAACATACCAACATTCATATTTATGTTGTGTCGTGTGTCATCATTTAATTAATAAAAATTGTATTGATTCATGAGTCGATTTTAAGTAACATTTAATAACTTTCAATAGTTAGATATTTTAAGAAAAGGACAAATAATACCTCTTCCTACCTGTCACATTAAATTAAGAAAGAAAAAAATAGTATAGATGTCATTGTAATAGGACATATCTAATTTCAAACACAATCAGAAAACGCAATACTAAAATTTAAAAAATAGTTGATTAAGTCAAAAACTCAAAATCATATAACTGGTCCATATTATAGTGATAGACTTGAATTAAAACAATAGACCAAAATCTAAAATTTATAGACTCTAGAAACTTTATAATACTTAAGGTCAATATTCCTTATATATATATATATATATATATATAGTCTTTTCTCACACCCCTTTTCCTCTTAAACCATCCAATTAATCTCTTTGCACACAAAATTTTCGAAGCCTCATATCACAAATTCTTGAAACATCATAATTCCATGGAAGAGAAAACTCTAGAGTGTGATCTGTTTAGAAATTTACCAGATGAAATTCTGCGCCACATAGTTTCTTTTCTGCCAAATGAATCATCACTAGAAACATGCCTCATTTCAAAAAGGTGGAGGAATCTTTGGAATGAATCACTAGTAAGATATGGCACCAAAGATGATGTCACTGAAGTAATTTCAAATTTTGTGACGAGTTTTGAAGAATTTGATCCATTGAGACACCCCAGAAAGCTTCAATTTCACTTTGGTGAGCAAATTGAAGCTTTGGCGGTAACAATTGCAAACAATAGCAAGCTCCTTGTGGATTTCTCACCTTGTAATGAGAAAGAGCTTCAGATTCACTACGAACTTCATTTGAATATTCTCAACAAGCAATGCGTAAATTTCGAGCCTTTTCCTCCTTCTGCTTTCATAGTCAAAACTCTATACTTGAAATCGGTGACTTATCTGACAAGCGAGGTAGCTTCTTCGATCATTTCGAGTTTAGAGCATATCGAAAACTTGGTGATCGTCAAGTGCAAATGCTTGAAAGATCTAAGCATTGATTCCAAGTCAAAGCTTCAAAAATTGACCATCTTGGATTGCTTGCAGCTCAAGTCACTCCATCTTAGAACTTGTAAGCTCAAATCTTTCCGATACCGCGGGCTGCTTCCATGGATTCAACCCAAATATCATTTCAACCTGAGTAATGCCATGCTTGATTTCAGAATTGGCCTCAGCTGCAATAACTTCAGGACTAAAGACTTTGATGCAACTCTGCTAACTATAAAGAACTTTGAAGTTCTTACCCTGTGTAAATGGACTTTTGAGGTATGATAGCTTTTCCCAAAAGCTATATATTACTGGTTTTTTTGCATACGGTCTGTTATTAGTACATACAATTGTTGGTCCTTGGACCCGAGTCACTTTGTTATTTGAAATTCAAAATCTGAATGCCCTAACGACCTAATTTGCAATCCCAAATGTTAGCACAACATTTTTGCCAGTTGTCACAATCTCATTTAATGTGACAAATTGGCGAAAATGTGAAACATAATGAACTGAATGACTAATTGACTTACAACTTACAATTTTAGGGATTAAAGATTCAAATTTTGAATTTCAATGACCTAAATAACTCAAACTTACGATTTCAATGACCAAAATGAACATTACCCATTGAAATCCTCAGGCTTTGAAAACTTTTTCAAACATTTGAAAAACTGTAACATGGCTTGAACCTAGGACATGTATACAAAAAGCATGTACAATTTGCTTGTGAAATTTTTTAAGCCAAAGGGTATATTGTTGCAGGCATTAATATGGCCATCAATTTCACATTTATGTGGGAGCTTCAAGTTCTACAAATTAAGAGAGCTATGGTGGATTGAGAGCTATGAGGGTGAATACAACATGGATGCCTTGTTTTGCTTCTTGAAATTATGCCCTGACTTGGAGCAACTCATTGTGACAGTATGTTTCCAGTCTTTGTTGTGCTTTTTTACGTTTTAAGCTTTCAGAGATTTTATTTCTTTTTTTGCTTATTTGCGCGCAGATCGATCCTGAAAGTTACTCGGCCGCGCAGTCCAATCCATGCTTGATCATGCAGGCAACGAAATGCACAAAACTAGAGCATTTGAAACTGGTAACATTCAAAGGTTTTGCGAGTCGGGTGGACGAGATCTGGATGGCGAGAAATTTAATTAAGCTTATAGGCAAGGGAAAGCCTCCAAAGATAAATGCATCAGATGGGAGTTGCTTGAATGCAGTGTTAATGCAGTGATTTTTTTAGTATCAAACACAGCACAGCACAGCACAGAACAACACACTAAAGCTTTTTGTAAGTATCAAAAGAATAAAAATAAGAGATTGATATACGAACAACTTTGAACTTGAACAGTCAAATTATAATCGAATCATTGATACTTGATTTCACCTAAAAAGGGTAAACTCACACCTTAAAACCACAATTCCCTATCACTCGCTACAGACACATGAAAGGAACTATATACATATCACTAGCTACGACCTCATGCCTTCCGACGACGAGGGAGGAGGACGCACCGTCCGGCTAATGCCGAGGCCGGGCCTCCTTGAATCAATAATGACCTTGCAGTCACGGTTGAGGTCAACATTGCGGAGGTTGTCTGCAGATGTGGTGTCGGTGTTCACAACATGCACTAGTCGTAAGGTAGTCAAGGACAAGAGCTCTTTAGGGATCGGGAAGCAATCGGAGAGAAGGAGACTTTGAAGGCGCGGCATTACACCTTCCTCTAGTCTCCAACTTGGATTCCCTGTTCTCCACGTGACACTTGAATCCCACAACTTGAACACTCGAAGCTGTGGGAACTCTCCATCGGCGCAATGAAGAGACTCTGGCAGGCAGCCAACTTTTAGTTTCAGAATTTGGAGGTTGGCAAGGCGTCCCAAAGTATTCATTGTTTTGGAGTCCATTTCATCGAAATATGTCCAGGTAATCTTGGTAAGGCTTGATGGAAAAACATTTGCATCTACTGGAAGATTAAAGGGGCCAACTATTTTTAGCGTGCGCAGATTGCTTAGGCGAGACAGGCACTGTAATTGTTCATGTGAACTGTTTCCTAGTATGCTTATACTCAATTTTTTCAAGTTGGGAAAGCAACCATTGTTAAGCAGGGATGCTATTTCTGGACCAAGAGCCACTTCACATAGAGTTTGTAGATTCCTCATCATTATTTTATTAGGTGATCTTGTGGAGAGATCAATCCAAATTGAAGGATATCCCTTCATCTTTATTTGTACATGTTTCAGTCGCTTTAGCTTCGACATTCCACTGAAGTCAACTGCCCATTCCCTCCAATCGCATTCTACATGCCAGCTTTCTAGATTCCACAGGCTGCATATAGGAGCTAAAATGTTTCTAGTTGATGCAGAAGATCCAAAATGTAATTTCATTTTTAAATATCTTAGATGGATCATACCATTAGGTGGTGAAATCAAGGGCACTGGGCCGAAGTCAAGCACACGAGCCAACTTGAAGCTTTTCCTAATAAATTTCATGTGTGTTGATTCATACCGATCAAGCGGTCCACCAAAGAGGAACAAGGAACGAGTGTGTGATTGATTATATTTGGTTGGGAAGAACTTTGTTTTGTGATTGACGGACAACCTACGAGGATTGCACTGATCAGGGTCTAACTCTGTGCAAACCTCCAAGAACTTATTTTCTTTGCTCTTTGAAATGCAGAGGTCACGGAGAAGATCGTGAATTCGACATGTTTTGACACCCCCGTCACTCCTTCGACTTGCCACTTGCACCAAGCTTCGGTCCACTAGCTCATCCAAGTAGTAGTCTGCAACATCTTCCGGTTCTGGTGCATTTGATGTTCCGATTTCTTTTGGTTGTATGAATCCTTCAGCTACCCACAGTTGGATCAATTGCCTCACATTTATCTCATAGTCCTCGGGATAGATCCCCAAATACAAAAAGCATGGCTTCAATCTCCGAGGAAGGTTGTCGTAGCTAAGTTTTAGTATATTAATCACTTGAGTATTTCCCTCGAGAGAAAGGTACCAATTGGCATGGTCCTTGATTCTCGACCACTCTCTTTGTGACTTGTCCTTCTTGGCAACCAACCCTGCTAATACCACGATGGCAAGTGGTAAACCCTTACAACTTTTAGCCATTGCTCTACCCAGATCCTCTAGCTCAGAAGGACATTTTTCTCCACAAAACACCTTCTTGAAGAAGAGTTCCCAACTTTGACTTTCATTGAGGAGCGGGAGGTCGTAATCAAAGGTTGTTCTCATATGGGAAGCAATTACCCTCTCACGACTAGTTATCAGAATTCTGCTACCATTGTGGTCATTAGGGAATACTCCTTGTATCTCATCCCATACTTGAGTTTTCCAAATGTCGTCGAGCACAACCAAATACTTGTTACCTTTCAAGCATTCTTTCACTTTTTCCTTCAATTGCTCCACGTTCAAGTCTACATTATATGCTAACGGCTTCAAACATTGGAGAAGGCTCGACAAAAGCTCCTTAGCTCTATAATCATTGGACACGAAACCCCACGCGCGATAAGGGAACGTACCCGTCACCTCATCCTTGTTGTAGATCTTTCGAGCCAAGGTGGTCTTTCCTAACCCGCCCATGCCTATAATGGAAACAACATGAAGACGTGGATCTCCTTTCACGAGGTGCTCACTAACAATGCTCGAGTCATGCACCAACCCCACTACTTCTTCTTCCTCTACAAACCTCCTTCTATTACGCAATGATTCTGCAACTTCTTTCTCATTGTTTCCTTCACTTGTAAAATCACCTTCTCCAATGCCATACTTGGCTTTGTTCTTATAAATCTCATCAATCTTGACTTTGATGTTCTTTATTTGACCATCCACTTCATGGAGCATAAGCACATGGCCTTTGCAATGGAAGCACCTCCCCAGCATGTTTCTGCTTCTATGCTTGCTAACACTGGCAATGTAGGTGTCCACCGCGTCTTCAGCTTGGATGGCCAAATCTATGATTTGGCTCGCCACTTCTTTCACCATATCGTCATTGCGCTTCCCCTCGGAACGCTTGAGGAAAATGTCCATGAACTTGAGCTCATTGCTTAGGGACTTGATTTCATCCTCCACACCTGAAAGCAATTTCACTTCTTCAACAAGCAGACGCGACAAGTTCTCTGCCGCAAAGGTCACAATACTATCCACCATTTTCCTGTAAAGGAAGGGATGTTAAGTATGAGTTCAAGATTTTCTACAAGGTAATCAAAAGACGAAACAAACATATTTACTTCTGGTTAAGGAATCAATTGCAGAAAGTTCCTAAGTGTCTATTGCATTTAAAAATCTTACTTTTTTCACTCTAAACTTTCCTTCTTCGTAATTGGCAAAACCAAAACAAATGCGAGTGCAAAATGGAATCAAGAGAAGACATATTAATTAATATGGCAAAATTTGTATTATTATTGTTATTATTATTGTTGTCGTGGTCGTCGTGGTCACATCGATGTTCTAAGTATAAGTAGTTAATTTCTATGCATAGTTAGTGGAAAAAAATTTACACTATCATCTAATTATATGTTTTACATGTGAAAATGTTTAGATAATAAATGTGATAATCAATTTATTGATATGCAATATGATTGATATTAGTGTAAGTAAATTCTGATGCACCAAAATTAGTCTCTATGTTTAATCACTCAAATTTTTTGTTATTAATCATGCCTACTCTCACATATACTTACAAGCAAAATCAATTGCAAACGGGAGTTTCAGAAAGTCCTAACCTATTATAAATGTAAATTTTTTAAATGAATGAATTAAGTAATTTGAAAGAAAATGTGAAACCACTTGATTATCTTTTGTCTTCTTCTAGTTTCTTTTAAATAATTTTCTCCATCAATTTGGTACTTTTTTTATTGATAGTCGAACTTAGTAACAGTAATAGAGTGAGTGATTAGGGAAGACTAAGGTGAGTTCAAAATGAAAAGCACCAAAACGATAGAAAAAATTAAGTAAACGAAATTAAAAGATAAAAACAAATTAAATATAATAACCAAGTGATTGAACACTTTTTTTCTTACTAGATTTATTCGAATGATTTTTATTTATGGTATGCTAGGACTTTCTAAAACTCTCTTCTCCTTTCACATGTCACTTTAAAACATCCCGTTTGACTATTAACGCTTGTCATGATCACTTATCTACTATAAAATATTCTTTATCTTATAATAACATACTCATTCCTACCATAACATTTATGTTGATGGCCGTAACACTACTACTTTCAGTCTACATTATAGTCGTAACACTGAATATAGGGTTGTTATGTGCATTGATTGGGTTTCTTTTAGCCCCTACTTTTTACTTTGCAAATATTGCTTACGCGAAAATATGGATCATTTTGCAAATCGTTCTTTTACTTTATCAGTTTACAATCTAGGAGCCGTGCGTGATCAATAAAACACATATAACAAACGCTAGCGTCTTAGGCAATTTAAGTGATAACCGAAATAGAATATGAAGCGTAGGTGCATATAATTACAACCAAGGTCCATCACATCATCACATTGGCATAATAGTAGGTATTTACACAAAAAGTTATAGAAGTCATAGATCATTATACAAAATATCTATCGCCCTAATGCGAACGTAATCCCTTTGCTCTGGTTCTAGAACTGTCCTGCTGCAGCCGCCCGTTGCCTACTACGCATCTCTCTCGTCGATCCATTCGCTTTGCACACCTGGACCCATAAGGAGTGGGGTGAGAACTCGTCGTCCTCAGTGGGGGTCCATAGCACTACCTATCGTTTCATTTCTCCGTTATATTCCAGGCCACTCAGGAGATCTCTAGGTGTTCATACATACTAAACTCCTACTGATTATTATATTGGCCTAGGTCCTGAATGACTTTATCTACTTTACTAGGTGATCGGAGAATCTAATCTTCCCTTACTGCTAAGTTCTCGCGCTTTCTATTCTTGACTGTTATACACCTTCGCAACATAATCGTAACTACTAACACATGCATGCAGACATACTCGACTGTTCATCATGCATATGTTGCGCGGGATCGTTCCACCATGCTTGCCAGGCATGGGACAGTTCATCATGCACACTTGCGCATGGTATCAACGCAGGGGCTGTTCATCATGCCGATAGGGTACGGTATCAATGCATGAGACTCTTCATCATGCACACTTGGACATGGTATCGTTCATCGTTCATCGTGCACACTTGGGCATGGTATCGTATCATCGTTCATCGTGCACACTTGGGTACGGTATCATATCATCATACACACTTGGGCATGGTATCATTCCTGACCTTTACCCTGTCTGTTGCCACTCTTTTCTTTCATGACAACCATCACAAATCACTCTTATCTTTTCATTAGCATTTCCCCTTGTTCCCTACGTTCTGTTATGCTCTTTTTAGTCATTAAATGGCGACCTCTAGTTATCTATCCTCATGATGCATACTTCCCCACAACACATCATAAATCAACAGTTATTCGCATAAACAACTTTCTAGGTTTCTAGGCTTGTTGAAACATGTAGGAAAGCCAAAATATCAAGTTCTTCAGTAGTCATTCGAATGACAAGGCTTAGTTATTCGAATAACATGAAAATTTAGATCTCTGTTTGTAAAAATGAAGTGTCATTCGAATGACCAGAGTTAGGTATTCGAATGACCTTTGAAAATTGCTCTCTATTGCTGAAAATGAGTGGTCATTCGAATGACTAGGGTTTGGTCATTCGAATGACCTGTTAAAAATGCTCCAGGGTGAGTAAATTTCAGTGTCATTCGAATGACTATAGTAGGTCATTTGAATGACCTTGCTTTAAACTCATCTGTAGCATTGTTTCTTGTTTTTTTCGCAAGGTTTCTTTACTGTAAACTTATATATACTTTTCATATGTTCCAACAAGTACAACTATGCTTTTCTAACATCAAAATTACTCAAAATCATTTTCACAACTTAATCACTATATTTTTCACGTAACATTTTCAAAATCTGTTTCACAAATATAAACATATAGAATAACATATAAATCCGCATAGACAGTGGGTTCAGGGTTACCCACTTCCTACGCAGATTCAGAATCGGTAGAGTTGATGTAGATAATATCCCCTCCACGTTGGTATACTCCTGTGATTTTTTCAGAGTCCGGCAGCGCTACCGTGATGTGTTGAAAGGAATCGAAATTATGGAAATTTAAGAAAGTGGCGAGCAGAAAGCTCGAAGACCATGGGGGTACTTATACCCCAGGTCCGTGGCACTGCTTCTATTTCTTTTTCTTTTTCTTTTTCTTTAATTATATTATTATATTATTATTTTATAAAAATATCTTAGCTTAGGATAATTATTAGGGTTTTCTGACCAGTTTCGATCACGTTTGATCGCGTTTGGTTGTTAATCACTCGTGTAAGAATATCCTAAAAATATTCCGAACACATATCTGCGATCTACTAATTTTCCTAGTCATAATGGTAAGTCAAGTTAAGGTATTCATGAACTTTTCTCTGTGAGAGTATATTTCACAGATACCTTTAGGACCCGACGGGATTTTCGGTGCTGACCAAAAATTAACCCGACACTCGCGACATTATCGTGAGATTACAAAACCATTATTTAGACTAGTATTTTGGATTTAAGAACCTTAATAATTAATTTGCAATCTAAATAACTGTCTTGAGGACCCTTTAAGTACGTGAAATTGCTAATTACGCGAAATCTTTATAAGAGAAAAAATTGGGATGTTACAATGACAAACATTGTGTGAGCAAATTTAACATATGTGTTAAGTGTTTCAACAAAAGGAAGTTTTTAATCTTAAGTCCACAAACTATATTCAACCCAAGTCTAGCCCAATAAACACATATTGGATGAAAAGAATTCAGCATGCAAGCACATAGTTCATCACGCAGCAACAACCCATAAATTTTGAAACAAAAGAGAAGGAGCCCAAGATGCAGCAAGAAAGGAAGCAAACAAATTACTTCCATAACCCAAGTGGACATGATTTATCAAAGCCCAAGTACTATGGCCCAACACTACACTAGCACAACTGTTCATCTTATGCTGCANAAACTCCTACTGATTATTATATTGGCCTAGGTCCTGAATGACTTTATCTACTTTACTAGGTGATCGGAGAATCTAATCTTCCCTTACTGCTAAGTTCTCGCGCTTTCTATTCTTGACTGTTATACACCTTCGCAACATAATCGTAACTACTAACACATGCATGCAGACATACTCGACTGTTCATCATGCATATGTTGCGCGGGATCGTTCCACCATGCTTGCCAGGCATGGGACAGTTCATCATGCACACTTGCGCATGGTATCAACGCAGGGGCTGTTCATCATGCCGATAGGGTACGGTATCAATGCATGAGACTCTTCATCATGCACACTTGGACATGGTATCGTTCATCGTTCATCGTGCACACTTGGGCATGGTATCGTATCATCGTTCATCGTGCACACTTGGGTACGGTATCATATCATCATACACACTTGGGCATGGTATCATTCCTGACCTTTACCCTGTCTGTTGCCACTCTTTTCTTTCATGACAACCATCACAAATCACTCTTATCTTTTCATTAGCATTTCCCCTTGTTCCCTACGTTCTGTTATGCTCTTTTTAGTCATTAAATGGCGACCTCTAGTTATCTATCCTCATGATGCATACTTCCCCACAACACATCATAAATCAACAGTTATTCGCATAAACAACTTTCTAGGTTTCTAGGCTTGTTGAAACATGTAGGAAAGCCAAAATATCAAGTTCTTCAGTAGTCATTCGAATGACAAGGCTTAGTTATTCGAATAACATGAAAATTTAGATCTCTGTTTGTAAAAATGAAGTGTCATTCGAATGACCAGAGTTAGGTATTCGAATGACCTTTGAAAATTGCTCTCTATTGCTGAAAATGAGTGGTCATTCGAATGACTAGGGTTTGGTCATTCGAATGACCTGTTAAAAATGCTCCAGGGTGAGTAAATTTCAGTGTCATTCGAATGACTATAGTAGGTCATTTGAATGACCTTGCTTTAAACTCATCTGTAGCATTGTTTCTTGTTTTTTTCGCAAGGTTTCTTTACTGTAAACTTATATATACTTTTCATATGTTCCAACAAGTACAACTATGCTTTTCTAACATCAAAATTACTCAAAATCATTTTCACAACTTAATCACTATATTTTTCACGTAACATTTTCAAAATCTGTTTCACAAATATAAACATATAGAATAACATATAAATCCGCATAGACAGTGGGTTCAGGGTTACCCACTTCCTACGCAGATTCAGAATCGGTAGAGTTGATGTAGATAATATCCCCTCCACGTTGGTATACTCCTGTGATTTTTTCAGAGTCCGGCAGCGCTACCGTGATGTGTNGAGCCTAGACTTGTAATATTGGGAATTGATAGTATAGCCCTCTTATTGAGACTCCAGCCAGTCAAAGTTATGATAGTGTACCTGAAACATTTAAACTCAGAGTGTGTTTGGTTAGGATAAAATTGAGGATAAAAGTTCTATGAATTATACTCATGAGCAATTATTCGTGAATTTAATTTTTTGGACTTTTATCCCCTAACCAAGCACACCATCAGTTTAATAAATTCCATTGTTGTTAAGAAGGAATATTAGGAATATTATAAGAATATCCTAGAGTATTATGAGAGAATGTCATATATTATGATATGAATGAATATTTAGAGAAATGTTTTAGAGTAATTGTGAGAGTGATATGTTGATGAGGGAAAATTCTAGAATACCTGTATATTTTTATAAATGCAATCCCTTCAAATGAATTAAGGAGAGAAAAAAAATATTAGTCTTCAGCTTAGTCTGTTAAAATATAAGAAGTATGTAAGAAATATGGGAAATAAGAATATAACTGCCAAAGTTTCAATATTTTGTGTTATGGAATGGTGTGACATTTGGATGTATAAATACTTGGCTTAAGGTGCCTTAAGTCATATAGAGTCCAAAGAATGTATATCTTTTGGGACAAAAGCAACCAGCATTTATCCTTGCCGTGAGAATATTTGTGTAAGCAAAGTATCAAAGCCAATCCAATAAAAAATTAATTAACACAAGAAAGGAGCAATTGTTAAATTCCAACAAAAATTAGCTCTATACTTCCCTTATATGCTTGCCAATCCATTCAGCTTTAAAATGTCAAAGATCATTAAATAGAACAGTTAATTAGTTTGAAAATAAGAAAAATGTTGAATTTCTCTGTAGCCCGATAATTCCATAGTTTTTCATGACTCTAAATTTGTTTCCTGTATNTATCCAATTTTGTTATTATTTCATTATCTAATATGACAAATTAATGTGTCATATAATATAATGTGATAAATTAATACTTTTTAATATATTATTTGTAGAGAGGTGCATCATAAGTTCAAATGATATGTAAATCTCTAAACTTCTTACAAGTTAACTCTTTCAATAATTTGACTAATGAAACGTTTATCAAAATCATTTAATATATGAAATGATGACAAAATTAAATTAATTTAATTACAAAATTATCAAAAATAAAAAAATTATAAAAAAGAATATTTGCTCCATAAAATACGTAAAAAATTTTACCTACAAACATACCATAAAAACGATTGATAAAAATAGTGTGACAAAATTAAAGGAGAACATGAGGTGCATCCATGTATTGTAGAAACAAGAAAGTCAAACAAGGAGTTGTGAACGTCAATATTAGTGTGATGCTATGTCACAAAAATGAATCTAATTTTCTTAGTCATGACTCATGATCCTGCAGTTGGAAGTTTGCTGCACTAATGGTGGGGGAGTACTGCTGTTGACTTAGCATAGTATTGACTTTGAGAGGCTCTTGCTAGTGTTGTTCATTGCCATGCAACTTCCTTTGATCGCTCATATTTCTCTGCCAGTAGGTAAAGTGAGCACAAAATGTGGATAATCACATCAAGTTAATTACTGGAAGAGTTAGGGTATGTTTGTTTATATGTTTATATATACACACACGTATATATTTGTTTTTAATTTACTTTTTATTTTTTTATATTTTGTGAATGAAGCTATGAAGATAAGAAAAAAAATTGTGTTTCCTCCTTTTGATTTCCTATTTTCATTGTTATCTATACAAAATATCCAAAAAATAGAAAAAAAAATTAAAAATATGTAATAAAATTAGAAATAAAACAAATTCTTAAGTTCTCATATTATGGCATGCAACAATTGATTTTATGATTATAGAAAACTAAAGAGAATCATGCTGTGATAATTAAGAAGCAGACTTTTATTTTAATGAAAAAATCACTTTATAGATTACGCAGTATTAAATGGAGCACAATTATATTTAAATGATCCATGACGACGCAATAATTTTTTCGTGTTAGACACCGGCCACAAACACAGGGCCACGCATATGCAGTCGTTTTTATTACGATCATCATCATGCCTTCTCATTTGCAACGGCATTCATCACGCCGTCACTTAAGTGCTGGAGAAATTAACCAGTTTGACTTTTTTTTTCCTTTCTTCTTTAATCGTTAAATTTTGGTGGGTATGTTTGGGAGGTGTGTTATTTAAAGTTTAAACTTATGGGGTGGAAAATTGTGTTAATTCAAACTCCATTTTATTATTAAATGAGATTTTATTTAGGATCCACACATTTACGGGATCTCATTTAATGGTAAAATAAGTGTGAGTTGATACGATGTCTCACACTCCTTAAATACAAGTAACATTTTTCACATGTTTGGTGATATCTTTTACTTCATTCGTTCCATTTTAACTGTCATTTTTCATTTTTAGAATTTTGAAATAACTATCCATTTTCAATATCTATACATAATTATTATTGTTTTTTCATTTATACCCATAATTGTAGTAAACCATTTAGCAGTGTAAAGATAGAAATTGTTTTTTAATATAGTAATACTTTTGTCAAGTTATATTATTTTATGCATTTACTAAAATATTTTTTTTACCTTAGTTTGTGTAGTGTTTAATTTTGAATAGTTAAAACAGAACTGAGAGAGTATATTTTAAGAATTCCTCTAAAACTATTCCCTCATCCGTTTTATCTTACACTTTCACTTTTTAGGTACATTAAAAAATTAATTTATCTAGACAATTGTGTTCAGATACATTAATTTTTCAATTCATGGAGTTTAAAAATTATTTTTGGTAAGTTAATATTTTCATAGTCTATAACCTAACTTTATTTTATTTAAAAAAATCATTTTTAGTTAGTGGGAAATTTTCGTAGCCAATACTTTTGACTTTTGTTAGATACATTAATTTATAAAATATATTAAATTTAAAAATAGATAGATATTATGAGACAAATGAAGCATCATGTTTTCTTAAACCCTGGACCTTAATTAAACCCTAAATGTTACCATATATGGATAAAACCTGATAACTCTCAAGTCACACAAATAGATTTTCATTCACACAAATATATGGTCATATTCAGCCTTGAAGACTCATATCATAACAATATAAAACTTGAAGAGGCTGCTGGCTTGTGTGAAACCTATGTTGAATTAAGTTAGCCGTGTGACTAAGAAATCAAAAGCATGCAGCATATTGCTAGTGTAACTTCCATCTACTTTATTAATAGTAGGAAAAGTTAGACCAAACTATATATTGACATACATACATACATACATATACATATACTTTATTTATTTATTTNCATATACATATACTTTTTATTTTATATATATATATATATATATATATATATATATATCCCTGTTTGACCAACACACCCTTAGCTAGCTACCAACAATATTGTACCAATCTTAACTAGAGAAAGTATTGTATAATTATTAAACACCATGTTGGATATATATATATATATACACACACTTATGATTATAAGGGTGAGACTCAAATATTATTCACTGTGTAATCGAGAATATAATTATTAGTAAGATGTTTCATAATTACATCATAATTTCTCTCGTAACTAAACTACACACAACTATTTCTTGAAATTCATATTGCAGTAGTCTTTAAAGAGTGCAATAACCCTCTCAACCAGTTCAGGTCATTTTACTTTTTGTTTATTTTATTTGCTAATACAAAAACCAGACCTTCATTTTATGTCGGAATTTTATTTTCCATTTTTAGTCGTGTGTGTGTGTATATATATATATATAAAATAAATAGAGATGTGCAGAAAAAACAAAAAATAATTAATCACTATTCGCTAATGTTTTATTTAAAATAATCATAATTGATTTACCCCAAAAATATAACTTGTGGTTGATGTATAGCGTAGAAAAGTTGAGAATTGATTTTTAATTTCGAACTTCTAGATTACAAACAAGCCGACATAGTTAAATTATCATCCTCTGCTTTCTTAATTATTCTTGGACTAAAATGTTCTGGTTAGGTTAAGTTGTGAGTGATTTAAATAATATGTATAAAAGTAAAAATTTAAATCTCAATATTACAGATGTAAAAAAAAATTTATTGAAAAAATATTTGTATGATCTTATATTATATTTAATGTATAGTTTATAAACTTTATAAACTATTAAACTTAATGATTCACAAAGTTCTTAAACCATACATTAAATATGATTCAAGATCATAAAAAATTGACATGAAATTAATAGAATATAGTTCCCCCACACCGTTCTCACATTCAATTTTATTTGAATGAAGCATCCAAGAAAAGCCTTTTCCTCCAATTTGTCATTTGACGGTGGCCCATTAATTTTTATATTTAATTTTTTTCCCCATTAAATATTGTGGCTTGTCTTATAATATATTATGAAACTTCTCTACACTGAAGTTGTTGATCCTTAAAGTCTCCAATGCGACCAGACTAGGCAAAATGGAGGAAATTGGTAGTGAGAAACTTTGACAGTAACTATATATATTTGAGGGTGATCGTGCTAATTAATGATGATGGCTACTGTTAACAAAAGTCTACTCGATTAATATTAGCCCTATTACACATTACACACATAAGCACATAGTTGATTTTCTTGTAATCAAAGAGATAAGTTCGCCTAGTCAAGCCTTCTACTCATGCATCACTGTATATATATCATTTGAGTTCGATTCTTAATTTTTTGTTGTTGTTGTAGAATTATTTATAAATTAATACTTTTATGAGTGTTTAATGAGCTCAGTAACATATCATAATTCCTTATTGAGATTAAGTTTTCTATCCACCTAAATTTAGTTTTTATTTTAGGGTTTAAAATTAACACATACTCACATAAACAAATCATATTGCGATACATAATTTACTAGGTATCATAATATATAAACTCAATTTGTATTAATTATGTGATATAATTTGATTTGATTTGATTTGTCTATATCAACCTAAGTTTTAGACTCTTGAAAATTTATTGGATAGAAGCCCCTAACATAAATAATAATAATAATAATAATAATAATAATAATAATAATAATAATAATAATAATAATAATTTATTTTCTTGTTAACCAAGTAAACTTTCCCAAGCCACGTCAGACTTTGCTATCCCATCCATATCAAAGATAAAATGTTACTAGCTAGGGAAGTTCATTTAATAGTCAATTGAGGCTAATTAAGAAAGCTTGTCATTTTCCTATGGTTTGAATTAAAAGATAAAATCACATTTTCTAGATATCTTCGTGTCTCTACCTGGTTGTATGTTATAACTTGTTAAGTGCCTAGCTAGTATCAGAAGTTGTCACCATCCCCTGTGGAAGCATTATCCGCTAGAAATTCTAACTCTTTGGGAAAACCATTTGTGTGTAACTTATGTAACTTGTCCTAGTATCTAAAATTTAATTAATACCGGTAACTTGTTAGTTATAAATAGCATTCTAAGAAATTGTGTAAGTAAGAAGGAAAAATAAAAATTGGAAACCAATTAATGATAGAAACTAAGAAACGCATGAAGCACATGGTTTACTCAACAAACTCTAGCTACCAACAATTGTGTATGCCAAGTGTTAAAAAATTGTATAACAAAATTTTGTATTTAGAGTGTGAACATAAAACAAAATTGATTTATGTTAAAATTGCTTCTAGATGGCAGCCCTTAAGATTGATGAATTTATTTATTTATATATTGAATTGCACGGCGCTGGCATTTGGGAATTTCCTTAGAGACTTTACATATGACCAAGGAAAATTATGTAATATACATAAATATTAAACGACATAATAAATATCTTGTGTCAAAATAACACAATAAAAATAATTATCTTGATCGTATCTTACCATAAGACGAATTCGATTCTTGTAACTAATGTAAATATTTATTTGATGAGTACTTACCTTTATAATTACTTGAAGAAATTTGATGAGATGACCGATATTGAATCGAATAAACATTTTAGTTAATAAAAAAAAATAGCCAATAGCGTATAACTAAGAGAAGTCAGAGATATACACAACCTTCGCTATCTTTAATTTTCTGTCAAAACAACCATCAAATATAAAAATGGATTTAAATTATTTGTTTATTTTCCACGCTAAATGGCAGTAGTATTTAAATATTTGCAAGGAATTAATGGAACTCAATTTGATTATATAGGTTCACATCATATACGACAAAAAACGTTTAGGAGATGAACAAATAAAGTATATCATAAACAACTTAGATATGTTGAGATTAATTACAAGATCACTTCCAATTCCACGTTGGAGGACTAGTTTTATTTTCTTTAATTTTTCTTTTACTTGAGAACAGGGATCATCTACGTCACACTATTCTATTATCCAAGTTTTGTAGAGTTAAAAATAAAAATAAAAATTTAAAGTTTAACTTATCTTGTTAAAAGGACCAATATTTTTTCAAAAGTAGAAGGTTCATGATTTTTAAGTTAATTTTTCAAGAGTATATTTGTAATTATATAGAAACACGGCATGCTTCATACAATTTTATTTTTGACACTTAAAAAATTACAGTAAATGTGATTTGAATTTAGGACTTTATGTATACTATCCACACCCCTCATCACTAGACCAATCCTAGTGGTTTATGCTACATACAATTTAATTAGTCCATATAGTTCAATTAGCTTTAAAATTATTGCAAGAAATTGATAATCATGCAAAACATTTTTCTTTGATTTATCAGAGCAAATAACATGAAGTTAAGTTTCTAATCGTGTCCAAGAATTGAACAAAATTAACACATCTTGAACAAAATTAACACATGATCACCAAAATGAAAAAATGTAAATTACAAAGATTAAAAAAAAAAAACACTCATCTATACCTATATGATACATTAATTAACTACGTTCACTCAAAATATATAGATCAACACAAATAATCAACCAAAGCAGTTGCCTTTCCAATCTTCAAAAACTCCAAATCATTCTCAAAGGGTGTCAAATTCAAATCCAACACCAAAACCCTCTTCTTCTTATTGCTCCCTTCAGAATTATCAAGGCTGCTACTACCACTACTATTACTACTCATAGTCCTAGTAGAATTATTATTATTATTACTATTATGATGCAAATTTGCAGCCCTATGCCTCCTCATGTGGCCACCTAAGGCTTGACCAATTGCAAACTCAAGCCCACAAATTGAACACTCATGGGTCTTGGGCTTTTGGGGTGAGAGCAATTGTGGGCCCATGTTGTTGTTGTCATGATCCATGTTGTTGTTGTTGCTCAACCTTGGCTTCTTGTGGCTAGCCCTATGGCCACCAAGTGCTTGGAATGAAGGGAATTGCCTGTTACATGTCTTGCACTCAAAGACCCTCATGTTGTTGTTGGAGAAGCTAGAAGAGTAGGTTGCTTCAAACTCATGACCATCACCCCCTCTTGAGAGTAGCATCAAGCAATTTGCCATGGTCATGCTATGATCAATATCTCTTTCTCTCTTCATGGCTAGTATTAGGTCAATTGTGAAAGAAAACTAATTCTCTGGCAAGATTTAGGTGCAGCGGTAAGCGAATTGTACTCACAGAGATAGAATAGAGTACAACGATAAGCGATTTATACTAACAGAAAGAGAATATGGTGCAGTAATGAGTGAATTGTGTTTACAGAAAGAGAACTGGATGCAACGGTAACCAAATTATACTCACAGATAAAATACCAAAATTTGAAGGTAACTCAGAAAAAGAAGGTATCTATAGAGATACTTGGAGACGAAAGGAAAAAAAAACCAAAATTATAAAAATTGGTATGTGGGGATTGATGGATATGTGAAAGTTTTTGAGAAGAGAAAGAAAAACAATTTAATGGAATTGGAAATTGGGAGAGTTTGGAAGGATGTGGTATTTATAAAGGGGTTTTTGATTGAGAGAGAGAGTGTGAGATACTCCTTCTTATGGGGTTGACATTTTCCAGAGAGAATAATGTGACTTTATTTTGGTTTACTTGTAAAATAAGCAAGTTCATACAAGCTACTAGTGTGCAAGGAGTTGCAGCAGCAATTAATGCAATAATTTGATGCGTTGAATTACTACTAAGGTTGGAAGGAGGGGGTTTACTTACTGGAGGAGTTAGGAGTTGTTTGGTGTGAAAGGAGCCTCTTCCTTAGACGTAAGCGTGACAAATGTGCTGAGCCAAACAAGGCGTAGAATTAGTCTCTTTTTAAGGCCTAAGCATGTAACAGGGGGCGGCACTACTTGACTCCTATTAGTAAAATTGTTTATTGTTCATACTTGATCGAGTAAATTTACGTGATTTGATATTTATTTTCTTAAATATAATTTTGGGTTTAAATTTTATTAGAGTTAGTGTCTAATTTTGTCTTGGGACTGTACATGTGTGTTTGTCTTAGTCTTTGAAAAAAAAATTAACTCGTTAGCCTTAGAACTATTTGACAATCATTAGACTCGTTAGTTTCTCTGTCTCTAAACTTGACCAAAATAAATGACTCGTTAGCCCTTACAAAGTCAAAAGATTAGATTGAAACATGTGTAAAGTCTAGAGACGAAGTTAGACATTAATTCTTTTTTATAAATAAAAATTAAATACTAATACTAACATAGTTTACTTATGATAGATCAATGTGACTTGAATTAAATTAATCTATAGATTATAAATACTAATTTGATGGAGCAAATTTTAGTGATTCAGCACTTTATTTTAAATAAATTTTTGAGTTCAATTATTACAAATCAAAATTAAAATTTAGTATTAAAAAAGTTTTATTATATGATAAATTAATCTGACTTGAACCAAATTAGTTAAGGTTAAGTAGAGTTTAGATACATATAATATATAATATAGTAGTAGTTTAACAAAAATTGTTCAAACTTGATGGAAGATTCTAAGGGAAGATTTTGTGTTTATGAAAGCATGGTATGAAAAAGGAAGGAGAAGAGGACCTGAGTTGGAAGTAGTTGTTACAAAATAATAATCAGATCAACATGTGAAGCTGACTTCTAGAAACTCAAAACTTTGAACAGAATAAAAAAATAATAATTGAAATGAAATAAAATATAATAAAATGCTCTGTAGTAAAAGAAGAAAGGTATATGTACATAAAGAAAGCAATTTGTTTTATTATTGTTTTAAAATAATTCTTTTAATTAAGTTGACAAATGTTAAAAAGGTGAGTTTGAAGGTAGGAGTTAAAATGAGAAAAAAAAATATTCATCAATATTATTACTTAACTTCACGAAATTAGTATGCCATTTATAATAATTAATATTGATGTTTTTACATTAAACAAAAACTAATAAAAAAATCATATGAATATAATAAAACAAAACTAATGAAAAATTGGTTTCAAATTAATTGCAATAAATATCGGTTTCAAATCCATTCAACGGTACAGCAATATTGGAAAACCAGTAAAGCAATGAATCTTGGAAAAAAAAAAAGCTTTGTTGTTTTAATTAAAAAAAGACCAAATACTATGTTTCTTTGAATATTCAACATATTTAATTATGACGAACTTGCATATAGTGCATATCATGTCATTAAAGTGGAAGAGCGATGATACATGCATGGAGGCAGCAAACTGAAAATGCTTGTCTTGTCATGTCATTTTACTTGTGAGTATTTACACTAACAATATTTATGGAAGAAAAAAATGACTAATAATTAACTTATCTATTTTTATAAATGGTATTTAATATTTTTTTTTATATTTTATATTTAAAAGTATTAAATATTATTCATAATAGTAGGTATATTAATTTTTTAAATTTCTCAAACATTGTTCATTATGCATTATTGTGCTGTAGTAACAATTAATTAAATATTTCAACTTTTGAACAATCTCATTCAAACCTTGGTCGGCCTCGCATTAAGTCTGGTCAGTGCGTAATACCTTGGTAATACGCGCTACATTGCATCAAAAGACACCGAGAAGCTCGGATTGAAATTGAGCTTTTATTAGAGTAAAGATTATGAAATATAACAAAATTTAATAAATTTAATTCTAAAATTTGTAAATAAATAAATAAATATAAGATTACTTTGTGAAGCACATAGAAACCACCATTAATCTTTACAACTTACATAAGAATCAATATTAATCTTGACCCCTTTTCNAAATATAACAACTTTTCAACAATCTCATTCAAACCTTGGTCGGCCTCGCATTAAGTCGGGTCAGTGCGTAATACCTTGGTAATACGTGCTACATTGCATCAAAAGACACCGAAAAGCTCGGATTGAAATTGAGCTTTTATTAGAGTAAAGATTATGAAATATAACAAAATTTAATAAATTTAATTCTAAAATTTGTAAATAAATAAATAAATAATAAGATTACTTTGTGAAGCACATAGAAACCACCATTAATCTTTACAACTTATATAAGAATCAATATTAATCTTGACCCCTTTTCTCTTACTTATCAGAACAAATCATCCCCTATCGTATGCAAAGAAAACAAGTCTAAATGTATGGTTTATCCAGAAGGGAGTAAGTTACGTGGATAGGGAATAAAGGTTATCGAGTTGATTTTTACGTGATTTTGTTATTTATGTATAATTTTTCATCATGGATCAATGACGTGAGACTGATATACATGATATATATGACATTAAAGAATTAGAGCTTAATTTTAATATTGCATTTTTTTTAATATCATCTGATCACATTGTTTAATATGTATGACTTTTAAAGTAATAGAAAAAAATTCAAACATTTTTACTAATTAAATTCAATTGATAGTGTAAAAAAATTACATAGGCCAAAGAAAGCATTAATTTTTAAGAAGCACCGACACGAAAATGGATACAGGACATGATACAAAACACGGGGTGCATTAACTTTAAAAATTTAT
The DNA here is from genome assembly GCA_003254905.1 of Nissolia schottii. Lineage (NCBI taxonomy): Eukaryota > Viridiplantae > Streptophyta > Magnoliopsida > Fabales > Fabaceae > Nissolia > Nissolia schottii. Next base: position 229,281 of record QANU01014112.1, read on the forward strand.
AAGACACTGACACCACACATATATAAATAAAATAAAAAATTATAATAATATTTTGATATTTTTAGTAATGTCAAATTACCGTTCTTCAATAATTTCTAAACACTTTTCAAAATATATGGTGCATTTTACACAGTTTCTTGTGTCAATACCTAATAATTTTCTAAAGGTCCATAGTATTGTAAATTATTTTGTATTTAAAACTAATTTTGCTCAATCACAATCTGAGAACTTCGGGACACGGCTAACCGTTCACTTTTTATTTGGACACTTTTAGACACATGTGTCAGACGAGTGTCTTTGAGTGTCAGTATCTAATATGTGTCAAATACACAAATATCGCAGTCTCACAAAATGTCTATATTTTCTAATTTTATTATTATAAAGACTATTTAGGTCATGTACATCATACTTTAACACATTACTAGTATAAATCAATTAAACTCAAAGAATTAATAATGAAAGATTAGGTATAAAAATAATCATATTAAAAATCAAGAGTAAACAGTACTAATATGAAAAATAGTGTAACGTGCAGGAAAAATTCTAGTGATTACGTGTTCTGCATTTGTTTACGCGTTGTTAATAAAGGCCCTGACGTGGACCACAAGTTAATGGGCCTTAGGAATCTTAATTCCTCTAGCTATTATTAAGTACTTTGGATTTGGATCACATATTGTTCGATTTGAAGTTCCATCTAAATTGATATAAAGATTAATTTCTATGCATTACTCAAATTATGTGCTATTATATGAAAGGTTTTTTAAAATAAATTTTATTTTCGTGACAAACACATAATTTAATAATTGAATGATAGCCAATACACACAAATCAATCAGATCGATATATATCAATTTGCATGTTGTTAACACGAAGTTTTGGTAACACATAACTTCTACCAGCTAGTGACTAGTCTACCCTTTTCTTTAGCCAATTTTCACGAGCAATGTATTGAACAAACTTTTGAGTAAATTACACCGAGGTTTAATGAAATACACAGATACCTCCTTTATTTATTTAGATGACACTAACCTCTCTTGACGGACAATGATATCTTCTAATAATAGTAAAATTAAACATCATTTATTAATGAAGTGATTTAATTGTTATTTTCTTCATACTTTTATGTTCAACAAATTTTACAACCCTTCTTTTTTCGCAAGCGAGTGCTAGATGAGAATCATAAAGTCACTTAAAAGAGAGTCATGTGGGGTTGTAAAGTTTAATGAGCATGATTTATGTGAAGAGACTAATGTAAAAAATACTTTAATTACAAATATAGTTTAATTTTGTTATCATTAGACAAATGTCAGTGTCCATCAAGAAAGATCAGTATCACTTAGACAAATAAAAGAAAATGTTTACGTAATTTTGCTGGATCTCTGCCCAAAACTTTTCTTTTCCTTTACCGTATTTGTCTACTTTATAATAAATATGCTAAAGAATGGAATATTTCTGTAAACTACACTTTCTCCTTATAACTTGAATTAACAAAAAGTGCATTCTTGCATTTACCCATATCAAACTAAAAAAAAATATAGCAACCATGCTTGTTAATTACTACGTGCATATATAACGAAACTACAGGATAATAATCATTAAATTTATTTACTACTTGGGGTTCTATTATGTAATTAGAACGTTTCCTCTTTGAGTTGACAACAATGTTGTTTTTAATTATGGGAGTACTATCTAATTGCATACGGATGATTAGTAATGATTATAGAAAAGAGTAAGTAACCACTAATGATATTTGATCAAGAAAAAGTTGGGAGGGTAACACTTTTTAGGTATATATAATCTTTAGTAGCTATGATTGTTTATTGAAAGTGAAACTCTCTTAATATAGATAATGTATAGTAATAATATAATAACTAATGATTATAACATTACAGAAACATAATATCATGAGAATAACACTTCAAATCGCGGACATTGAAATATAAAATGTGTAGAGTTATACATGTGTAAACATGTCATTTGCAAACAGAAACATAATGTTACATTTTTCTATATAGAAATAAAAACAAGTGACATATTAATTGATGTAAGATTTATGTATAGAGTAGGGAAAGAAAAAACAAAAAGAGATTATCCTATTTTCACTTCTTTTTTATTGAGAGCTGTTTTTTTGGTTAGTTTTACAAAGAAGTTTACATACTTCCTTCATTTTTGTGATTGATTATGTTAATTGATTATATTAATTAACTCTTCAGATTTTATATTATAAGTTTTGGACTTATTTAGATTATTAAAGAAAATCCAAAATCTAATGAACTAATTTAAATCATTTCCTTATTATCATATTTTGTTTCATTTGTAATTTAATATTGTAGATATTAATTTAAAAATAATAATAATAAAGCGAGTGAGAGAGAACATTAATTAAGGGTAAATATTACATAATAATTTCTATATATATATATTGAGAATAAAGAAAGTCACAATATCATGTTAGTTTAACACTGTTTAACAATATAAGATACTTTACTCATATAATATATTAAAATTATTCTCATTAAATATTTCTTTTATAATTTAATATTAGATATTAGTTTACAAATATAATAAATTGAGTGGGAGAAAGAATTAATTCATGATGAATATTACATAATAATTTTTCATATATTGATAATAAAAGAATTGCTTATGAAATTAATTTTATTTTTATTATTTAAAGGTTAATTTTGATACATTGTCAACGTAAAATTTATTTTAGATAAACAACCAATTGTCTATACTATATTATTAAAACCGTTTGACATTGAAAATAATAATCTCAAAGGTCACAATAATATTCTTGTATGATTGTTTGAGAGTATAAAATATTTTACATATAATGTTTTAAAAGTATTATCATTAAAAATTTCATTTGCAATTAATATGTTAGATATTACTTTACAAAAATAATAAAGTGTGAGAGATAAAGCATTAATTCACGATGAATGTTACATAATACTTTTTTCCATATATTGATAATAAAAAGTAGTATTGTTTATGAATTTAATTCTAATGTACTGAAGCTTTAGAGATTAATTTTGATATACCATTAATGTAAAATATTTTCTAACGTATCAACCAAACTTCTAGTAACTTTCTTTTAACACAAATATCAAATTATATATTACCATGTTATTAAAAATGTTTGACTTTTTCAATTAAGCTATTTACACAATCCTTTAATCGATTTCTTTTATTTACGCATCATTTTAAGTAATAAATGTAATAATTAATTATATTTATTATTCATTGAAGTGTTAGTATATATTTGAATTACAATATAAAACTCTTTTATAGTGTTAATCTATTCGAATTAAATCTTTTAATTAATAATTGTTTGGCTTTATATAAAATATTCTATAAAAGCAACATATTAAAATTAAGTTCATTGTATATTTTTAATTTGCAATCTAATATTCGAGATAGAGTAATATTACTTTCCAAATATAGAAAAAAGTGGATTGTGAACTGCATTAGTGAAGGATAAATAATTACACAACACTTTCTTTTTCCCTTTTTTGGATAATACATGTAAGGAGTTTTTTCACACCTCAAACCAAATACACAAACCCAGCCAATCACCTTACGCCACGTGCCACCAAACTGGGGCGCGAGCTTATTCTCGTGCACAACCATTCACCAACCACCAAAACACTGGACAGTCCAGATCCTCCCATCGATATCCTCGACGTTCGAACCATCATGCTTTACCACGTGTACGGTGGATGCGAGCATTTCATATATGGTAATCTTAGAGAGCCCCGCACTATATACTTTGAAGTTTTGAACCTCACTTCGCCTTACACTGAACCATTTCGAAATCACAACACTTCGTTTTTTGGAACTGTCCCTTTCTCCGGCGGAGCTCCACCGGAAAAATTCTCCGGCGAACGTTCCGGTTCGCCGATCTCAACCTTCGCCGTTCTCTGGCGAGATCGCTGCTCCAGTTTCCTGATTCCACTTCCTTCATTCTAGGTTTCTTCATATTTTTATTTATTTATTTATTGCTGCTATTTTTTGAATTTTATTTTTGGTAAGATTTTTTTTGATCGAGTTATAGTGTTTCGATTTTTGAACTCTACGGTGTATTTGATCGGTGTTGAAGGTTTTGATTTTTATGCTTGCACTGCGTTGTGCTAAAAGGTGGTGGCGATTTTGATTTTTGGCACTGTGAATCGCTGAGTCAGATTATTCTGCTTTGCTTTTTTTGGGAGCATCGACGTAAGAATGGTGAGTAGATGATTCTAAGGAGCTATTCCATTTGCATGCAAATGCTCTGTGTGAAGTGTTCTTGAGAGTTTAATATATTAAATTTATGTTTTGTGATTTTAAGCATAATGTTGTTGTGAAAATGCACTTGTTGGTTTGTTAGGTTATTTTTAAATTGTTTTGGGGCCCTTGATTCAGCAATGTGATGATTTATTATGTATTTCTCTGCTGGAATGGTCTTTTGTTATTGATTATAATTTTGTCCACTCACTCTGGTTCTCATCAGAATAGAGTATTGGTGTGAGTTTCCATGTCACTCTTGGGGTTCTTTATTGGGAGCTTACTCATGAGCTAACCTTTTTCTACTGATCCCTAAGTTTTGCTTTGCAGGGGTAAGGTGTTGCCATGGGGGATGGGGTAGTGAACAATGTGACTGGTGCATGATATGTATGCATTGCATGAAATGAATTCTGGATGTAGTTTATAAGGAAATTATTTTATCCATTTGTTTCTGTCTGGTGGTTTGACGTGTGAGGTGTCGTTGAAGAATTTTATTTATTTATTTCTTTTTTTTTGGAAGTTTGGTTGAAGCTACACAAGACTAGATCCTTACATAAATGTGTGTTACAATCTTGTTAAAAACTCTTCAAATCTCTTCCTTTTATGTTGAATTTTTTTATTGGTGAGAATAAGGTAACTATTCTTGTGCAACTACTTTACGGCTTGCAACCAGTATTATTTGATTTCAAATTGTCTTTTCTTTCTTTCTTGATGAATTTGTCAATAAAAAAGGAAGAAGAAAGAGAGCCAATTAGCCTTAAATATATCCTGAAGCGAACTGTGAGTTCTGATGAACTATATACTTCTTTTTTGAAACAAGTTTCATTTAGCATCAGTTTCTGATCTTCCTTCTGGTTAATTGCAATGTTTCTTAAAGAATGAAAATCTAATGATAAAATCTTGTTTTACTACAACAGGGATCATAACTCATAACTAAGCAAATATTGTCTAGATTCTACTATAGAAATGTCCACATCACAAATTCTTAAGTATCAAGTTGAAGTATCTAATCTACCTGTTAGTTGAATCGTAATTTACATGATATTCAATGCTCCTGCTTCATGAACATTTGATATTGTAAGCTGGTCAATAAGATAAACATTCTAAGCTGTGGTTTTTGGCAGTCTTTTCAGCCAAAAAGCTTTTCGCTGCAACGGGATGCTGGCTGCTTAGCTGGAGAAAATATGGGGTATGAGAATCCTCCCAGAATTGAACCAAAGCGTAGTCATCAGTGGTTTATGAATACCGGTGAACCAGAAATATATGGCAACAAGAAACAAGCAGTTGAAGCTGTTAGTGGGAGGCCATTTTTGGGAGTTTCACATGTGAATGCTCCTCCATGGGACACCAATTCAGGATTTCACTCTGTCACAGGTCAATTTTCTGACCGTCTCTTTGGATTGGATCTTGGACGATCTGTCAATTTGGTTGATAAGAACATGCCATCAATTGGAAGTGGAAATGTGAATGTGGGAAGGAAGGATTTCGAGAATCAATATGATAATGATCCATCCATGGGCTTGTCAAGATCTCATCCTATTTCAGACCATTCATCATATCTTAATTTTGGTGGGATCAGAAAAGTTAATCAAGTCCGAAATTCTGACAATTGTTTCACTGCATCAATAGGGCGCTCCTATAGTACAGCATATAATAGTACAATTTCAATGGGCGCTGGCTACAATAAGAATGATGGAAACATATCGTTAGGCTCAGCTTATAACAACGGAAATGTTAATACCATTGCAATGGGGACTGGAATAGGTAGGACTGATGACAATCATGTTTCAATGGGTCATCCCTTCAATAAAGGAAATGGAAGTTTTATGCTGATGGGCCACAATTATGGCAAGGGAGACAAAAGTATCTTATCAATGATTCAGCCCTTTAACAGGGAAGATTTCATATTCATGGATCAGTCATATGAAAAGGGAGACAGCAATCTGAGATCTCCGGGGTCCTCATATACAAAGGGGCATGAGGGCTTTATATCGCTGGCAACCTATAGTAAATCAGGAGAAAATTTGATACATATTGCTCCTTCATATGACAAGGGCACTGATCATTTAATATCCATGGGTCCAACATATAATAAGGTGGATTCGAACATCACACCAACAGTTCCATCATATGACAGAGGAGATTCTAGCTCTTTACCTGTTGGTCACAATTACAATAAGGGTGACAACAGTACCATATCTTTTGGAGCTTTTCATGATAACACTGACCCAAATTCCTCTGATGGAATCATAAATGGCTATAATCTGTTGATGGGTAATCAGCTCTTAGCTCAGGGTTTTGATAGCCATAAGGATGTGACTAAGTCGAACTCTGAACCACCTGTAACTGTAAATAGCATTCCAAAACCTAATGCAGAAAATGATGCTACCAAGAAGAAGAAAGAGCCAAAGAAACCCAAGAAGGCTGCTTTGAACAACTTCCCTTCAAATGTCAAAAGTTTGTTGTCAACGGGCATCTTTGATGGTGTTCCTGTGAAATATGTTTCATGGTCTCGGGAGGTAAAATGTGTTTTAGTTTTATCTTGTGTTATTTCTGAGCTGTTGTAGTTGTTTATAATAAGGTTTTTAACACGTTAGATGTTCTGCTTGGCAGAAAAATCTTGGAGCATTCATCAAAGGTACTGGGTATTTGTGTTTGTGCGATGAGTGCAAGCAATCAAAGGTTAGCATTTCAAATTGCTTCAATTCTGATAATCTTCATATCCAAGTGATTGTTTTCATTTATTAAATTCTTGCATGAAGGCTCTTAATGCATATGAGTTTGAGCGTCATGCTGGTGGCAAGACCAAACACCCTAACAATCACATATACTTTGAGAATGGGAAAACCGTCTATGCCATTGTTCAAGAGTTGAAAAACACTCCTCAGGAGATGCTTTTTGATGCAATCCAGAGTGTCACTGGCTCCCCGGTCAACCAAAAGAACTTTAATATTTGGAAAGGTGATGAGAGTTTTCAGTTTGCTTGGTTGTGGTTAAGAAACACTTGGATTACTATGCCCTTGCTACAATTGCTTATGTTTAGATATAAATGCAACTTAAATTCTTCTGTGTTTTCTAACTTTAATCTATTTTCCTCATCATCAGCATCATATCAAGCTGCTACTAAGGAGCTTCAGCGTATCTATGGGCAGGATGAAGCGATTGTGTCAGGACAGGATGAAGCGACCGCATTTGCACCAGCACAGAGTGAAGTGATCACACCAGCTTGAGTTCAATTATCTTCATGGAAGTTCAGAACAATGGTAGATTTGTAATCTATTCATAGTAAGTCAATAGCAGGTTCTTAGTTTTTGAAATGAAAAGCTTGAGCTGATGCCGCTTGTAGGAATTTGATTGTTACATATATCTATGGAAATGAATGTGTCTATGTTGTGGTTCATTATCATTCTTTCCTTCAAAACTTGCTGTTCTCTCCTTTTTTGGATTTCTTGTGGACCATTTCCTTTTGGGAACGATCGTCTGATCCATTCTCAATTCCATCATCAATTCTCAATTTGACTACATTAAGTAGAAAAACTCGCTTTGAGTTTACAGATAATTAAGCTCAAACTAATGACTTCCACCGAGACAAGGGGACACTTTACCTTCGAGAAATATACCGAACTAATTCTAAGGCAACGGCCGGGAAACCCAGTGATTATTTTTCTGGTCTCATATAGAGTTATTAAATTTGAGAGTTTAAATTAACTTTAGAAAGTTTTAACAAAGACCTTAATAACTAAACATTGTTAAATAGAATATTTAGGAATAATATCAAACAAATTTAACTTCATAACAAAAATATATGTAAGAAAGAAATATAGTAAAACTATGACTTAATCCATGATTAAATTATTTTACACATTATAATCCCNGTTGATTTTCTCGAAAAACCTTTTTATTAATGATCATTTTTCATGGACTATAACCTTGTAATTTTGCTCAAAAATGATTTTTGGTAATATGCACTATCCATGGCATATAACCTTTTTTTTTCTCAATTAAAAGTGACTTTTTTTTGGATTAATTGTCATATTTCATAGGCTTGATAATATAAGCCTTGTCTTTTTCGTTAAAAGCAAACATTTTCATTAATGGACATTTTTCATAGGTCAGTCTTGCATTTTTGCTTAAAAAAGATTTTCGATAATATGCATTTTTCATAGCTTGTAGTTTTATATTTTTCGTAAAAAAATAACTTTTTTGGATTAATAATCAACTTTCATAGGCTATAGCTTTGTAATTTTGCTTAGAAATCATTTTCGGTACTATGCATTTTCCATTGCCTATAACCTATTTTACAATAAAAATGACATTTTTTTATTAATGACAATTTTTAATAGAAGAGATCACTTTTCTTTTATGGTCATTTTTCGTAGGCTACCTTGTAATTTTGCTCAAAAATAGTTTTCGAAAATATGTACTTTCTTTAGCATGTATCATTCTCTTTTTCATTAAAAAAGACTATTTGACATTAATGACCATCTTTCATAGGCTATATAGTTTTGTCCTTTTCGTTAAATGCAAACCTTTTTATTAATAGTCATTTTTCATAGGCTATAATCTTATAATTTTGCTCAAAAATTAGTTTCGGTAATATGCATTTTTCATTGCCTATATCCTTCTCTTTTTCAATAAAAATGACTTTTTTGGATTAATGACAGTCTTTTATAAGCTATTGCTCTGTCTTTTACTTTTCATAGGATATAACCTTATAATTTTGCTCAAAAATAGTTTTCGATAATATGTACTTTCCTTACCCTGTAACCTTCTATTTTTTCATTAAAAATCACTTTTTTTGGATTAATTATCATCTTTCATCGGCTATAGCCTTATATTTTGTTAAAAACAAACCTTTTTTAATGGGTATTTTTCATAGGCTATATATAGCCATTTAATTTTGGTCAAAAATGAGTTTCGGTAATATGCATTTTCCATTGCCTATAGTCTTTTCTTTTTAATAAAAATGAAATTTTTGAATTAATCACAACATTTTATAGGCTATAACCTTGCCTTTTTTGTTAAAAGCAAACTTTTATATTGATGGTAATTTTTCTTAGCCTAAACCTTGTAATTTTCTCAAAAATAATTTTCAATAATATGCATTTTTCATTATCTATAACCTTTTTTTTAATTAAAAATGGCATTTTTGGATTAATGACAATCTTTCATAGGCTCCTAGTCTTTTTGATCAAACTTTTACTCAAAAATGATTTTCGATAATATGTACTTTCCATTGCTTATAGCCTTCTCTTTTTCATTAAAAATGAATTTTTTTTGTATTAATTGCCATCTTTCATAAGCAACAAACTTGCCTTTTTGTTGAAAACAAACCTTTTTATTAATGAACATTTTTCATAGGCTATAAGCTTGTATTTTGCTCAAAAATGGTTTTTTTTGGTAAAATGCACTTTCCATTGCATATAATATGCCTTCTCTTTTTGATATTTTTGGACGATCAGTTGGTCTCAAACTAAGTACATAAGATTTAAAGTTGATAAACCAAACCAACATGCAACTCAAGAGATTGATGCCTATACCCTACTATTTTTCATTAAAAATTACATTTTTGGATTAATGACACTCTTTAATAGACCATAACCTTGTCTTTTTCGTTAAAAACAAACTTTTTTTTATTAATGATAATTTTTCTTAAAAATGATTTTTGGTAATATTCATTGTCCATTGCCTATAGCATTTTATTTTTCAATAAAAATGATATTTTTTTGTTTAATAGTCATCTTTCGTATGCTATAGTCTTATCTCTTCGGTTAAGAGTAGACCTTTTTGTTATTGGTCATTTTTCAAAGGCTATAATCTTGTAATTTTGCTTAAAAATGATTTTAGGTAATGTGCATTTTCCAATGCCTATAACCTACTCTTTTTCATTAAAAATTGCATTTTTTTAAATTTTTGGCAATCTATTATAATATTTTTCGTTAAAAGTAAACATTTGTATTAATGACCATTTTTCATTGGTAACCTTGTAATTTTGCTCGAAAATGGTTTTTGGTAATATGCATTTTCCATTGTTTGAACCCTTTTCTTTTTCAATAATAGTGACTTTTTTGGATTAATAGCCATCCTTCATAAGTTATAGTCTGGTCTTTTTCGTTAATAGCAAATGTTTTTATTACTTGTCATTTTTCGTAGGCAACCTTGTACTTTTGCTCAAAAATTATTTTTAGGAATATGCATTTTTCATTGCCTATAGCCTTTTCTTTTTCAATGAAAATTACATTTTTGGATTAATGACAATCTTTCATAGGCTATATAGCCTTGTAATTTTCGTTAAAAACAAACCTTTTTAATAATGATCATTTTTCATAGACTATATAATCTGGTAATTTTGCTCAAAATTTTTATTCTCAGTAATTTTCATTTTTCGTTGCTTATAGTCTTCTATTTTTCAATATGAAAATGACGTTTTTGGACTAATGACAATATTTTATAGGCTATAGTTTTGTATTTTTTGTTGTTAAAGCAAACTTTTTTTTTATTGTTGGACATTTTTCATAGGTTATAACCTTGTAATTTTTCTCAAAAATAGTTTTTGGTAATATGCATTTTATAGCCTATAACCTTCTATTTTTCATTGAAAATGACTTTTTTTTGGATTAATTGTCATCTTTCATAGGCTAGCATTGTCTTTTCCGTTACATGCAAACCTTTTTATTATTGGTCGTTTTTCATAGGCTGCAATGTATTTTTACTCAAAAATGATTTTAAATAAAATACACTTTCCATAGCTTGTAGCATTCTCTTTTTCATTATAAATGACTTTTTTCGATTAATGACTATCTTTCATAGGCTATAGCCTTGTCTTTTTTTTTGTTGTTAAAAGCAAACTTTTATACGGATGGTCATTTTTCATAGGTATAACCTTATAATTTTCCTCAAAATGGTTTTCGGTGAAATGCACTTTCCATTGCCTATAGCCTTCTCTTTTTCAATTAAAGTGACGTTTTTGGATTAATGGAAATCTTTCATTGGCTATATAGCTTGTCATTTCCGTTAAAAACAAACATTTTTATTAATGATCATTTTTCATAGGCTAGTAATTTTGGTCAAAAATTATTTTCTACAATATGCATTTTCTATTGCTTATAACCTTCTCTTTCTCAATGAAAATTACATTTTTGGATTAATGACAGTTTTTCATAGGCTATACCGCCTTGTCATTTTCGTTAAAATTAAACATTTTTATTAATGATCATTTTTCACAGGTTATAACCTTGTAATGTTGCTCAAAAATGGTTGCCATATGCAATTTCCATAGCCTATAATCTTATCTTTTCCATTAAAAATGATTTTTTTTAGATTAATTGTCATATTTCATAGGCTATACTCTTGTCTTTTCCATTAAATGCAAACTTTTTTGTATTATTAGTCATTTTTCATAGGCTGCCTTGTATTTTTGCTCAAAAATAGTTTTTGGTAAAATGCATTTTTCATAACTTGTAGACTTCTTTTTTTTCATTAATAAGGACTTTTTTCAATTAATGACCACCTTTCATAGGCTATATAGCCTTGCCTCTTCTTTTTCTGTTAAAAGCAAACTTTTATATTGATGATCATTTTTCATAGGCTATAACCTTGTAATTTTCCTCAAAAATGATTTTCGGTAAAATGCACTTTCCATTTCCTACAACCTTCTCTTTTTCAATAAAAATGATGTTTTTGGATTAATGAAAATCTTTCATTGGCTATATAGCCTTGTCATTTTCGTTAAAGTAAACCTTTTTATGAATGATTATTTTTCATAGGCCAGTAATTTTGCTCAAAAATTATTTTCAGTAATATGCATTTTCTATTGGCCTTCACTCTTTCAATGAAAATGACATTTTTGGATTAATGACAATCTTTCATAGGTTATAGCCTTGTCTTTTATTGTTAAAAGCAAAATGTTTTATTGATTATCATTTTTCATAGGCTATAACCTTGTAATTTTGCTCAAAAATAATTTTTGGTAATATGCACTTTCTATTACTTGTAGCATTCTCTTTTTCAATGAAAATGACAGTTTTTAATTAATGACAATATTTCATAGACTATAGCATTATCTTTTCATTAAAAACAATTTTTTTTATTAACGGTCATTTTTCATAATTTATAGCCTACGAAAAATGCTCTTTATGATAAAGTTATATTTTAACAAAAAAAAAAAAAAAAGGTTGTAGCCTATAAAAATGACCATTAATCTAAGAATTTGTTTTTAGGTAAAAATAGAAGGTCATAGGCTACACAAATTGCACTATACCGAAAATCAATTTGGAGTGAAAATCTAAGTTAGCCTACGAAAATTGCATACTAATTAAAAAGTTTGTTTTCAACAAATAATACATGACCACAACCAATGAAAGATGAACACTAATCCATAAAGCCTTTTTTTAATGAAAAGAGAAGGTCATTGGCTACGAAAATTGCAATTTATCAAAAATAACTTTTGAGTGAAAATCCAAGGCTAGCCTACGAAAAATGCCTATTTACAATAAAGTTATTTTTTAACAAAGAAAACATGGATGTAGCCTTTAAAAGATGATCATTAATTTAAGAAGTCATTTTTAGTTAAAAATAGAAGATCATAGGCTACAAAAATTACCTTTTTTTTCTTTTTGAAAATCGATATGGACAGAAAATCTAAGGCTTTAGCCGATGACAAATACATATTAGTGAAATAGTTTGTTTTCAACAAATAATACAAGGTTAGAACCTATGAAAGACAAGCATTAATTATTAAAGCCTTTTTTTAAAAGAAAAACATAAGGTTATAGGTTACGAAATTGCAGTTTATCAAAAATCATTTTTGAGTGAAAATCCCAGGATGAAAAATGTCTCTTTACAATAAAGTTATATTTTAACAAAAGAATGGCTATAGCCTATGAAAGATGACCATTAATCTAAGAAGCCATTTTTAATTAAAATTTGAAGGTCATAGGCTACAGAAATTACATTTTTTTTTCAAAAATCAAATTAGAATGAAAATCCAAGGCTATAGCCTATGAAAAATGCATATTAACGAAAAAGTTTGTTTTCAACAAATAATAAAATGCCAGAGCCTATGAAAGATGAACATTATTCCAGAAAGGCTTTTTTTAATGAAAAGGAGAAGGGCATAGGTTACGAAAATTGCAGTTTATTGAAAACCATTTTTTTAGTGAAATCCAAGGCTATTGGCTTAGAAAAATGTCTCTTTACGATAAAGTTATATTTTTAAAAAAACTGACTATAGCTTATGAATAATGGTCATTAATACAAAAAGCCTTTTTTTAAAATAAAAAAGAGAAGGTCATAGGTAACAAAAATAACTATTTACCGAAATCATTTTTGTGTTAAAATCCAAGTCTATAATCTACGTAAAATGCCTCTTTCAATAAAATTATTTTATAACATAGAAAACATGACAATGACCTATGAAAGATGATCATTAATCTAAGAAGTTGTTCTTAGTTGAAAATTGAAGGTCATAGGCTACAAATATTACACTTTATCAAAAATCAATTTGGAGTGAAAATCCAAGGCATAGCCTATGAAAATACATATTTATGAAAAAGTTTGTTTTCAACAAAAAAACACAAGGCTATAGCATATCAAAGACGAGCATTAATCCAAAAAGCCATTTTTTTTATGAAAAAGAAAAGGCCATAGGCTACAAAAATTGCAATTTACCTAAAATGATTTTTGAGTGAAAATCCAAGGCTATAGTCTATGAAAATGCCTCTTTACGACAAAGTTCTTTTTTAAAAAAGAAAACATGGTTGTAGCCTATGAAAGAAGGCCACCAACCAAAGAAGTCATTTGTAGATAAAAATAGAAGGGTCATAGGCTACAAAAATTAGACTTTTTCAAAAATCAATTTGGAGTGAAAATCTAAGCCTATAGCCTATGAAAATGCATATTAACGAAAAAGTATGTTTTCAACAAATAATACAAGGCTAGAGCATATCAAAGATGAACATTAATTCAAAAATCATTCTTTTTAATGAAAAAGAGAAGGTCATAAGCTAGGAAAATTGCAGTTGACCGAAAATGATTTTTTAGTGAAAATCCTATGGCCTATGAAAGATGGCTATTAATCAAAGGAGTCATTTTTAGTTAAAAATCGAAGATCCATAAGCTATAAAAATTACACTTTATCGAAAATCAATTTGCAGTGAAAATGTAAGGCATAGCCTTCGAAAATGCATATTAATGAAAAAGTATATTTTCAACAAATAATACAAGGCTAGAGCATAACAAAGATGAGAATTAATCAAAAGAGCCTTTTTTGTGAAAAAGAGAAGGTTATAGACTACAAAAATTGCAGTTTACTAAAAATGATTTCTGAGTGAAAATTTAAGGCTATAACCTACAAAAAAATGCATGTTTACCATAGAGTTATTTTTTAGAAAATAAACATGACTATAGCTTATGAAAGATTACCATCAATCAAAGAAGTCATTTTTTGTTAAAAATAGAAGGTTTTAGGCTACAAAAATTACACTTTGTCGAAAATCAATTTGGAGTGAAAATCCAAGCTAGATAGCCTACGTAAATGCATATTAACGAAAAAGTATGTTTTCAACAAATAATACAAGACTAGAGCATATCAAAGTTAAGAATTAATCCAAAAAGCCTTTTTCTTTCTATGAAAAAGAGAAAGTCATACGCTACGAAAATTGCAGTTTCCGAAAATGATTTTTGAGTGATAATTGAAGGCTATAGCTTATGAAAAATGCCTCTTTATGACAAAGTTCTTTTTTAGAAAAGAAAATATGGCTATAGCCTATGAAAGATGACCATCAATCAAAGAAGTTGTTTGTAGTTAAAAACAAAAGGTCAAAGGCTACACAAATTACACTTTGTCAAAAATTCAATTTGGAGTGAAAATCCAAGATTATAACCTATGTAAATGCATGTTAACGAAAAAGTATGTTTTCAACAAATCATACAAGGCTAGAGCATACCAAAGACAAGAATTAATCCAAAAAGACTTTTTTTTCTATAAAAAAATAGAAGGTCATAGGTTACGAAAATTGCAATTGACCGAAAATGATTTTTGAGTGATAATCGAAGGCTATAGCTTATGAAAAATGCCTCTTTATGATGAAGTTACTTTTTTAAAAAGAAAACATGGCTATAGCCTATGATAGATGATCATCAATTAAAGAAGTCATGTTTAGATAAAAATAGAAGGTCATAGGCTTCACAAATTACACTTTATCAAAAATCAATTTAGAGTGAAAATTCAAGCTTACAAAAATGCATATTAATGAAAACGTATGTTTTCAACAAATAATACAAGTCTAGAGCATATCAAAGACGAGCATTAATCCAAAAAGCCTTTTTTATAATGAAAAAGACAAGGTCATAGGCTACAAAAATTACAGTTTACCAAAAATGATTTTTGAGTGAAAATTGAAGGCTATAGCCTGTTGAAAATGCCTTTTTACGACAAAGTTATTTTTTAAAAAAGTAATCATGGCTATAGCCTATGAAAGATGACCATCAATCATAGAAGTCATTTTTAGACAAAAATAGAAGGTCATAGGTAACAAAAATTAGACTTTATCGAAAATCAATTTAGAGTAAAAATCCAAGGAATGCGTATTAACAAAAAAGTTTGTTTTCAACAAATAATACAAGGCTAGAGCATATCAAAGACGAGCATTAATCCAAAAAGCCTTTTTTTAATGAACAAGAAAGGGTCATCGATTACAAAAATTGCAATTGACTAAAACATTTTCAATTTGGAGTGAAAATCCTAGGCGCCTATGAAAAATGCATATTAACAAAAAAGTTTATTTTCAACCTACACTACAAGGTCAGACCTACGAATGATGAGAATTAATTCAAAAAGCCTTTTTTAATGAAAAATAGTTGGTCATAAGCTATGGAAGTTGCAATTTATCAAAAATCATTTTTGAGTGAAAATCCAAGGTCATAGCCTATAAAAAATGTCTCTTTATGAAAAAGTTATTTTTTTAAAAAATAAAACATGGCAATCGCCTATTAAAGATGGTCATCAATCAAATACATCATTCTTAGTTACAAATATAAGGTCATAGGTTACAAAACTTACACTTTATCAAAAATCAATTTGGAGTGTAAATCCAAGATTATAGGTTATGAAAAATACATATTAATGAAAAAGTTTGTTTCCAACCAATACTACAAGGCCAGAGACTATGAATGATGAGAATTAATCCAAAAAATCCTTTTTAATGAAAAAAAAATATGGTCATAAGCTACGAAAATTGCAATTTATCGAAAATGACTTTGATTCAAAATCGAAGGCTATATATAGCCTACGAAAAATGTCTCTTTACAATAAAGTTATTTTTTAACAAAGAAAACATGGCTACAGCCTACGAAAGATGGCCATCAATCTAAGAAATTATTTTTAGTAAAAAATATAAGGTCATAGACTACAAAAATTACACTTTACCTATATTTAATTTCGAATGAAAATCTAAGGGTATAACCTACGAAAAATGCGTATTAAAGAAAAAGTTTGTTTTCAACAAATAATACAAGGGACAAGCCTATGAAAAATATCCAAAAATCCCTTTTTAATGGAAAAGAGAAGGTCGTAGGCTATAGAATTTTTAGTTTGTCGAAAATCATTTTTAAGTGAAAATCCAAGGTATAGCCTACGAAAAATGCCTCTTTACGATAAAGTTATATTTTAACAAAAAAAACATGATTATAACTTACTAAAGATGGTCATTAACAAAGGTCACAGACCGCAGAAATTATATTTTACCAAAAATTAATTTGGAGTGAAAATCTAATGTTATAGCCTACGAAAAATGCATACTAATGGAAAAGTTTATTTTCAACAAATAATACAAGGCCAAAGCATATGGAAGATGAGAATTAATCCAAAAAGCCTTTTTTAAGAAAAGTAAGAAGGTCATTAGCTACAGAAATTACAGTTTGCCAAAAATCATTTTTGAGTGAATATTAAATGCCTATGAAGAAAACATCTTTGAGATAAAATTATATTATAACAAAAAAAATCTTGAGTATATCCTATGAAAGATGATCATTGATCTAAGAAGTTCTTTTTAGTTAAAAATAGAAGGTCATAGGCTACAAAAATTACTCTTTACCGAAAATCAATTTGGTGTGAAAATCTAAGGCTATAACTCATGAAAACTACAAATCAACAAAAAAGTTTTCCTTCAACAAATAATACATTGTCAGAGCCTATGGGACATGAACATTAATCCAAAAAGCCTTTTTTATGAAAAAGAGAAGGGCAATTTAACCGAAAATCAGTTTTGCGTGAAAATCCAAGGTCATAGTCTACGAAAAATACCTCTTTACAGTAAAATTATATTACGACAAAAAAAACATGGCTATAGCCTATGAATGATGGTCATTAATCTAAAAAGTCGTTTTTGGTTAAAAATAGAAGGTCATACGCTACAGAAATTACACTTTGTCGAAAATCAATTTAGAGTAAAAATTCAAGGCTATAGCTCACGAAAAATGCATATCAACGAAAACGTTTATTTTCAACAAATAATACAAGGTTAGAGCCTATTAAAGACATGCATTAATCCAAAGAGCCATTTTTTTTTATGAAAAGGAGGTCATGACCTGTGGAATTTACAGTTTACCAAAAATGATTTTTGAGTGAAAATACAAGACTATAGCCTACGAAAATGTTCTTTACGATAAAGTTATTTTTTTTAAAAATTAAACATGAGTATAGCCTAGGAAAGATCACCATTAACCTAAGAAGTCGTTTTTAGTTAATAATAGATGGTCATATGCCACAAAAATTGCACTTTACCAAAAATCAATTTTAAAATCAAAGATTATAGTTTACGAAAAATGCATATTAACGAAAAAGTTTGTTTTCAACAAGTAATACAAGATCATTTTTATGGAAAATAGAAGGTCATAGGCTTCCAAAATTGCAATTTGCTGAAAATCATTTTTGAGTGAAAATCCAATGTTATATATATAGCCTACGAAAAATGCTTCCTNGACACCAAACAACCTCAGCATCTATGGTAGAAACAAACAAAATAAAATGTAAGACAAATAACCATAAACTAAAGGAGGCTTTTAAGTTGCACCTTATATGTTAGAGAGAATGATAAACCAAGTGGTTTAAGGTAGACCAATTTTATTTAGCTGCACTTTTAAACTGAGTTTAAATACATTTTAAAAGTGGCTAAATGAGGTAGGGTAAAATTGAGAATGCATTTAGCCACACTTAAAAAGTGCGGCTAAATGAAATTGGCACTAGTGAAGAGACATAAGATGGGGTAAAATTGAGAATGCATTTAGCAACACTTTTAAAATGCATTTAACCACAATTTAAAAGTGAAGCTAAATGAAATAGGTTCACCCTCCACTTGGTGCGTCATTCTCCCTAACATATAAGGTGCAACTTAGAAAGATCTTAAACTAAATATGTAAACCCTACCATTTTAATGTTCAACACAATTTTCAAAAAAGGAAAAAAATCACTAATTAGTTCTCGATGTTCAATTTTTCTTTTTTCAGGATTTGGAGAAATGTGCTTAGCTTAACAGCCAAAAATGAAAAAATTAACACCTTATTGCTAGATATTCGTGAGACAATTTCACATGACTTAGTAATACGTAAATTTTTTCCACTGACTTAATTCTTGTAGGATGGGGCTAGGGCCATCCTTCTAACCAATGGTAAAATTTTCGGTGAAATTTCCACGTGTGATGATTCATGTGAATATTTCAGAACCTTATCAGAATGAACATTTTGAACCACTATAAATACATACTTGGATATCGTTTAAGCTCTCTTTGGACAAGGTCATAGGGGAAAGGACAAAGTTGTTCCACCCTACATATTGCAACATCCTTTGCCTCAACCTTTGTTCGGTGCTCATCAAGTTCATAGTAAACCTGCAAGGGATAGTTGATACCGGTGGTTATGAACAGCATGTTCAGAAAACAATGGANTTACTAACAAAATAAAAAAAAATAAAAAAGATTTTTCCTCTATTACCAATAGGCAAAAACATGTTAGCACCAAAAATTATATTATGTCTAAGAAGCACCGAGACTCACATGGACACGAGACACGTAGCATGACAACGCTCCACTTTTAAAATTTTACAAGACACAAACACGATATATATAGATATAAAATTAAATATTTATATTAAATTTCTAATATTTTCGTTAATTGATATTAAACTACTAATTTCAATATTTTTCAAATTCCTTTTAAAATATATGAAACATTTAAGATATCATGTGCTTGCTAATTTTTTACGAGTCTGTGTTATTATAAATTATTTCGTATTTAGAATATTTTTTATTCAGACACAACTCAAAAAGTTTTTAGATATAACTCTTACACAACTAATCATTAACTTTTTATTTAAATACTTTCGGACATATGCAACACATTAGACAAGTCTTTTCGTGTGTCAGTGCCTGCAATGTGTCAAATACGAGGACACAACAATATGACAAAGTGTCCGTCTTCCTAATACTATGTACTTACCAAGAAAACATCACAACAACAGAAACATATAAAACTATGGTTATCTAGTTATCCAATTGATACTACGTTATGGCAAATAAATTTTAATTCGAAGGACGAAAAAAAATTTATCAGATAGTTATTTCAAAGTGTAGTCGTTTAAAGAGGAAAAATTAGGTATTTCCTAGCATATTGTAATAGCAGAAAAGTGGGATTCAAAAATTCACAGTATGAAAAAATAATAATAATTGAGAAACAAAATTTATTGGAGAGAATGTCGGCCAAGTCCAGAGGCTGTTCAACCAAGCAATGCCTCCACAGAATGGATTTACAAGTCAAAATTATTGAAGATACATTTCAAAATTACACATTCTTAAGGGGGGGAAAAAGTGTGAAAAATATCAACACTTGTAAGGCAAACACGCCTTTG
The DNA here is from genome assembly GCA_003254905.1 of Nissolia schottii. Taxonomy (NCBI): domain Eukaryota; kingdom Viridiplantae; phylum Streptophyta; class Magnoliopsida; order Fabales; family Fabaceae; genus Nissolia; species Nissolia schottii. Next base: position 249,448 of record QANU01014112.1, read on the forward strand.
TGTGTTCTATATAGCAATTACCTCTAGCAAGTAACCAAGAAAATAAAAACCTCTGCATAAGTATACACTGAAATTCAGCTTACCTGAAGTTTTTGTGGGAAACAGAAAAATATAAAGATCAAAATTAAGAGTATTAAACAACTTTCCAACTATTGCTCCTTCCGTGGATAACATCAAATGCTTCTTCATCAAACCCTAAAATGGAACCATCCGCAAAGCCTTTAGTATGGGAAACCGACTGGTTCGCGTTGAAGGGCTTTCTCGGCGATCTCGGCTTGCTCCTTCTGGTGAACCTTGAGGAAACCAGTGGCGGTGGCTGCAGATGAAGCCCGGCCGACATACTTGACATCATCGTAACCTCCCCTTCCTATGGCTTTCATGGAAGAGATAAGTCGTGGTAACACGTAAGTGTATCCACCCATGTTCATTGGCTCTTCTTGACACCAAACAACCTCAGCATCTATGGTAGAAACAAACAAAATAAAATGTAAGACAAATAACCATAAACTAAAGGAGGCTTTTAAGTTGCACCTTATATGTTAGAGAGAATGATAAACCAAGTGGTTTAAGGTAGACCAATTTTATTTAGCTGCACTTTTAAACTGAGTTTAAATACATTTTAAAAGTGGCTAAATGAGGTAGGGTAAAATTGAGAATGCATTTAGCCACACTTAAAAAGTGCGGCTAAATGAAATTGGCACTAGTGAAGAGACATAAGATGGGGTAAAATTGAGAATGCATTTAGCAACACTTTTAAAATGCATTTAACCACAATTTAAAAGTGAAGCTAAATGAAATAGGTTCACCCTCCACTTGGTGCGTCATTCTCCCTAACATATAAGGTGCAACTTAGAAAGATCTTAAACTAAATATGTAAACCCTACCATTTTAATGTTCAACACAATTTTCAAAAAAGGAAAAAAATCACTAATTAGTTCTCGATGTTCAATTTTTCTTTTTTCAGGATTTGGAGAAATGTGCTTAGCTTAACAGCCAAAAATGAAAAAATTAACACCTTATTGCTAGATATTCGTGAGACAATTTCACATGACTTAGTAATACGTAAATTTTTTCCACTGACTTAATTCTTGTAGGATGGGGCTAGGGCCATCCTTCTAACCAATGGTAAAATTTTCGGTGAAATTTCCACGTGTGATGATTCATGTGAATATTTCAGAACCTTATCAGAATGAACATTTTGAACCACTATAAATACATACTTGGATATCGTTTAAGCTCTCTTTGGACAAGGTCATAGGGGAAAGGACAAAGTTGTTCCACCCTACATATTGCAACATCCTTTGCCTCAACCTTTGTTCGGTGCTCATCAAGTTCATAGTAAACCTGCAAGGGATAGTTGATACCGGTGGCTATGAACAGCATGTTCAGAAAACAATGGATATCTAGACATAATACAAAATACATATGTAATTGAAGTACCAGACAAAATTCATTAATGTATTTCTTATAAAATCCACCAGGATGAAATAAAAATTAGATAATGCGAAGACACAGCCGGTTTTAATGAGTATCACAAACCTTTCCAGAACAAAGTACTAGACGCCTAATACCCTCCTCAAGATCAGAGTGGACATTTTGGTCTTTTATGAGGCGCTTAAATCTGGTTCCCTGTTTGTCAAAACCAGGGTGGCCTTGCACATCATCAAACTCGGTTAGATTTGATCTGCAAGCCTTACTACGGAGCAGGTTCTTAGGGGACATTACAATGAGAGGTTTGCGGAATTCTCTATGTATCTGTAAGAAGAAAAGCGGGAGAGTATGAGAAAATAAGGAACATTAAATTTAAGCGACCAAGTTAACACCAATCACCTAATTATACCAACCTGCCTCCGTAAAACATGGAAAAAGTTAGCGGGAGTTGTGACATTTACAATCTGCAAATTACACTCCTGAATCTGTTTACGAAGAGTTGGATCCATCTCCGGAATAATATAAGGATTGTCATCAGCCATCTGCCATTAAATTAGAGGACAAAAGTTATTTACATACTAAATAGTAAATAAATATTAAATTGAGAAATCAACGGAGAAAATGCAACAAGACTAAAGGAAGAACTAAATCAGCAGCATAGCATCATGTAAGTTAATTGCTTGTTTGTGCTAAAAAGTAAAATCGAGATTCCAACCATCAATCTAATTTCAACAGAATTTTTTCCTTTACTCTCCTTTCTCCCTAGTATTAGCCCAAGAGTTTCCACATTTAGAGGTGGTTGGCTTCAATGATTTTAGTTTCAATTTCAGCATTATTTAATTGACTTTACCTGTGGTATCCCCATACTACTACAACTATGCCCAAGAGTGTCATCAATTTAATCCCCAATCATGCAAAATGCATTCATAGGGCTCCATCCCTCTCATATCTCTGACAAATGACCAAAGTAATGACATTTTACATTATTGAGGGATTAGTTTGTTGACATCAATATTTCCGATCAAAATGATAATGTGTGTATCTTTGGAGGATGAAAAGAAGGTTTTACTCTGTACTTTTTATATAATATACATTTAGTTCAAGTTGATATACCAATCACAAACCATGATTGCTATCAACCTCATCAATCGACAAATACAACACAGAAAAACAAGAGGCAAACAAACAAAGGCCCAAGTTGGCTAGCAGGTACAAGCAGAAGAAACAAAAGCTTATAACTATAATTTAGAACATAGATTCAGAAGAGAACCTGAAGAAAGCGTTCCAATCTTGCACTTGAGTGCTCAGGGCCCTGGCCATCATAACCATGAGGAAGTAACACAACAAGCCCAGTCTGACGGAGCCACTTAGCCTCACCAGAAGTCAAGAAATTGTCGAATATCACATGAGCCCCATTAGCAAAATCACCAAATTGAGCCTCCCAAATTACCAGCGAATTGGGATTTTCCATTGAGTAACCCAATTCAAATCCAAGAACACCAAACTCAGAAAGAGAGCTGCATATAGTTTAAAAATTTTCTTAGAGAAGAGACTAAAAACAGAAAACAATCCATCACTAGTTCAATATAAGTATAATGTTTTTTTTTAACTAAGTTTTTATAATATGAAGTGGATTATACAACCATTTATAAAATATTTAAGATGTAATGCAGTCATCGAGAAGAAGGTACAAAACATACAAAAGAAAAATGGGAGAACAGAAGGAACAACAATCCATAATACTAAAAGTAAATGTGCGTGTAACATTTGAAAAGCAAATCCTGAATATGTAAAACACGCTCATGCTAGAATGGTAATTATATGAAGAACAAAAGAAAGGTTACCTATTGCTAACGGTAAACATCTCTTCATTTTGGTTCATTATAATATGGTCAAGGGGGCAATATTTCTCCCCCGTTGTCTGATCATGAACTACAGCATGGCGGTGACTAAATGTTCCTCTTTCAACATCCTGGCCACTTAATCGAACATGGTTACCTTCAACTACCAACGTAGCATAAGCAAGTGCTTCTGCAAAACCCCAGTCAATATCTTCCCCTGTTTCAATCATTTGGGCACGTTGCTCGTAAATCCTCTTCACTGCTTTATGTGGTGTGAAATTCTCGGGGAAGGTGGTGATTGCTTTCCCAATATTCTTCAAGATTTCAGGTTTCACGCTGCAGGGGAAAACTCACATATTTCAGCAGTACATACAACAGAGAAGACTGATTTTTTTATTTCAAAAAATTAAATTTACCATACCCAGTGTTTCGGATACGTGAAACCTGTTCAGGTGACTTGAAACCAGCCCAATATGCTGAAAGCCAATCTCTTCTTTTTGGAATGTATTCTTTGCTAGCCGAAAACTCGTCATTTAGAATTGATGTGACCTTCTTGTGTATCTTATCAATGTCTTCCTGTGTCAGCTCCCCTGATTCCACTAGCTTCCTCTGATAGACCTCAAGAGCTGAAGGATGGTTTCGGATGACCTATATAGCCCAGAAAGTTGCAATTCAATCTAAATTAGTCCAGAAGCAATGTGCATATAAAAAAAAAAAGAAAAGCATAATTAAAAAAAAAAAAAAAAAAAGGCTAACCTTATACATTTTAGGCTGAGTGAAAGATGGTTCATCAATCTCATTGTGGCCAAATCGACGGTAACACACTAAGTCAACAACCACATCGGAATGGAAAGTCTGGCGCCACTCAGCTGCTAGTTCACAGGCATGAACAACTGCTTCCACATCATCACCATTCACATGAAAGATGGGAGCATCTAAAGCTTTGGCGACATCAGTNGAGCATCTAAAGCTTTGGCAACATCAGTGCAATACTGTGAAGACCTTCCAGAACTTGGATCAGTTGTGAACGCAACTTGATTGTTGAACACGATGTGTATAGTCCCACCTGTAGTATAATTTGGAAGAGCACTAAGATGTAGAACTTCATAGACCACGCCCTGTCCAGCAAAACTGCCATCTCCGTGAATCAAAACTCCCATGTTTTTTGTTCTGTCCATATCATTCGCGTAATACTGCTTTGCTCGAGTTTTCCCAACAACAACAGGGTTGACGGCTTCTAAGTGACTAGGATTTGCCACCAAAGACAAATGTATCCTCCCCCCACCCCTTGTAGGGCGATCATAAGATGTTCCCAAGTGATACTTAACATCACCAGTTCCTGTGTACAGCCCAACTTCATCATCAGGTGTACTACCACTACCACTAAACTCGCAAAAAATCTGGCGGAGTGGCTTCCGAACCACATTGCCCAAAACATTCAGTCTTCCACGATGTGCCATTCCCATAACTATGCTCTCAACCCCAAGATCAGAAGCTCGGTCAAACATCTCTTTCATGCCTGGAATAAGAGTCTCACCCCCTTCAAGCCCAAACCTCTTTGCTGAAGTCCATTTGGTGGCTAAGAAGTTCTCGAACAGCGTACTCCAAGCAAGCCTATCAAAAATAACCTCGCGACGCTCCCGATTATACTGCATAGGGGTAGGGGTTTCAATCTTGTCCCTAAGCCAGTTACACTTGTTGCGGTCCGCGATGTGCATATACTCATACCCAATGCTTCCACAATAAGCCTGCTCGAGCCGTGTCAGAATGGACCTGAGGGTTTGCACGGGACGATTCTCCGACAAAAAACCCGCCATCCTCCACACCCCCAAAAAAAACTCCCTATCAAGATCAGCCTCAGTAAAGCCATAGAGGGCAGGGTCCAACTCATCAGGGATCACTCTCTCCTCCAAACTCAAGGGGTCCAACTTGGCCTTCATGTGTCCATTAACCTGGTATGCCCTCACCAACAACAACAACCTCATGCTCTCTTGGATTGTTTGGCCAGAAACCCCTGGCGATGTGGAAGCCTGGCCCACAAAGTTCCTGAAGAAATTGTCCCAGGACTCATCAACACTGGTGGGGTCAGCCTCCCAAGCCCTCTGAAGCTCCTCAAGGTACACACTGCTAGTCCCATCCAAGAAGCTGTCAGTCAACTTAGAAAGGGGCACGGCACGGGGCACCGGCACGGCTTGCTCCTTGGATTTGAAAATAGTGGTGTGAAAGCCTCTACCCTTAGATAATGATGGTGCTGAAGGGAGGGCCCTGGTCCTTGAAACAAGGTATGAGGATCCACCCTGAGCAAGGGTCCTCCTAATTGCATGCTTTGCAATGCTGGCTCCAGCTCTAAACCACGCCATTGGATCTCAATCCAAACAATCAACAGTATCACCAAAAAAAGAAAAAAATTCCAATGATCTTCTAAGCTCTGCCTTTGCAATAGGCACACATCTAACACACACACACATCAACACACACAATTATTGTCGGCTAAAAAATACAATAATATAAATAAATAAAAAATCAAAACTTAGCATCTGCAGATGCCAAAAACAATAAATGTAACATTTAAACAGAATAAACAGATACAAAAGATTCAACTCTTAATTTAAAAAAATTAACAAAAACAAAATCGGGGAGTCAAAGATCCATTGATTCACGTTTAAGGAAAGATTGGGAACAAATCGTACGCGAGAAAGAAAGGGGAAATAGTAGTTGTAGATAAGGGAATTACAAGGAGGAAAAACAACCAACCTGAGGAGAATGGGAGAGAGAAATTTGAAAGGGGGCGAAGCGAGTTTTGTTGTGTGCGTGAGTGAAAAGAGAAAATGAAAGCTGCTGCTTCTAACAACGGAAGCGTATTATGGAACACGAGAATGTGTGTGTGAGTGCACATTTTCTTCTTACCTTATTTTCCCCGTTTTCACGGGTCCCAAATCCGACCAATAAAAACTAATTATTTTCATTTGAGATTATGTTTTACAATTACTACTAGGATTTAGATTTTGATTTTACAATCAATCTTTTGTAAGAATTTGTTAGCTAGCTCTTAAATACTAATGACAAATTTATCAAAAACAAAAAAAACTAATGACACAACTACAAAGTGGCATGGTTGTACCACCATGTTGCCATGGAGCTATACATTTTGTGTAAGTATAATTATTACGAGAAGATTAATTACTGCTTTTAAAACATCTTGGTTAAAAAAATATATATTATTTTTTCTCAAGCTAAATTTGAAGTAATATTATTATATGATGAGGTAAAATATCAGTTCACGATAGAAGATTCTAATTATGATGAAGATATTTAAGAAAACAAAATAATGACAAAAAGATGATTGATACGTGACAGGACCTAGTCAAGATTGGTGTATTAGCCCAAAAGCCTTGGCACTATTTAATAATTAAAAAGAATTGACTAAGATGGTTAGCGGTGCACAACTAATATTAAAACTCGTTTAAATTCGTGTAACCGACTATGACTTCAATATCAATATTTTTTACTAGTTGAAATTTCAAACTATCCTCACCTTGAACATTCCTTAATTTTTTTTCTACAATAATTAGAATCTACTAAAAATAAACTTTAAAATATAAAAATTTAAATAATAGACAGCATAAGCTAAAAAATTCTAATTAACTACACAATTTTTAGTCCTTCGGCGTGCCTTCTGCCATAAGAACAAAAGTCATCTTTCATTTCTTCTTATAAAAAATATATACTCTTTCCAAATAAAATGGGATATAATCTCAACTTATGTCCTTTTCCTTTTTTTGGTAAGAGTCATGCGATGAATTTTACTAATTATTTACCAATTGATTACATCAAACTTATAACATTGATTCATAAGCAAGATCATAGCGAGTTTCCTATTTATAACGAAGTAGATAATTCTTATGCAGAAATCAAAATAAGGCAAAAATAACAAAATTTTTACGATAAGATCTAGTAACCTTTGAAGAATGACTTTAGCACAGCAATCACCCTCAAACCGTTCATATCGGGAATCTTGTAAAAAAGCATAATAAAACATGGGTTAGTTATGTTTAGTTCCAGTAAAATTTAAAAATTTGATTTTAGTCCCTGCAAAATTTAAAAGTTTGGTTTTAATCTCTGAATTTGAATAGGAGTTGACTGCGCTGACGCGAACGCCTCAAGCGCTGACGCGGCTCGCCACGTCAGATGCCACGTGGGCGCTCAAGAGCGGTGAGAGATGGGATGCTGTTGGATATGGGTTTAGGACTGTGTAGCATGGGTCAAGAGGGCTGGGGGCTATTTTTGATTTTTTATTAAATTTTAATTAAAAACAGGTCGGGTCATGGGTTGAGTTTTTGGGAGGGTTATGCCACGTGGCATCCAACGTGACGCGCCGCGTCAGCGCCTGAGGCGTCCACGTCAGCACAATCAACTCCCGGGACTAAAACCAAACTTTTAAATTTCACAGGGACTAAAACTTTTATATAGGGACTAAAACCAAACTTTCAAATTTTATAGGGATTAAAAACATAATTAACCCATAAAACATTGACAAGTCATGTCATTGCCACGTCAGTAAATGGCATATTACCTTTCATGTGAAATAGCATGCCTTTGTCTCCTTTGTTTCCACAAAATTCATGCCAACCATCAAATCAAAATCAAAGCAAAATAAGAACATTTGGAATAATTATATTTGCAGGATGTGAAAGTATCTCTAAATAACCTGAGTCTAGTCAAATAAGATGTCTTTTTCAAGGGAGGAGAGTNTCGGATGCCACGTGGGCGCTCGAGAGCGGTGAGAGATGGGATGCTGTTGGATATGGGTTTAGGACTGTGCAGCATGGGTCAAGAGGGCTGGGGGCTATTTTTGTTTTTTTATTAAATTTTAATTAAAAATAGGTCAGGTCATGGGTTGAGTTTTTGGGAGGGTTATGCCACGTGGCATCCAACGTGACGCGCCGCGTCAGCGCCTGAGGCGTCCACGTCAGCACAATCAACTCCCGGGACTAAAACCAAACTTTTAAATTTCACAGGGACTAAAACTTTTATATAGGGACTAAAACCAAACTTTCAAATTTTATAGGGATTAAAAACATAATTAACCCATAAAACATTGACAAGTCATGTCATTGCCACGTCAGTAAATGGCATATTACCTTTCATGTGAAATAGCATGCCTTTGTCTCCTTTGTTTCCACAAAATTCATGCCAACCATCAAATCAAAATCAAAGCAAAATAAGAACATTTGGAATAATTATATTTGCAGGATGTGAAAGTATCTCTAAATAACCTGAGTCTAGTCAAATAAGATGTCTTTTTCAAGGGAGGAGAGTACAAAAGAAAGAGGAAAATGGAGCAAATAAACTAATAACCATAAATCCAACAATTAAGTAAAACAAATTAAAATACTATCTCCAATGCATACATAGACTTTGCAGTTGGGAAATACAGAGGGGACAAAGACATGTTCCCACTGGTAAAATGTCATGCAATTAAGTATAGCAACCTATATGAGGGCAAGTGTTGAATCTGCACCCTCTTAATGCAGAGACTGATTCTTTTTCATGAACCACAGCAAGCAGATTTTTGAGCAGCTTGGCCACCACTGGCTGCTTGGTCTGGTTGGTTAATCTTGATAGTCTGAGGCTGAAACCACCACGCAATATAATATCATCATCCAGCAAACAAGAAAGAAGAAATAATTTTAGGTTCCCCCTTAGAAAGTTAGCATTAAAGTACCCATATATTTGCTCAACAATTTTAAAAATAAAAAGTTCATACTTCATGTGAAAAATTATGGTCTAGTTGGTTTATGATTACATTTCCTATTTTTGTTCTCGTGTTTCCTATTTTTCAAGATTTTGTGAAGTAAATAGTGTAAACATTGAAAACAATAAAACCAGTATGTCCTGTTTTCATTTCCTGTTTTCACTATTTTCTTGACAACATCCTAAAAACAAGAAATAGGAAATGACAATGGAAACCAGAAAAACCCTAAATATGGAGGAAATTAAGGCTCCATTCATGCAAGCACTTATAATTTTATGCAAAAGGAAACGAAAAAGGTCAACAACATACCTCAGCTCTAGAATCTGTGTCAGCAAGCCTTTGCTTGATATCTCTGGCTATTGAAAAGAAAACCTCTTCTACATTCATGTTTGTTTTTGCGCTCTGCAAGTGTTCTTCCAATATTAAAAAAAAAATTAAAAAAAATAACGAAGAACATAAAACTCAAATGAAAATGTGGTTGTCAACCATGTTTTACTCACCGTTTCAAAAAACTTGATGCCATACTCATCAGCAAGAGCTTGACCCTTGGCAGTAGGCACGGCCTGAAGGAGAAAAAGGACCCTTTGTTGATATCAATGGATAAATTAACACACAGACAGATATCAACAGACACAGAGAGAATGCTCAATGTCAGAACAGTTAATAAATGTGGCTTGATCAGAGACCATCACCCATCAGCTGCTTCGTCAAGTAAATTTGATCTCCAGCCGACCAAGATTTACAAAGCATCTTAGAAAGAAGCCCCATAGGTACATACCCTTTTGCTTTCATCCATATCAGCCTTGTTACCCACAAGGATCTTGTTTACATTGTCAGAAGCATGTTGTTCAATGTTGCGAATCCAATTCCTGATATCTTGACAGAAAGAAGCATAGTACATTATAAATTGAAAAGCAGGCGGCATGGACAAAAGAAGCTTAACCACAAAACACACAATCTTTCAAGGACAAAAAATTAAAAATAAAATACAATTTGATGGGTTAGCCACAGCTGAGTTGAAGTATACAAGAAATGCTCACAAATATTACTGCATAGATACATAAAAAGATCAGAGAGTGCCATTAAATATAATTTTAAATGCCAATGTGAGCAGGGAAAGGAGAGTACTGTTGAAAGACGCTTCATCAGTTACATCATAAACAAGCAAGATGCCCATGGCTCCTCGGTAATAAGCTGCAAAAGCATGTAACATGTAAGAACTGTTTTTCCTCTATCAAAGAAATAGGGGAAAACAATTAAAGGTGGTTTCTACACACTATGAACCTAAAACGACAGTTGAAACTCACACCTGTGGTAATAGTTCGAAATCGCTCCTGACCAGCTGTATCCCAAATTTGTAACTTAATACGTTTACCATCAAGTTCAATGGTTCTTATCTTAAAATCAATGCTGCCAAACAGTGGTATAAGATACGTTACATCAACAACATTGCATATATTTCTAATTGTGTACTATTATTTATATTTAGGCATAGACAACTACAAAAAGATTATGCATAGATGGCCACTATTTATATAGATCAAGCCGGTAACCCAAAAATGACACAATGTCGGTATTAAATATGATATTTGTTAAGTACAATATGCCACATGAAGTCTAGACATTAAATGCTGCCCCAGCCTGTTATGTTTTCAGAAACAAACCAAAAGAGAAACAGCAAAAATATTCTAGGCAACCCCATTAGTCACTTAGTAGACAATATAACCACTACTGAGTGGAAACCAGAAAGTTGAAACATTGACATGAGCATATTGATATCCACATTAACAAGACGCAGCAACTCCTACAGCATTTTCGCAAGGAATAAAAAATCGCCAGAGATACTAACCCAATAGTGGTGATAAAACTGGTTGTGAAGGAACCATCAGAAAACCGCAAAAGCAAACAACTCTTTCCCACACCTACAATATGTAGTCAGAAAGCTATCAAAAAAAGGCAAAAGTGAGAAATAAAAAGAAAAAGAAAACAAGACACCATGCTACTAGACCCTAATACATATGCACAGACATATACATAACAAAAAAGACAAATACAAGAATGTACATACATATTCAGGCGACTGAATATTATTTACATTTTGGAGACACCATTGAAGAGGATAGAGTTAGAGATTAGTTAGAGAATAACATTTTTTTTATTAGTTTGTTAATCTGTCAGTTACTTAGCTAGCAAATTGATTAGTTTGTTGTGCAGTTATGGCCTCTGCCTTAGTTGTAATTTTCCCTTTAAATACCTAATTAGTATTTGATCAATTCATTCATGAATGAAAAATTCAGAATCATTTCCTCTCTAACTCTAAACTCTGGACTTTTTCTGCATTAAGCTCATTCCCTTCTATGGTATCAACCGCCTAAATGATACATGGTGACCTCCGATCCACCACCGCCTCTGCCACTGCCCCCACCAACCTCATTTGTCCTCAAAAAAAAATTCCAACCCCATAGTTGATAAATTGGATGAGGAAAATTTCCTCCCATGGCAGCATCTGGCTCTTGCTTCGATCCAAGGGCACAACCTTGATGATCATCTTCATCAAGACAAGATTCCTGATCGATTTGCCTCCACAGAAGAAGCTGGACGCGAGTCTCAGACCTACAAAGAATGGCGCCAACAAGATTTCTACCTGGTTGCATGGCTCCTTTCATCAATGAGTTTCTCTTTTCAAAATCGTATGGTGGGATGCGACTTTGCGTACGCTATTTGGGAGTGTGTTCACACCTTCTTTGCGTGCGTTGTTTGGGATGCGACTTTGCGTACACAATTGAAGGCCGTCAAGAAACAAGGTCTTTGAATCGCGGATTATGTTCTTTGCATCAAGAAATTTGTGGACTCCTTGGCCGTTGTGAGCTCTCCGATCACCATCGATGACCACATCAAGGTGATTTTGGATGGCCTCAATGAAAAGTACGCGGTGCTTATCACTATTGTGCTTTCTCGCACAAATCCGTTTTCCATAGAAGAACTGGAAGCCCTTCTCATGGCGCACAAGGATATGCTTGAGCGTTTCAAGTAATCAGAAACCCCTTTGGTACAAGCTCACTTCACTCAATCCAATTTTTTGAACAATCGTGATAACCGTGCTTTGTCTCATGGTGGCTCTAGTGGCCAACACGACCGTGGTGATCCCTCTCGTGGTGGAAAATCCTCGTGGAACAATTTCAATCGTCCTCAATGCCAATTGTGTGGCAAACTTGTCCATTTATCTTGGGAGTGTTTCTTTCGATTTGATCAACCCTTCCAGCCACCACCGTGACCCCCACCTACCACCATGTGCCAAAATGCTCTGTCGGCACCTCCTTCATCTTTCCACAACCCAAGGGCTTACTTAGCAAACCCCTGCCACCCTCACTAATTCCTCCTAGTACCCTGATACTGGCGCTTCCCATCATCTCACTGTAGACAGGAACAACTTACTCATGGCTTCAGAACATGCTAGCTCAGATTAGGTGTATGTAGGTAATGGGTCAGGTATGAACATTCACCACTTTGGCCATGCAATTCTTCAATCAAATGTTTTTGGTTCTTTGTTTCAATTGAATAATTTGCTTCATGTCCCCAATATTACCAAAAACCTAGTGAGTGTGTTCCAATTTGGTAGAGATAATAGGGTGCTCTTTGAATTCTACCCCAGGGTGATGGTCCCTCAAGGGCAACTTAAAGGTGTCTATCAATTTCAAGATATCACCATTCCAAAACCAAGTTCTACTGCACTTAATTCTTCTGCACTTTTCACTACTTGTAATCAGAATAAGGTGTCTTTTGATGAATGGCACCAAAGATTGGGACATGCTGCTTATAGAACTGTAGATTTAGCTTTTTTCCCAATGTAAATTTTCAGTTTCTAAATCATCAGATAATATACCTGTATGTGACTCCTGCTGTAAAGCTAAAAAGCATCAATTGCCATATGCCTATTCCTCTCATACTTTTACATGTCCTTTGGAATTGGTTTTTCTGATATTTGGGGACCTGCTCCCATTAATTCTGAATTTCTGATCTTGGCCATCATTATTATGTGTGTTTTGTGGATGCTTATAGTAGATACACATGCATTTACCTTTTGACTTATAAATCTCAAGCTCTGATACCATATAAGGGAATGAGCTTAGTGCAGAAAAAGTACAAAGAGTCTAGAGTTTAGAGTTAGAGAAGAAATGATTATGAACTTTTGATTCATGAATGAATTGATCAATTTTACATGATACCAATGAGGTATTTAAAGGGAAAATTACAACTAAGGCCAGAGGCCATAACCGCACAACAAACTAGTCAATTTGCTAGCTAAGTAACTAACAAATTAACAAACTAATAAAAATATTGTTATTCTCTAACTATTCAACTCTATCCTCTTCAACCATGATAGCAGAACTTGACCTGAGTCCTGAGGCATATCACACTAAAAACAAACCTGCCTTCTAGAGAAATTGGTGCAAACCACAAGCCTACTATCCTAGGCAAATCTTCTCAGAGACCTCCTAGAGTTCGCATGTTAGTCGTTCCACATCATACGTACTATAAATCCCCTATACATGATGATATGATTGCCTTTCTTCTCTAAATGCTTTCATGGGATCTCTCATGGTAACTTATCACAGGCTTTTTACTAGATCAACAAAGACCATGTGCAAGTCTTCTAGTTTTCTTCTATATCTTTCCATACAACCTCCACAGTTGAGATTCATAGCATAAAACCAAATCGGTTCCCCCACATGCAATCTCTCGTTATAATCACTCTTTAACACAATGTCATCATGTGGCTCAAAAGCTTCATCTGTTTGCACTACTCTTCATATCTCCTACTCAGCTATATACTGGTAAATAAGTAAAGGATCAAAGTACTCCTCCAACATTATTTTAAACCTCATAACCTCATTGAACAACTTAACATGCCAACTTATACCTTTCCTCCCCCAAAACATTTCAAAACCTCACAGTTCATATTATCAGCAATCTCTAATTGGAAAAATAAATAAATAAACCATAATCCTCCAGCTAAAGGCCACACCACAATTAACAATCAAACTACCCTAAAATAATTAAATAAAAAAAAAGAAGTGAAGCTCCTTTATGATTATGTCATGTAAGCTAAAGCAAAAAGAATAAATTGAAACGCAGGCATGATAAAGCAAAGTTTTACCTATCACTAACCGAATCATAATAACAACCCAAAATCATCAACAAGTAAAGCAAAAGGGGTTAACGAGAAAAAGGAAATGGCTAAGATCTACACAAAATATAACAAAAAAAACGCAATTTAATCGCATTCGTTATGGATGCAGAGAAAAGAAACGAACCGCTATCGCCTATAAGAAGGAGCTTGATGAGGTAATCGTAATCGGCACGTGCCCTTGCAGGTAGTGCTGCCATCTAATCTATCTATCTCTCTGCACACACAGAGAGAGAGAGAAGCACGAAAATGCGATAAGAGGAATTATCAGAGATCGGAGCGAGAAAGAGAGGATCCCAATGGGTGAAATCTCAGAGAGAGAGAGAGAGAGAGAGAGAGATGTGCTGGGTTCTCTTCTCTCTTCTCTCTTCTGTCTGTGTACACTCCGCGGCGCTGAGGTGTTTGGGAGAATGCTTCTACAGTGGGAGGAGGTGGAATGCCTCTTGCTCTAACTTTTCCCAATTAACCATTATCATTAATTAAAATAATCAAGATTTATAGATATTTTGGTGTGTTAAATAAGTGGACACATTAAATAAGATAAAATTAAGAACGATTGCATTATGGATAAGATCGGGTAGCACCAAAAAAATAATAGAATATCGTTTTAAGTAATTTGAACATGTTAAAAAAGATTAATAGAAACCCCAATAAGAAAAACTAGATCAAATGACGAATAACTTATTAGTTAGAAGTATAGGGAAACCTAGAATCTATAGAGAAAACTATAAAAAAAAATATATATATATATATATAGAGGTTAATAATCTGCATGAAAACATGGTGCTTTATATGACATTATAACGTTGTTTGATTTATGTAATTGACCTCACATAGTGAAAAAAGGCTCAGTTGTTATTGTATACATATTTTGTTGTAAATCTTCAAATTCATGTGCGTACATCAAGTTTGTCCTCAAATTCTTTCAAAAATGGTCATATTAAACTCAGGTTTAAAAATGGTCATATTAGATTCTTAGGTTATCAAAATCCAGTTAAGTTAATTTGAGACTAATTTAATAAATGTCAAAAGGTAAAATTAATTGATTTTTAACAATTTCAAATATTAATATAATCATTTCTTGAAGACAAAATTGACCGATTCCAACTATTTCATAAGGAATTTATAGGTTTACTCTATTAAATTTCTTATAGTTATTTTATTTCAAAAATTTTCTACCTTATCCATAAATCTTAGGTTCGAATAAGTATGAACAATATATCTACATTAAAATTCATAAAAGAGCACTCAACACATTAGTAATCCTATTCGGCGGCATGAATGCCTACATTAGAAAAATACCTCAAAAGGCAAGGTACAGGCTATTACGAAAGCATGTCAGGCCCTGTTTACTCACAAATGTGCATATATCCAAGACCTCTACCATTCAAAATAATGGTTTATTCACTAAACTAACATTATTTTTTGCAACATTTTATGTAATCATATTTATTAATATAATTTTATTATTTAATTTTTCTTTTTAAATAAACCATAATCTAAAGAGTCCCTAGGATTCTCTCACACTCACACTCTCATCTCATCTGAATAATGTGAGAGAGTTTTGCTGGCATTTTCGTTTTTGTTTTTTGTTGGTCAAATGTCATATATTATGTTTATGATCTTGCTATCACATACTAAGCAAGAGAATTGACAACATACATAACAAAGTTGAGCAAACTTTTTTGGAATATAGATTTTGGTTTCTTAATGATAAAATCAATAGATGAAAATTTGATTTTTCTCTCACATAAAGAATATTCACGTTGCTCAGACTTGTCTTTTGATCTGTTTCTTCATGGACATACCCCAGCAGCTTGCAGCTTTAGAGTTTCAATTCTTTATTGAAAATGTCTTTTTGATTTATATTGAATTTATACATTTTGGCTTATTATATAGTAAATGTAATATATTCAGTTAAACTCTCTCCCTTCTCTTAAGAAATACCTTTATATATATATATATTAGTTTTTTACTTTAGAATATTATTATATTAAGAAATTAACAAAAATAATATTTTGTTATGATTGTTTTTGAAAAATTAAAATTTGCATATTTTATTTTATTTTATTTTTTATTTTTTTATAATAAAAAAAATACACAGGCAGGTCTATCACTGATATATGACATTTTACCAACAAAAAACAAAAAAGAAAATGTCTGCAAAGCTCTCTCACATTATTTAGATAAGATGTGAGTAGAGAGTCTCAGGGACTCTTTAGATTATGGTTTCTTTTAAAAAAAATTAAATAATAAAGTTATATTAATAAATATGATTGTATAAAATGTTGCAAAAAGTAATGCTAGTCTAGTAGATAAGGCATTACTTTGAATGACAGAGGTCTTGGTTCAAGTCTCACTGAAGGTGAGCTCGACAATACACCACCATAACCACCACCCCATAGTCTCAATCCCACCACCAGAAAAAGCGAGCTAGTTTGTGCAAAAAGCATTATCAGTGTCAAAAGATCTATGAGGATCGTGATCGTATTCGTTTTGATCGAAAGCAATGGAAGAAATCCTTCAAATGCCAGAGAATGTAGTAATTTTTTGTGCTTTTTTGTTCGTTCATGGAATGTGTTTGTTCAGTTATGGTAATTGATTGACATGAGAAATTTTGTGTTTAAATCGTAGGCACATAAATGCACAAACATTATACCTGTTATTGCACAAACTTTAATCTGAAATATGCACAAATATTATAATCCTCAAATTTAATTCACGTTCTGTTACATCCTCAAATTCATTTGACTCAATGCACAAACATTATGACCATTAAAGCACAAATTTTACGTGTGTCATTGCACAAGCAATACACTTATATTTTCATAGTACAATCTGATCACTATTTAAAAATGCACAAACATTATAAGTTTAAATCATAGGCACACAAATGCACTAACATTATACGTGATATTGCACAAACTTTAACATGAAATGTGTACAAACATTATAATCCTCAAATTTAATTCACGTTGTTACATTATAATCCTCAAATTTATTTAATTAAATGCACAAACATTATGACAGGTAAAACACAAACTTTACGTGTGCTAAATAGTACAATCTAATAACTATTTTTAAAATGCACAAACATTATAAGTTTAAATCATAGGTACACAAAAGCACAAACATTATATGTGATATTGCAAAATTTTAATCTAAAATGTGCACAAACATTATAATCCTCAGATTTAATTCACTTTCTATTACATTATAATTCTCAAATTTATTTAATTAAATGCACAAACATTATGACAGCTAAAGCACAAACTTTATGTGTGTCATTGCACAAACAATACACTTATTTTTTCATAGTACAATCTTATCATTATTTTAAAAATGCACAAACATTATGCATGATAATGCACAAACTTTACGTTATTGCATGTACAAACAATACACTTACCTACAAAATGTACAAACATTATAAGCATGGGTGAACAAACATTATAAGTTTAACACAATGATTTTGCACAAACTTTATAAATATTAATACACATACATTATAAATATGAGTGCACAAACTTTATACATTTTATGCACAAACTTAATTTACAAATGATCAGATTGTAAGTAACTTATAGTTAAGTATTTTACAGAATCTGATATATGCACAATCTTTACATGGGTGCGTGCACAAACATTATTCGAGGGAATGCACAAACATTATTTTAAATCCAACAAGGCACATGTACTATTGCTATTGAGGAAGAAGAGGTACAAAAGGTTGGCATGCAATTTGATACATTAGATGCAATTAAAGAATTCTACAACAAGTATGCTAAGAAGATTTGATTTACATTGAGGATAAGGAGTACCAAATTCATGGAAGATAAACAGATTAAATACCAAATACTGTCATGTAAGAGGGAAGGGTGTCGAACGTCTAAAATAACAGCCTTTGACAAGACTAATCCAACCTCAACAAAGAAATATGAAGCAAGGATCTCTGTATCAAAGGTACAAAATGGAAATACTGAGTTGTGGGTGATAAGGAGTGTCGTTAATGTGCATTCGCACGAAGTAAGCCCTTCAAAAGCAAGGCTTGTCAAGGAAATCAGAAGTATGAACATGTAAGTAAAGCGTATGATCGACTTAAATGATAAAGTTGGTATTAGAGTGAACAAGACATATTAATCTCTTGTTCATCATTGCGGTGGGTATGGGGAATTAAAATTCATTGAAAAGGATATGAGAAATTATGTTAATTGAGAGGTGTGTGCTGTTCGAGAGGATGGAGATGCAAAAACTTTAATGAAATATTTTGCAAGAATGAAGGAGCAAAATCTGAACTTTTGGTACGACGTTGAGGTTGACGAGGAAAATCAGATTAAAAATGTTTTTGGGCAAATACTTTAGGGAGCCAAACGACTCATGAATACTTTAGGGACGTGGTTTCGTTTGACACAACATATGGCACAAATAGGTATCTATGCCGTTTGGTTTGTTTGTAAGCGTTAACTACCATGGGATGTCAGTGCTGCTTGGATGTGCGTTGCCATCAAGGGGAAGACAAATCGACATTTGTGTGGCTATTTAAATGTTGAATTAAATGTATGTCGAGGAAGCGGTCAAACGGTACATTGACCGATCAATTCAAAGCGATGCAAAATGCAATTGAAATTGTGATGTTTGGTATACGATATCAATGGTGCATTTGGCACATTATGAAAAAGATGCCAGAAAAATTGAAAGGGTGCAAACAATATATTGAGATCAAGGCCAAACTTAAAAATATTGTGTCAGAAACATTATCTATTCAAGATTTCGAGGATCGGTGGTCTGAATTCTTGACAAAGTACAACCTTGAAGACAATGAGTGGTGGACAGTATATTTTTTAAATCCTTAATGATATAAGTGTTAAATTTATGTTAAATTTTTTAGATTTTATGTTAATATAGTAATTTTATGATATCTAATGTTTGTGTAGTAGTTCTAGTAACGTTTGTGCACAAACAGCGACAATGTTTGTGCACAATAATTTTTGTACTCATTTAGCAAAATATGTGAAAAGGGTGTGATAAAATTTGTGCACATGGTGTGATAAAGTTTGTGTACTGAATGTGATAATGTTTGTGCATAAATGTTGTCAAATTTTATATATAATCAATTGAGGTGCACATTTTTTTTATTTTTTATTAATAAAGAAATCCATGATAAAGTTTGTGTAGTGATTATGACAAAGTTTGTGCAGAAACACTATCATTTTTTATGAACTGGTTCGTTTACTCTCTTTAACATAGTTTATGCACAATATTTTTCATAAAGGTTGTGCACATATTGTGATAAATGTTGTGCACAAGATGTGATAATGTTTGTGCACTGATTATATTAATGTCTGTGAACAATAATTTTTGTACTCATTTAGCAAAATATGTGAAAAGGGTGTGATAAAGTTTGTGCACATGGTGTGATAAAGTTTGTGTACTGAATGTGATAATGGTTGTGCACAAATGCTATCAAATTTTATGTATAATCAAATGGGGGCACATTTTTTTTTATTTTATACTAATAAAGGAATCCATGATAAGGTTTATGTAGTGGTTAAGATAAAGTTTGTGCAAGAACACTGTCATTTTTCATGAACTGATCCGTGTACTCTCTTTAACATAGTTTGTGCACAATATTTTTGATAAAGGTTGTGCACATGTTTTGATAAATGTTGTGCATAAGATGTGATAATGTTTATGCGCTGATTATATTAATGTTTGCGTTCATCAGGACTATACAATAAAGATGAGTTCCAATATACCTTAACAATGGATTTTGGGCTGGAATGAGGAGCACACAGAGAAGCGAGAGCATGCATGCATTCTTTGATGGATACTTAAACCCAAAGAGTAACTTGAAGAAATTTGTTAAGCAATATGATAATGCTCTTGCATCGAATGCCCAAAAGGAGCTTGAGCTAGACGTTGCCAGTTTCACGACGACAATTCCGTGTGTGACGACATCTTTGATTGAAAAGCAATTTCAATCGGAGTACATAC
This sequence comes from Nissolia schottii, assembly GCA_003254905.1. Lineage (NCBI taxonomy): Eukaryota > Viridiplantae > Streptophyta > Magnoliopsida > Fabales > Fabaceae > Nissolia > Nissolia schottii. The sequence continues at coordinate 269,657 of QANU01014112.1, forward strand.
ATGACAAGTTTCGTGAGGTATAGAATGAGTTCAGAGCAAAGATAAATTGCAACATACTATTTAAAGACAAGCAAGGCACCAAATTAACCTACACCGTTGCCGAAGAAGTTGAGGTCAATGGCAAGTCGTACGACGTGGTGTTCCATGGAGACTCACACGATGTTAACTATCAGTGCTGTCATTTTGAATCAAGGGGGACCATTTTTCCGGCATTGTTTGTGTGTGCTTGATATTGAAAGAGTTAGGAAAATTCCAACGAAGTACATTCTCAATTGGTGGAGCAAAAACATTAAGTGGAGGCATAACACAATAAAGAGTAGCCATGACATTAATCGGACGAGAGCAGTAAAGGATAGGTATGATGGTATATGCACCCATTTTTGCAATGTCGTAGAATGCACTGTAGCCACGGAGGAAGGAACGAGTTTACTTCATCGAACACTAGATATGGTAGAAGTTGGATTACAGTCACAATTTTCAAGAACACCTTCTAATGTCAATGAGAATAACAGAAGCCATGACGATGCATGCTCAATTTCGTTGAACTATATACGCAACCCTCCTCATGTGTCAGGCAAAGGTCGTCCAAGCTCAAGGAGGAAAGAATTGACGATCGATAGATGTGTTAAGAGTTATAGGAAGCGAACAAAGAAACAAAACGTCGAAAGACCTACAGAGGTTTGTAATGCATTGTTGTTATTTTTTAATTTATTATATTGATGATAATATTTGTGTACAAATGTGGTTAAAGTTTGTTCAATTTTATTGGTAATGTTTGTGCATAAAATCTTCATGCAGGAATAAGTAGGGACAGATTCTGTTGAGGCAGTGGTTCAACAAGTAGATTCATCTGAATTTCCACCTTAATTTTTTATCCCACATTCCCCAGGTGGATTTGTGCCGTTGTTAAACTCATTCCATGAAAGACATTAAAACAAATGGATAAGGATTTTAGTGTACTTTTATTTAAATTAGAATGATTTTAGTGCAGAGTAGTAGGAATTTTTACTGATAAAAATAGCATGTCCCGATGCACAAACTTTATATGACGAGATGCACAAATTTTATGGGAACAACTGCAGAAACTTTGTGCGTACAATCACAAAATCCTGATGTATTAAAATTCACAATAAAGAAACATAGATGCACAAACTTTATATGACTATGTGCACAAATTTAGCACGTTTTGATGCACGAACTTTATAAAATCAAGAGTAGAAACATTAAGTATTGATGCACAAACTTTATACATTAATAGCACAAACTTTAATTCAAAGGAATCAAAAGAACAAACTTTATACGTCTAAATGCACAAACATTAAGAATTGACAAACAAAAATTAATTTTCACAGACTTTGTAGAATCAAACATAGAATCAAAAGAACAAAGTATGCAAGTTGGAGCACAAACTTTATACGCCCAACTGCACAAACTTTGTATGTTAAGATGCACGAACTTTATGCAATGAAGTCTACAAATACAACACTTAGTTGTACAATCGACAACACAAACATTATACACCATCAAGCACAAACTCCATTCAACATAATGTACAAACATTAATTCAACAGAATGCACAAGCTTTATACCAAAACCCTTGAATTTTTATATACAAAGACTTGTTGAATAGTAACTTTTTATAGAAGCTATCTGTACACAAATATACAAAGCATCCCTTTACAAATCAAGCAATATTTTACATGGTTCCCTTTTACAAATTTTTTTGCTAATGCCTCTTACGTTTTCCCCCCCTTCCCCAATGAGCTCAGCCGTGCACCCGTTGGTGTATGGGCTTAATTGGAGCTTTCCCTTTCGCCGTTGCCTAGGGCCAATGTCAACAACATTTCCTTCTTCATCATTGTTAGCGTTTTTTGCATTAACAAAATGGAATGCAAATTAAAGGTTGAATTGTACAAATGTTGGGCACTTAGCTATTTATAGTACTTACATTGTCCCAATCCGGCATTGTCTTCCCATTCAAATACACCATAGAGGGTCCCACAACTCCATCCACTTGATTACGAAGAGTTTGCAATCATATCTGCAGAGACAAACAGAATCAACTATAAAGTTCAATTAAGAAACATTTACAATGCTGATACAACAGTAAGTTGGTGCTCAGTTTGATACGTACGAGTTAGGTTGACCTGACACATCAACATGCTCAATAGAGAAACCTTGCTCAGTCATCTTGAACGAATCAACCGATCTGTGCATTAATTCTTCAAGGACCATTGACTAACAACAAACAAACATAAACACGTTTAGATATTAAGCTCAAACACTTATATGATGCATAGGCTTTATACAAAGAAATGCACAAAATTTGTAGCAGCAATGTAAGCAAGAGGGTTTTACCAATTGGAGTGCACAAACATTATATTTCAAAATGCACAAACATTGCAAGAACTAGCAAAATAATGTCAATCTCTCATTTTACATACAATTTTCAAATGTCAGACTGCTCTTCTTCTTCTTTCTCCTCCAGCTCCACCCCAATCCCAATGCAAAAACAATTCAATATCAGATTATGTCCTTTTCCTTTTTGGTAAAAGTCATTGCAATGAATTTTACGAATTTTACTAATTATATACCAATTGATTACATCAAACTTATAAAAGATTGATTCATAAGCACGATCATTGCAAGTCTCCTATTTATAACGAAGTAGATAATTCTAATGCAGAAATCAAAATAAGGGAAAAATAACAAAATTCAAGATAGGATCTAGTAACCTTTGAAGAATGACTTTAGCACAACAATCACTCTCAAACCGTTCATATTTTCAAATTGGGAATCTTGTGAAAAAAACATAATAAAACATTGACAGGTAAACTATAAAGCCACGTGTCACTTTCAATAAGCATGTCATTGCCACCTCAATATATGGCATATTACCTTTCATGTGAAATAGCATGCCTTTGTCTCCTTACATGTTCCCACTGGTAAAATGTCATGAAATTAAGTATAGCAACCTATATGAGGGCAAGTGTTGAATCTGCACCCTCTTAATGCAGAGACTGATTCTTTTTCATGAACCACAGCAAGCAAATTTTTGAGCAGCTTGGCCACCACTGGCTGCTTGGTCTGGTTGGTTAATCTTGATAGTCTGAGGCTGAAACCACCACGCAATATGATATCATCATCCAGCAAACAAGAAAGAAGCAATAATTTTAGGTTCCCCCTTAGAAAGTTAGCATTAAAGTACCCATATATTTGCTCAACAATTTTAAAAATAAAAAGTTCATACTTCATGTGAAAAATTATGGTCTAGTTTGTTTATGTTTACATTTCCTATTTTTGTTCTCGTGTTTCTTATTTTTCAAGATTTTGTGAAGTAAATAGTGTAAACATTGAAAACAATAAAACCAGTATGTCCTGTTTTCACTATTTTCTTGACAACATCCTAAAAACAAGAAATAGGAAATGACAACGGAAACCAGAAAAACCCTAAATATGGAGGAAATTAAGTCTCCATTCATGCAAGCACTTATAATTTTAAGCAAAAGGAAAAGAAAAAGGTCAACAACATACCTCAGCTCTAAAATGTGTGTCAGCAAGCCTTGGCTTGATATCTCTGGCTATTGAAAAGAAAACCTCCTCTACATTCATGTTTGTTTTTTTGCGCTCTGCAAGTGTTCTTCCAATATAAAAAAAAAAAGAACCGAAGCACATAAAACTCAAATGAAAATGTGGTTGTCAACCATGTTTTACTTAGTTTCAAAAAACTTGATGCCGTACTCATCAGCAAGAGCTTGACCCTTGGAAGTAGGCACAGCCTGAAGGAGAAAAAAGGCCCTTTGTTGGTATCAATGGATAAATTAACAGAGACAGATATAAACAGACACAGAGAGAATGCTCAATGTCAGAACAGTTAATAAATGTGGCTTGATCAGAGACCATCACCCATCAGCTGATTCGTCAATTAAATTTGATGTCCAGCCAACCAAGATTTACAATGCATCTTAGAAAGAAGCCCCATAGGTACATACCCTTTTGCTTTCATCCATATCAGCCTTGTTACCCACAAGGATCTTGTTTACATTGTCAGAAGCATGTTGTTCAATGTTGCGAATCCAATGCCTGATATCTTGACAGAAAGAAGCAAGGTACATTATAAATTGAAAAGCAGGCGGCATGGACAAAAGAAGCTTAACCACAAAACACACAACCTTTCATTGAGATAATTCAGTGTAAATCAGAGAGGAAGACGCTCAAAAGGAAGAAGAGATGGGCAAGGACAAAAAATTAAAAATAAAATACAATTTGATGGGTTAGCCACAGCTGAGTTGAAGTATACAAGAAATGCTCACAAACATTACTGCATAGATACATCAAAACATCAGAAGCGTGACATTAAATATATTTTTTAATGCCAATGTGACCAGGGAAAGGAGAGTACTGTTGAAAGACGCTTCATCAGTTACATCATAAACAAGCAAGGTGCCCATGGCTCCTCGGTAATAAGCTGAAAAGCAGTAAGAACTGTTTTTCCTCTATCAAAGAAATGGGGAAAACAATTAAAGGTGGTTTCTACACACCGTAAACTTAAAATGACAGTTGAAACTCACGCCTGTGGTAATAGTTCGAAATTGCTCCTGACCAGCTGTATCCCAGATTTGTAACTTAATATGTTTACCGTCAAGTTCAATGGTTCTTTTTTTAAAATCAATGCTGCCAAACAGAGTGGTATAAGATAAGTTCCATCAACAACCTTGCATATATTTCTAATTGTGTACTATTGTTTATATTTATGCATACGTGGCCACTAAGTTTTAGGTAAAAAGTGACATCTTAAGAGTGGACAAGGATAGAACATGGTAGAAAACTTCAGTCACATGCATCGTTTCAAACAGATTCCACCCCAGTATGGCATTTTCAATAAAAGATGAATTATTAGGTGCTCGTAAAGAAGACAAGAGAAAAGTCCTCCTATGTTCCTTGTACCACTAGACAATTCAGCTTTGCGAGTCATTGATGTTTCCCACTTTCACAACATTTCAAAAGAAAAATTATTTGGTGCTCATAGAATAAGAAAAAAGTTTTGCTCTATTCCATTTACCAATGGACAACTCAACAATTTCACTAAAGATATTGTCAAAATAAGAAACATTAACCCGCAAAGTTGAGTTGTCAAATGGTGAATAAAACTAAGAAAGACTTTTCTGTTACTTTAAGAGCACTTAAGAATTTCTCATCTCAAACTCAATGGCTGGTTTGAGATTGGATCATTCTTCTTCACCAATAGTCTCCACATGAACACAAACCATCCTTAAAGTGGTGAAACCTATTTGCATCCCTCACAATTATCTCCCTTCCAACAATCTTTGATATAAGCTTTATTGCTGAATGACAATTCACGCATGCTCGAAGATTCTTTATTATTCTAAGTGTAGTTCCAGGAGCAGTACTGATAAGCCCATACGCGATTGCTATCCTCTCGCTATGAACACAAAGGTTCTCCTTCTTCTCTTCATAATTCAGATCATGCAGAACAGAATCTGTATGAGGGATAAACCCAACCTCCTTCAACCTTTGTTCCAATCTCTGAAGCTCATTGAAGATTTCCTTAGCCCTTGGATGCGAATTGTCCCCTACTTGAAATGCCTGCAGCTTACCATTGATTTCAATTGAACTGTAACCGAGATCCTTACTCAATCCTTTCTCCCTCATCAGAACTCGAATGCGTGAAACGCCATCCCACATTCGCAACGAAGCATAGAGATTAGAGAGTTGTACATGGTGACCTATATTATAAGGATCTAATGAGAATAGCTTGTTTGCGGCATATTCTCCCAATGTTACATGGTGATGGATCTTGCAGGCACTCAGAAGTGCTCCCCAAACACTCACACCAGGATCAATCGGCATTTTTATGATAAGAGCATAAGCTCGGTCCAAATAACCTGCACGCCCCAGGAGATCAACCACACAAGAGTAATGCTCGTTGCGAGGCTCAATTCCGAAGTCTCTCATGCAATGGAATAGCTCCCATCCCTCTTTTACAAGGCCAGAATGATTGCACGCCGTGAGAAGCCCAATAAAGGTGACATCATTCGGGGACACCCCTGCTTGCTTCATCGCGTGGTAAAGATTAATGGCTTCCCAGCCTTGGCCGTGCAGTCCATACCCCATAATCATGGCACTCCACATGACAACATCCTTATCAGTTGAACGATTGAATACTCTGCGAGCAGATTCTACACTTCCACATTTGGCATACATATCGATGAGGGTTGTGTTAACAAAAATATCATTTCTACATTGACTCTTACTGACAAAGTCATCCATCCATTGCGCTAATTTGAGGGAACCAACTTGTGCACAAGCTAAGACTGAAGACCTCACACTGACAGAATCTGGTCTAATGTTTCTTGAAATCATGTCACGGAACAGTTGTACTGCTTCCTCAGCATGACCATTCTTCGCATAACCAGATATCATTGCATTCCACATAATCACATTAGGTTTCTGCATCTGATCAAAGAAAGATCTTGCAACTGTCACCTGCCCACATTTTGCATACAATGCAGTAAGCGAGATAAGCAAATCAGGCTCATCTTCAAGACCCATTTTGATGACACAGCCATGAAGGGATCTTCCTTGATCCAAGTCATCTAAATCAGTATAAGCCCTTAGAATGCTTACCAGAGCAATCCAATCTGGTTTCACATTGGTATTTCTCATTTCATTGAACATTCTCAATGCTTCCATAGCTACCCCATTCTGCGCATATCCTGAGATGATAGAAGTCCATGGGACGATCGTTCTATCACATAACCTATCAAACACCACTCTCGCATAACCAATTTGACCACATTTAGCATACAATGCCACAAGGCCATTCTGCACAAAGTCATCTAAAACAAACCCATGTCTGAATACCTGGCCATGAACTCGGCGGCTCAAACCAAAGTCCGACAACTCAGTACAAGCTTTAAGTACATAAGGAAAAGTGTAGCAATCCGGTAGCACTCCAGCCCATCTCATCCATCGATACATTTCAATGCTCTCCCTAAACATATAGCTCCTCGAATAACCCCTGATAATAGCATTCCACATAAACACATCGGGGTAGCAAAATTCATCGAACAACTTGCGTGCATAACAAATCTCTCCAAGATTCGAACTCCCATTAACCAGTTTGGTCATGAGAAACCCATTTAGTCGCAACCCTGAGACAACTAACTGACCATGTATCTGATTCAGATGTCTCTTGTGAGTAGAAATGTCTATAAGAGACGCATAGAAAGAGTCTGAATTGACGCTAGGATCAACATTAGCACAACGTTCAAGGCGAAGTTCCGATGAAGAACAAAGATGTTTGACAAACTTGAGGACCAAGCACGAGGGTATTTCAGAAGCTGCAACCCTTTGGGGTTTTTGTAGCAAGGGAAGAAAAGCTAAGGAGTATCCAAGCCATAGATGTGTGTCCATTATCCTTCAATCATCTCAACTAAAGCACTTCAAATTTGAAAGCTTGCCCTATGCATTTTTTCAAATATGTTCGACATTTGACAAAATGAATGTGCATTGATTCCCAATGAAGTGCAAGTGAAGTTAATGAAATAAGCAATAATTTTGATTCCACAGACAACATCAGAAAACAATTCAAGTTGATAATCAGTGCAGCTATGAAGCATTTGATGAAAGATCTTAGTGAAGCATTTTGTCAAACATGTAGGCTACGTTATTGAAGCATGCTGTGAAAACCAAACACTTGAAGATTCAGCTATGTTACCACCGTTGAGTTAGATGCTTTATTTCAGGGCATTGACTTCAGTTCAACATAGATGTTTCGTTGATGCTAGCATTGACAAGAGCAGTGTTGATGACGTTGTTCTTGCTGGTTGCTCTTCTAGGATTCCCAACCCTGATGAAGCTGTTGCCTATGGAGCGGTCCAAGCTGCTTTGATGAGTGCTACCGGATGTTACTCCCCTTTCTCTTGCTAAGGCGGTAATAGGAGGTAGTGATACCTAGGAATACTACCATTCCTGTCAACAAGACAAAAGAGGTCATCACAAATTACTAATATCCACCCCCATTTATTAATGGGAGGGTATGTATTAATTATTTATGATTTTTATATGTGCATACATGAATATCTATTAATTATTTATTAATATATAAAATTATATAAGTATAGTTATTATACTTTTATTATGTATTTTTTAATTTAAATTGTGATTTTTTAAATAATAATATTATAATATATTATATATGATTGTGATTTTTATCATTTTTTTTGACAAATATTACGGATACCACCACGTAGATAGATGTGATGGTTATGGTACAAGTACTAATGGCAAAATGTTAAATAGATATGAGTAATAGGGCAGGCATCCGTACCCATTGTCATCCCTACCTACCAGTACTACAAATGGGCAAGCGTTGGTGAAAACAACTTGTTGGGTTGCTTTGATCTGCATGGCATTCCTCCTGCTCCCCGCGTCTTTGTAACTTTTTCTATATATAGATGAGAATGGTATCTTAATTGCTACGGCTGAGGATGGAAATACTGGCAATAGGAATGAGATTACCATAACCAATGACAAAGGAAGACTGTCAAGTGAAGAAATTACAAGATTGATTGAAGAAGCTGTGAAGTATAATGCGGAAGATATGAAGTTTCTTGACAGGGTTAATGCAAAACTATGTTGGATGGGTACTCTAATTTTTGAAAAAGGATTTATATTATGGTACGCCCGGATTTAGAGTGCAATGGTCAAGGCCAAAATTTTGCTTGATAGTAATAATCAGCTGGAGGAAATAGAGGTGTTTAAGGAAAAGCTGAAGGAGGTTGAGATCATATGTGAACCCATTATTGTAGCCAAGATCGGCTAGTCCTTTAATTTAGGCTTTTGCTATTGTTAAAAATTATTTTTGGAGGCAAGCTTCCTAACTTTAAAGGGTAAAGTGAGGAATCTCCATATTGGATCATTAAAGTAAAAATGAATTTCATTTTTATTTTATTAATTTAATAGTGAGAACTTTCATTTTACTCTCTAAAAATAGAGATCTCACTTTATAATATCCAAATTCTATTTTGGGTGCAAACTCTACATTTTGAATTGATAAATAATAGTACTTTTCTTGATGGTCATGTATGATGTATTACTTTTGTTCTTAGATAACTATTAACTTTTAAATGTGTTAAATGATTAATAAAAGAGTTTTGCTAATAAGTGTCTTTATGGCACTGGTTAAGAAATTCATAAAAAAAAATTGTATTGAAAAGATAAAAATGTTAAGTGTTCAATGCATTGAAAACATTGAAAATCTCGTATCATTTTATTTCAAGTTTCTTAACAAGTGTCTTTAGGACACTTATTTGGTTAACCCTTTATAAAATGATTGGAGAGATTTCAATTCTTAAAAAATATTTAAGAGTATTTTACAAAATTACCATACATTATCATTCTATATTGCATGGTAAAATTGTAGTGAATATGTCTTGCATATTGAATGTGTTGTACTTAGCAATTGAAACCTCTGCTAGGATCCTTAAAGAGAGAATTGGAGAGTGACGCGCAGGAGAATAGATCCATCATAAAGAAGACGGAACTAAGAGGAGGTTTTTAGGTTATAGTTGCTTGGCTCCATTTTCTTTTGGTTCCCTTGTAAAACATAATACAAAAATTTGCATAACTAGCTGACATTATTTGTGCTTTGAGTTATGCTTCACATTACTTGTCCTTTGAAACTAAAAGAAAAAACTGATAGAGCAGCAGAGAAAGAATAATAAAAGTGGTTGCTCTAGTTAATGAATTTGTTGACATTGAATCAACAGATATATGGTAACAGCAATGGGTCCTCTTTCTAATTCTAATGAAAAGGTCATGTGTAAATTTTCACCATTAATTAAGTTAATTTTTTTGATACATTAAAAATCAAAAGAAGAGACTATGTCTTAAAATGAGTCATGTCAAAAAAAGTTTGCACACAACAAATCTTGAAGCGCTTGAGGTAGATGCTCAATGAGAGATAGACTTTTCTCAAGTGTGGATTCCTCTTTAGCAAAAAAACAGCACAAACATTTCTTCTCGAAGAACATGAATAATTTAAACTTGTCAATTACACAACAATCACTCTCTAATATCCACAAGCACAACACCAAATAGATGAGATTCCACCTGAATATTAGAAACGAGACGCACTGCTTCCATGGAATCACTCTCATAGTAAACATGANTCATTATACACCCCTAATTAGTATGAATATAGGTTAAAAAAAAATAATTGTAAAAAATGTGCAGTTTAATCGAACAGACTTTTATAGTATTAATGAGGTTAATCAATGTGTTAAGTGTCTCGTCTCTTAGTCAGAGGTTTCGATCAAATTGGAGGAGAAATACAAAAAATAAATTATTGAGAGACCTCTACCTCCTCCTTAATAGGTCTTTGGGATAAGTTAGGAGACTCAGGTTACTAGTAATAAGATTTGATACCAGTGATCCAATAATAAAAGAAAATGTAGACTTGTGCAGTATTGTATGAGTTTGAAAAGGAGTGAATAAATACATAACACATACCTATAGGTCTGAGAGTCCCACCCAGCTAAATTTGCTGCCTCAATCAGAGCATCTCTCCACCCCTGTCTTAAGAATTCCAACTTCTCACTCTCCTTCCGAATATTTGACGGGTCAACTCTATAGAACACAGGTACAACGATTAGTCCCTGATTCTTCTTGCGTTCGAGTATCTTGGTGAGTTCATCCAAGCACCACCTTGAAGCAGCATAGTTTTCGGAGAATACAATCAGTGACAAATTCGATTCCTCAATTGCCTTTGCGAGTGATTGTGAGATCTCTTCTCCTCTTTCAAGCTCCAAATCTATGTATGTTTTGATTGATTTTTGACACAAGGCAGCAAAAAGATGGCTAGTGAAGCTGCTGCGTGTGTCCTCGCCTCTAAAGCTTATGAAAACATCGTACTTTCGGGGAGAAAATGTGGCAAATGAACCAGCATTGATGGCCATATCCACGTTAGCTATGTTAATTGCAAATGCACAAGAAAAGATAGTGTGATATATACTCTAGTGAGCGTAATCAAATGTTATTTATATGCAGTGTCTTATAACAACCCCCCTAGTTTGGAGCTGCGGATCCAAAAAAGTTTTGGTGGTAGCAAAATTTTACATATATAAATACATTTATTTATAAAAATGATTATTATTCAAATTTTAAACAATTTGATTTATACAACAAAAATACATTGATCTAAAATAATAAAAGATCAATTTATAATTGTTATATTTGAAAAATGTTGAGTGATATTCGTTTTATCAATGTCATCAAATGTCTTCTTTTTTATATATGTAACCAATTATAATCATTCAACTATATTCATTTACCATACGATTTCAGAGCCAATTCTTTAAAAAAAAATGTCTTTCAACAAATGTAGTTGTTGCATATTATATAGAAATTAACTTTAAAAAAAACCAATGAATATGATAAATATTTTGTTTTAGGTTGCCTGCCTGGTATCCAAGGCTTTGCCTTGANGTGTTGCAGTGTGGCAGGAGCAACACCAACGTGTGGAGATCATCCACAACGACCAAGGCAACAGAATAACACCTTCTTATGTTGCTTTCACCGAACATCAAAGGTTGATTGGTGATGCTGCTAAGAATCAAGCTGCCTCCAACCCAATCAACACTGTCTTCGGTAATTGTTCTTTTGTTCCTTACTTCTTATTGGAAGGAAACTTTTAAACTTGTCCTCCACCTTCATACTAGCGTCAATTAAATTCGTTCTTAAGTTAGCATTTATACATTAAATTTGTTTCTGAATTCTTAATGGGACAAATTTGATGTATAATACCAAACAAATTTACTATTTTTTAAAACTTTTAAACGAACTTGATTGGCGGTGTTAATGTTAAGAACAAATTTAAAGGTTTAATTTTTTTTGGGCCCTTATCCACCTGCACTTGAACTAAGAAGAGAAGATGTACCTGAGTTATTAGCAAGAGATGGAAAGATTATGATTTTTAGTAGTGTATTTGGTTTTAGTTTTCATTTTCTATTTCTATTCTATTTCTATTTCTATTTCTATTTCTTAAATTTTTGTTTTCAAAATTTTGTAAAAGAAACTATGAAAAATAATAAAATCATGTTTTTCCTTGTTTTCATGTTTCTTTTACAAAATTCTAAAAATAAGAAATTCAACAAATAGAATCAAAAAATAAAACTGAAACCAAACACACCTTAGTATTTTTAAGAAGTGATTAAGGTGAGATTACAGGTTAGGAGTAACGATTAACAACCATCGAGCTTCTCTTGATATTTTATATTTATTTAATATTTTCTTCAACTATATAAATACTCGATGGTAAAATATTAGGTATATGTAGCAATATTATGATTTAATAATTTATCTTTAATTTTATTCACTTTTACTCACTATTTCTTTTTCAAATACTCATAATTTTTTAGATAATAGATAAATGAACATAAATTTGAAGAAAGTAATTAATATTTAAAGATGATTTTTTATTAAATAATTCAATTCAAATAAAAATAAAAAGTGATAATATAATTGATTTTAAGAAATAAAGGTTTCTAATTAAATTTAAAAGAACTAGTAAAAAAATTTATTATGAAATTATTATTTAAGTCATTAAAAGTGGACCAGCCAGTACGCAGTAGTGAGAAAATTGGGTAGTTTAAATGATGCAATAGTTTTTGAATCCCAAATATTTTCCAAGAGAAAACTAAAAAAATATTAAGAGAGAGCGACAATTAACATATAAGAAATGACAAGCCACCCTCCCCCCCCCCCTTTCCTTTTGGTATATAGTTTTTTCTTTTATTATTATTTGTTTTCAAATAAATATCTAAGAGTCATTTCTTCTTTTTTTCCTTTTCCAGATGCTAAGAGACTAATTGGTAGGAAATATAGCGATCCTATTATCAAGAATGATCTCATGCTTTGGCCATTTAAGGTCATTGCTGATAGTAATGACAAACCCGTAATTGTTGTTGCATACAAGGGTCAAGAGAAGCATCTTTCTGCAGAGGAAATCTCATCCATGGTTCTAACAAAAATGCGTGAGACTGCAGAGGCATATCTGGAGTCACCGGTAAAGAATGCGGTTGTTACCGTCCCTGCCTATTTCAACGACTCTCAGCGCAAAGCCACCAAAGACGCCGGCGCCGTCGCCGGCCTCAACGTCATGCGAATAATCAACGAGCCCACGGCCGCAGCCATCGCATACGGCCTCGACAAGAGGGCTGACTGTGTTGAAGAGAGAAATATTTTCATTTTCGACCTCGGCGGCGGCACCTTCGACGTGTCTCTCGTAGCCGTCGCGAACAAGGTGTTTGAAGTGAAAGCCACCGCCGGAAACACCCACCTCGGCGGGGAGGACTTTGATAACCGATTGGTTGACTATTTTGTGGAGGAGTTCAAAAGGAAGAGCAAAGCTGACATCAGCGGGAATCCAAGAGCCCTGAGGAGGTTGAGAAGCGCTTGCGAGAGGGCAAAGAGGACGCTCTCATACATGTCTGATACCGTAATTGAAGTAGACAGTCTATTCCAGGGCGTTGACTTCAGTTCGTCAATCACTCGCGCGAGATTTGAAGAGCTTAACAGTGACTTCTTCGCAGAGTGTATGCAAATCGTGGATAGATGTCTTGCTGACGCAAAGATAGAGAAGAGCAGCGTGCACGACGTTGTCCTCGTTGGTGGCTCTTCCAGGATCCCCAAAGTGCAGCAGCTACTGCAGGAGTTCTTCGACGGGAAGGATCTGTGCAAGAGCATTAACCCGGACGAGGCTGTTGCCTCAGGGGCAGCGGTGCAGGCTGCTCTGTTGAGTGGAGGAGGAGTTAAGAAGAATGTTCCGGACCTTGTGTTGTTGGATGTTACGCCGTTGTCTCTTGGTATAGACTTGACTGGCGATCTGATGAGCGTGATGATTCCGAGGAACACTAAGGTCCCGGTGAAGAGGACGAGGAAATACTTGACAAGGGATGATATGCACACCATTGTTAGGATTAGTGTTTTTGAAGGTGAGAGGGCCAGAGCTAGCGATAACAACTTGCTGGGCTTATTTCGCCTCTCTGGCCTTCCTTCCGATCCGCGGGGCCATCCTTTTAATGTGTGTTTTGACATAGATGCTGATGGGATCCTGAATGTGTCGGCCGTGGACGAAGCAACCGGTAATAGGAACGGGATTACTATAACCAACGAGAAAGAGAGACTTTCGGCGGAGGAAATTACAAGATTGATTCAGGAAGCTGAGAGGTATAGGGATGAAGATATAAAGTTTGTGGAGAAAGTTAGGGCGATGAATGCTTTGGATGACTATGTTTACAAGATGAGGAATGCTGTAAAGGATGTGAATGTCAATTATAAGCTTGGCCGTATGGAAAGGGATAAGATCAACTCTGCAATTGCTAAGGCCACAAACTTGCTTGAAAATAGTAACCAGCATGAAGGAAAGAATGTGTTTGAGGATTATTTGAAGTTGGTTGAGAGCATCTTCGAACCCATTATAAGCAAGATCGGCTAGTTCTTTCTTTTGTGTTGGTTTAGATTTTTTGGTATAGAAACTTGCCATTTTGCATGTGATAAATGCAATTCTTCATCAATGATGTTATCTTAAACTAGTAATAGTATTGTGTTGGATGTATCTCTTGAAATTGTTCCTCCGTAGTAGCCATAATATCTGTTTGGTATTGTTTTTGCTAAATTGATTCATGATGAAATTGATTTTTGATAAAAGTGATTTTTAAGTGATGTGATTCATGTTTAGTAACAACAATTTTCTTATTTTTCTCTCATAAATATACTCCACTAATCATAAAAGTGACAACATATTGCTTTCATTTGATTTTTGGAGGGATGAATCGATTTTGAGTATTAGTTGAATAACAATCCAAAAGAAAATGGCAAAATGAAAAAGTAACCAAAAAAAATCAATGCAAGGTCTGAGAAATGATTTTGCTAGCCAATAGCGAGTAGTACAGATAGTTAAGATCCAGGTTCTTACTATAAAAGGACAATGATTGATGTAAAAGACTTATTAATGAGTAATTTATAAGTACTTTTATAAGCACTCAAAGAGCTTGCATGGAGACATACCCTAATACTAATAGGATAATAGTGTCAACAAAATCTTATTTTTTTATAATAAGTTGATCTAACTCGATAAATCGATTTGATTCGATCAGTTGAAATCTAATAAATTTTAAATACCAATAGTTTAATAAAATAAAATGGTCTATGACTAAAAATTGTCCAAGTTGGTCCCTCCTTGATAAGCAGACACTTTCCAATTTTCATTTTTCAAAAGTTTTGCTCTTTCTTTCTCTTGTTATATTTATTCAAGTTGTGGGGGTTTATAATTTATGATTATTTCACAAGTCAAAGGTTCTTTTACAACTATTTTACAAGGCTGGTTTCCACGAATTTGCTTTAAATTATATTTTCAGTCAATAATTTCATAATTTCTATGCAGTTTACATCCTTTTATTATTCAAATGTCATGTAATTCATTAGAAATTTCAGCGAAAAGCTGTCATAGAACTAAGCATTGTTGTTATTTTAATTTTAATATCCTTAATTGAAGTGGAGTGGCCTGCAGGGCACCATATAAAAAAAAAAAATCCTATAATAACATTCTTTTTTGTTTTTTTCATTATATACAAATCATTCGAAGAACTTATGCCGTACAAGGTTGGAAATCTTTTAACTGAAAACTATAAAACCAAACTGAGTTACTATGGGAAACAACGAAATGCATGTTCACCATGACATCCAAATAATTTAAGGAAATGCCCTTATTATATATAGTAATTTACTCAATAAAAAATATTTAGTAATGTACAAAAAAGTAGAAAAGGTACAAAAAATATTTAAGAGAAAATAAAAGTAGAAAAAAATTAAGTATATGGAAAAATGCTATTACGGAAGATGTGTCCGACATAAGTTACATGTTACAAATTTTTTTATAAAAAAAAATTCCAAAAACAAAGGTTGATACCTTATATTTTTCCTATCCCTTCAGGCTTCATTTTACTCTTTAACACATAACTTGAAACTTATCCACTTGACATTGTTGCAAGTAGATTTTATAGTATGAAAGGGAAAAAAAAAGTTCAACGGCACCAATATTTAGGTAGTTAAAGTGGTTGTATACTTATTTTCTTAATTTAAGTATCTTAAATTTAAGTCATTTGGACGTGAAAAGGTTAGTGCTTAGTGAACTTTACCTATACTTATTAAAAAGAGAAGTGTAATTCAATAATGAGTGTATTCAATTTGAATAATAAACTTTAGATACCAATAATTTAGTAAAAGAAGAAGAAAAGAAAAAATTGAAATAGGCCCAAAAGATTAGCTCTTTCTACTTTTTAGAGAGATCACAAGTTTTTCTTTTTAAAAAAAAATATTTTTCATACACTCTAAATGTTGATGAACCATAAGAGTTATCTATGTTCATTTGAATTGAATGCTTAACTATAATAAGAGAACCCATGTTAACTATGATTAGTCGTTAATTGACTATAGTAGATGTTTGAATTACTCGCTTGTGAAATAGTTCAATTTCATTAGAGGAAATGGATTCTCTCAATTGAATGTGAAGTTAAGTGTGATTTTTTATTATTAATTAAGAAAGTGAGATCTATACATAATATAAATAAAAATATTAATAATAAAATATTACATTTAATTTTATCTGACAAAAATTTCAATTGGGTTATCTCTCGTTCATTTAAATTGAATGTCTAACTAGATCTATATATAATATAAATAACAAACATATTAATAATACAAGAATTTTAATTGGGTCCTTTCTCGCTCATTTGAATTGAATGCCTAACTAACTATAGTAAGAAAACCTTATTAGCTATGTTCCTATAGTTGTTTGAATTACTCGCTTGTGGAATGGTCCAATTTTATTTAACAACTAATTAGGATACCGCTGACTTGAAAAAAAATTGCTGGTGGTAATTAAATTAGGCTTGTGATGGAAGATAACACATATAATATAATTTTTTGCCACTCGATATGTCTATGCTACCTGATTTGATTACGTGTGTTGTATATTTATCTTCTCTCCCAAAGTTCTGACTCTATTGGAAAGCATTTTCATTCATTCATTCAAATTGAAAGAGGATCAATGGCCAAGAAATTAGAGGGACGTGGGGTGGGAATAGACCTCGGCACAACATACTCTTGTGTTGCAGTGTGGCAAGAGCAACACCAACGAGTAGAGATCATCCACAACGACCAAGGCAAAAGAATAACACCTTCATTTGTTGCTTTCACCGAACATCAAAGGTTGATTGGTAATGCTGCAAAGAACCAGGCTGCCTTAAACCCAGTCAACACTGTCTTTGGTAATTGATCTTGATCTTCTTCTAATCATGTATTCTTATAGCTTTTCTAAACTTAGGCTTGCTGAATTTACGTAACTTATAAATAAATTATTTTGTATTTGTATGTGAAATAAAAAATTATTTATTTTAAAAATTAAAAAAAGGTTTTTAAGAAGTTAAATATTTTAATTTTTAAAAAAATACTAAAAATAACTTTTTAAAAAATAATAAACTTTATAGCCAAACATAATACACATTTCCTACTCCATAACCTTTTTTCTTTGAAGATACTCTGATAACTTAAATTTTTCTTTTGTCTAGTCTTGACTTGAGGATATAAAATTTACAATTGAAACTCTAAACTATCATGTACCCATAACTCAAATTGGGAAGAGAAGATGCATGAGAAGAAAAATTATCACTTTTAAAAATGTGACTTGTTAGGAGTAATGATCAATACCCATTAAGATATATATTTATCTAATATTTCATTCAACTATATAAATACTAAATGGAAAAATATTAGGTATATGTAGTAACATTATGATTTAAAAATTCATCTTTGTTTTTACTTATTCTATAGTTGTATTATTTTTTACATGTATTTTATAATTAATGTATATTATGATATTCGATTTTATTTTTATTGTAATTCACTTTTACTCACTATATTTTTTAATATTCTTGCTCATTACTTTATTTTTCAGACGCTAAGAGACTAATTGGTAGGAAATATAGTGATCCCATTATCAAGAATGACCTGGCGCTATGGCCATTTAAGGTCATTGCAGACTTCAATGACAAACCCATGATAGTTGTGACATACAAAGGCCAAGAGAGATGTCTTTCGGCAGAGGAAATCTCATCTATGGTTCTAACAAAAATGCGTGAGATTGCAGAAGCCTATCTAGAGTCACCGGTTAAAAACGCAGTTGTTACCGTGCCTGCCTTTTTCAACGACTCTCAGCGTAAAGCCACCAAAGATGCTTGTATTATTGCTGGCCTCAATGTCATGCGAATAATCAATGAACCCACAGCCGCGGCGATTGCATATGGCCTCGACAAGAGAGCTGACTGCGTGGGAGAAAGAAACATTTTCATCTTCGACCTCGGAGGCGGTACCTTTGACGTGTCTCTTCTTACCATTAAGGATAAGGTCTTTGAAGTCAAGGCCACTGCCGGAAACACCCACCTAGGCGGAGAAGACTTTGACAACAGGATGGTGAACTACTTTGTGGAAGAGTTCAAAAGGAAGAACAAAGTGGACATCGGTGAGAGCCCAAGAGCCCTGAGGAGGCTGAGAAGCGAGTGCGAGAGGGCAAAGAGGACGCTCTCGTACATGTCTGACACCATAATTGAAGTGGATAGTCTGTCTCAGGGGATTGACTTCACTTCATCAATCACTCGTGCCAGGTTTGAAGAACTCAACATGGACTTGTTCAAGGAGTGCATGGAGATCGTAGATAAATGTCTTGCAGACGCTAAGATGGACAAGGGCAATGTACACGACGTCGTCCTTGTTGGCGGCTCTTCTAGGATTCCCAAAGTGCGACAACTGTTGCAGGACTTTTTCGACGGGAAAGATCTATGCATCAGCATCAACCCTGAGGAAGCCGTTGCTTATGGCGCAGCCGTTCAGGCTGCGCTGTTGAGCCAAGACGCCGAGAGTGTTCCATACCTCGTGTTGTCGGACGTGACCCCATTGTCTCTTGGCATAGATGTAATAGGAGATCTCATGAGTGTGGTGATTCCTAGGAACACTAGCATTCCTGTGAAGAAGACGAGAAGATACTTTACGGATTATGGTCACACTGTTGTTAGGATTAGCGTTTATGAAGGGGAGAGGATAAGGGCCAAGGATAACAACTTACTGGGCGTCTTTCGAATCTCAGACCTTCCTTCTGATCCGCGGGGTCACCCTTTCGATGTACAGTTTGACATAGATGCTGATGGTATCCTTAACGTATCTGCTTATGACGAAACCACCGGTAACAAGAGTGGGATTACCATAACCAACGACAGGGAAAGGCTTTCGGCCGAGGAAATCAAAAGATTGATCGAGGAAGCTGACAAGTACAAGGCTGAAGATAACAAGTTTCTTGACAAGTTTAAAGCAGTGAATGCCTTGGATGATTATGTTTACAAGATGAGGAATGCTTTGAGGGATGTGAATATCAGTTCCAAGCTTGGCTCAGTGGACAAGGAGAAAATCAATTCTGCAATTGCTAGAGCAGCAGAGTTGCTTGATAATAGAAACCAGCATGAAGAAAAGAATGTGTTTGAGGATTCTCTGAAGGAGGTTGGGACCATCTTTGAACCCATTATAAGCAAGACAGGCTACTTCTTTTCTCTTGGTTAGGAGTTTTTGGTATAGAAACTAGCCATTTTGCATGTGAAAAATGCAAATCTTCATCAATGATGGATGTTATCTTAAAGTAGTAAGTGGTATTGTGTTGTATGTTCCTCTGCAGTACACATAATATGTTTTGTATTTTTTTTATTGCAAAATTGATTCACGGTCAACTTGATTTTGTTACAAGTGATTTTCAAGTAAAGTGATTCATGATTAGTAACAACAATCTTTTATTTATGTTTCCTAATAAATGTACTCGAGCAATCGTAGAAGTGAGAATTAGTTGAACAATAAACCAAAGAAAATGGCAAAATGAAGAAAAAAAAAGTTGAAAAATTGATGTTGGATCTCAGAATTGATTTGGAAATTTTGAATGTATTGAAGTTAGTTCAAAATTAATTCTAGGCAATTTAAAAATGAAAAAATTTAATTTTTGAGTCTCAAAATTGATAATCTCCTAACTAAAATCCAAATACAAGACATCAAACATTAGCTCTAAAAAAAGAATTAAGTCAATGGAGCCAATGTTTAGGAATAAACCATCAATATTATCTTCAAGGTTGGCATCAATAATCAAGTTCATTCCCAAAGTATAAAAATTATCAAATTCTTTTTTAAAGTTATCAAAAATTAATCAAACTAGTCTTTGAACGTCAATCAAATCAATCTCTTTCAGAAACATATTTGATTAACTTTTGATAACTCTAAAAAAATTGATGGTTTTCATACCTTAGGAACAAACTTGATTGATGCTATCAACATTAGCAACAATTTTGATGATTGACTCCAATGTTTAGTGTCTTAGATTTTCATTTGGATTAAAAATAAGATGAATTCTTTGGTGCTCCTAAAGGCACCAATAACTAGCGTAGAGAAAATCTTATTTTATAATAAGTTGATCCAACTCAATAAGTTTATCTAATTCAAATGGTTGAAGCCTAATAAATTTTTGAATAATGATAATTTAGTAAAATAAAATGATCAATGACGGAAATTGTCCAAGTTGATCCCTCCTTGATAAGCTGACACTTTCTTTTTTTCATTTCTCAAAAGTTTTGCTCTTAATTTTTCTGTTATATTTCTACAATTTGTCGGGGTTTATAATTATGATTGCTTGACAAGTCAAAGGTTCTTCTACAATTATTTTACAAGGCTGGTTTCCCCGAATCTGTGTGAAATTATTTTTTCAGTAGATACTTTCATAATTTCTATGCAGTTTACATCCTTTAATATCAAATGTCATGCAATTCATTAGAAAGTTTCCGCGAAAAGCTGCCGTGGAACAAAGCATTGTTGTTCTTTTAATTCTAATACCCTTAATTGGAGTGGAGTGGCCAGCACGGCACAACGAGAAAAAATAAAATAAAACGTACCTAACCAATTATTCTTTTTATATTTTATACAAATCTGTCAAACACATACATGCTTAATTTCCTTTCCTATGTATGCAATTGGTTATCAAATCACCATTTCCTGCTATTACATTACTCAAGTCAACGTTTGAGTTCTACATAGAGAGAGGCTTGCTTCATTGTGAAGGATTGATTGTCAGTCTCAAGGGGACAAAGTAATAGAACAAGGGCTCATTACCAAAGTGATATCAAGAGCTGTTTCTGGCTTCTCTGTTTCATTCAACTTACTAAGGTAAATAAATTTCTCAATATTTTTGTCCCATTTATTTACTCTTTGGAGCCACAATTCTAGTAGTATATAGGCTATACTATGCTTGATGTTGGGTGTTTAAAAAACTGGTGAGACTAGTCCAGAATCAATTCTGATCAATTTAAAAGTAAAAAAATGTCACTTTTAGAGCCTCACATAATTGATTATAAGAATTCCTAACTAAAATACAGACATGCTAGTCTTAGATCCACAATTGTAATAACTTATGCTATACTAGGTTGGAAATCTTTTAACTTTAAACTATAAAGCCAAACTGAATTACTATGGGAAACAACCAAATGCATGTTCACAAGGACACTCAAATACTCTTCACTCCAGGCTGTCTGGGTTCTGTTCCAGAAATAGATGTAACAAGGTTGGTGGTTTGGGCTAGTTGCTGCTTTGATCCCTTAGTTTGTTTCAGTTTCCAAGGGTCTCTCTTGTTGAGACTTGACAGTGAGCGATCAAATGTTCCGGCTTGCTTAAAAATGATGAATATGATGATGTTTTACATTTTTTGAAGGACTTGTGTAGTTCTAATGATCTTCAGATTTTGGATACTCTAAAACTGAGAGTGGTAATAAAGTGAGAAGTGTTATTTTTTAACTATGATAGTAGGGGTACTTTTTATTTACCAATATCCTTATGTTTCACCGGATGCAAGAGCAATCACTAGATCATGAGCTCAACTGAATCAATATATTGGAACCTACCCACAGTGTACTATATTAATCCAATGATAAATTACAACCATCATCGCTTTAGATAATCTTAATCGATGATCTTTTGAAGACTAAAATAAGATTTTACTCTAAATTATAAGATTAGCTAGTACAAATTATAAGAGTGGAGCAATATCATAACAAATGTTTTTGGCTTAAATCTAATTATATAATATTAGAGTTACTCGTCTAGGTAAATACCGTAGTTCTTTCTCTGGGCTCTGTTTCATTCACTTGAAAGAAGATGGCTAGAAGCAATGAGGGATGTGCAGTGGGAATCGACCTTGGCACAACTTACTCATGTGTTGCAGTATGGCTAGAGCAGCACTGTAGAGTGGAGATCATCCACAATGACCAAGGCAATAGAACAACACCTTCTTTTGTCGCTTTCAAGGATAACCAAAGGTTGATTGGTGATGCTGCTAAGAACCAAGCTGCTTCCAACCCAGCCAACACTGTCTTTGGTATTTGATCTTACTCTCTACTCTTGTATGTTTTCCAAATAATAGTTGAGAGTAATTACTATGTTTTCTTTGCAGATGCTAAGAGGTTAATTGGTAGAAAATACGATGACCCTGTCATCAAGAATGACCTCATGTTGTGGCCATTTAAGGTCGTTGTGGGCGATGACGACAGACCCATGATTGTTGTTACGTATAAGGGCCAGGAGAAGCGCCTTTATGCAGAGGAGATCTCATCTATGATCCTCACAAAGATGCGTGAGATTGCAGAAGCATATCTAGAGTCACCTGTAAAGAATGCAGTGATTACTGTGCCTGCTTATTTCAATGACTCTCAACGCAAAGCTACCCAAGATGCTGGCGCCATTGCTGGCCTCAATGTTAAGCGAATAATCAATGAACCCACCGCTGCAGCTATTGCATACGGCCTTGACAAGAGAGCTGATTGTGTTGAAGAGCGAAATATTTTCATCTTTGACCTTGGTGGTGGCACTTTCGATGTGTCTCTCCTTTCTATTAAGGATAAGGTATTTGAAGTTAAAGCCACCGCTGGAAACACTCACCTTGGTGGAGAGGACTTTGATAACAGAACGGTGAATTACTTCGTGGAAGAGTTTAAAAGGAAGAACAAAGTGGACATTAGCGGGAACCCAAGGGCGCTGAGGAGATTGAGAAGTGCGTGCGAGAGGGCAAAAAGGGCACTCTCATACGTTGTTGATACCGTCATTGAGGTAGATGCTTTATCTGAAGGTATTGACTTTTGTTCATCAATCACCCGTGCCAGGTTTGAAGAACTCAACATGGACTTGTTTAAAGAGTGTATGGACATAGTAGATAAATGTCTTATTGATGCTAAGATCGACAAAAGCAATGTGCATGATGTTGTCCTTGTTGGTGGCTCTTCTAGGATTCCCAAAGTGGATCAGTTGCTGCAGGATTTTTTCAATGGAAAAGAAACATGCAAGAGTATCAACCCTGATGAGGCTGTTGCTTACGGAGCAGCGATTCAGGCTGCTTTATTGAGTGAAGGCATCAAGAATGTTCCAAACATAGTGCTATCAGATGTTACTCCGCTGTCTCTTGGATGGGCAATAAAAGGAGATGTCATGAGTGTAGTGATTCCTAGGAATACTACCGTTCCGGTAAAGAACACACGAGAATACATCACAATTAAAGACAACCAAACTCTTGTTGGGATTGATGTTTATGAGGGTGAGAGGAAAAAAGCTAGTGACAACAACTTGTTGGGTTGGTTTAATTTGTGTGGCCTTCCTCTAGCTCCTCGCGGTTATCCTTTCAATGTAACCTTTTCTGTAGATGAGAATGGTACCTTAACTGTTGCTGCTGAGGAAAAAACTACAGGCAGTAAGAATGAGATTACCATAACCAATGGCAAAGAAAGACTGTCA
This sequence comes from Nissolia schottii, assembly GCA_003254905.1. Lineage (NCBI taxonomy): Eukaryota > Viridiplantae > Streptophyta > Magnoliopsida > Fabales > Fabaceae > Nissolia > Nissolia schottii. The sequence continues at coordinate 293,597 of QANU01014112.1, forward strand.
GCCAAAGAAATTACAAGATTGATTAAGGAAGCTGAGATTTACCAGGCTGAAGATAAGAAATTCCTTGAGAAGATTCATTGTAGGAATGATTTGGATGATTACGTTTACAAGATGGGGAAAGCTTTAAAGGATATGGATATTGGCTCTAAGCTTTGCTCACAAGACAAGGAGAAGATCAGTTCTGCAATTGCTAAGGCTACAAATGTGCTTGATAGTAATAACAAGGATCAGGATATAAATGTGTTTAAGGATAATCTAAAGGAGGTTAAGAGCATCTTTGAAGCCATTACAAGTAAGATCAGCTAGACTTTTCTGTTGGTTAAGATTTGTGGGAGTGGGAGTACAGAACTTGCATTTTCCTGTGTCAAATTGCATTCTCTTGCAACTGTTCAAACAAACTTCAGAATTGGACCACATTTTCCTTCTTTGGGGTGGTAAAATTGTTCTAAACTTACGTCTGGGGCCTAATGTTTGTTCTCATAAGGATTAAGGAAATAAAAAAGGAAACATGTGCTTCTTTTGCGCATTTAAACATTTCTAATGTGAAGATTGTCCAAAGAGGAAGTTTGTAGCTTATATTTCTTTGGTTCCATTTTCTTTTGTTCTATGTATGGTTCCCTTATTCTCTTTATGCTTGAGTATCTGGCTATAAATGAAAGGCAACTGATAAATTAGCAAAAAAAACTCAGAAAAATAAACGGGATTGCTAAACTTGCAAATTTAATTTCATTCAATCAGCAGAGGTATTGTAACAATGTAGGAAATGGATTCTCTCATGTGAAAATCTTACATGATGAAATCATTTGTTAATTTTCTCTATTAATCAAGAAGATAGGGCCAAGTATAAGACCCAAAAAAAATTTATTCAATTATAAAGATTAATATAAGTCTTTAGTCATGTAAAAATTTCACATGAGATGATCCATTCTCTTATATGAATACATTGGGTTAGCAAAACTCGTATATGAACATTGCAAAGATTTGAAACCCATTACCTGGCAATTCCAAAACCATAGAGTTGGCTGTATATCTGAAAAAAGCTTTGTTAAGATAATAGACATATTCATTTGAGTTATGCTACACGTACTCCAAAAACCGTACACCATACATACACCTCGTACTTATACACATAAAATTTGTGTTTTAACTCATGTAATATTTGTGCACTTAATTAAAGTATAGTTGGAAGTATCATTTACAAGTTTGTGATGTTTGTGCACTCGTGAGAATAAAGTTTGTGCATTATTAATGGTGTATGTATGAGTGTATAAAATTAGGTGTACATGTAACATTTTTGTACTCATTTTGATAATTTTGAAGCCTCGAAGACAGAGAATTTGTTGTCGTCAGCAAAAGACACCAATAAAAAATAATATGTAACACTATAATTGGTTAAGCATGTAATAAAAGGTAACCTCTATTGTTATATATATGGAATTTTTTTAAAATGTGTTTTTTTTATAGGATTCGAATTTTTTTTACTAAGAAAACATAATTAAAAAACAACAGATAAAAAGATTACAGAGAACATTAGATTTATGTTTAATACATTCTCAGCATACAAATTTATTACAAGAAAATTACATTGACTTCACTCTCCGAGATCTAGTCGCTAAAGTGCAAATTTTGTTTTGAAGAGAAAGGAGAAGAAAGAAAAAGTTTTAAAGACTTAATACATATTAAAATCATGATTAAGACCTTTCTTTTCTTCCTCTTCTTTTAAAATAAAACTCGCAAATACATCCTAAACGATTTCTCTTAATTCTATACCAAGGGATAAGTTCAAGTAGGTTAATTTGACTTTTCTAAAAGACATATAACATATTTGACTTATACCAATATTTTTTGTATGTCCAAGTGGATACAACGAGGAAAGTTGAAAATGTCTATTTCGTGGAAGTGTGAGTGTGCGTCATGTACTAAAAATAATTAAGGAAAAATTGTGAAAAAAATTTCCGCATGCCCTAACCTTCCACTGGATGATGTAATCAAACGTTTTTAAACTTATGTATGTAATTGTTGCAAGTGGTGTACATAAGGAAAAATTGCTAACCACCAATAGAAAGCTACCTCCACTCTCAAGTAGAGGGATGAGATTCAAACTCTAGAAAAAAAACAATTCCTATTCCTCAATGCCTATTGGCGGAAATAACTTAAATTACAAATACTAATAATTTAGACAAAAACAAAAGGTCAATGCCTTAGAATTTTCCAAGTTGATCTCTTTTTGATTAGTTGAAACTTTCTATCATTTATGTACCCAAAAGAAATAGCCTAATGGCGGAGGTTACATTAAAGACAACAACAAAAATTTGTTTTTTTTTTTTTTTTTTTTTTAGAAATCGAAAATCAATCATCATGTGTAAAAATTTCTCAAATTTAACTAAGCATATAAATTTCCTGTTAATCAAGATAAGACCATAAATTTATTAGTTCAAACATCACTAACACTGATATATAACAGAAAAAAAAATGCAAGGCCAAATATGAGACTCAAAACAGAAATACACACGAGAGATCTATTACCATTTTTTGTCTTTTATATTTCCGACACACTTTTTTATTCCAACTTTAATTCATTATAAGGTTCAATTTGCTCTCATTAGTTGGTTCAACTGAAGCTCTATTTTCTGTCTCAATACTTATCAGTTATCACTGCCTAAATCTTTATTTCTCTCGAAAATTATTACACAAGACTTGTGTAATAAAAATATTCATGACCTCATGTGATATTAACATTTTTTATATTCACATATCATGTCTCTATATTCATCCTTATTTCCCTTTCCTATATGTGACCTTTTTTCTGCTAACTTTTGCTCCACCCGTCTTGCCAACGTTTGAGCTCCCCAGGGAGATGCTTGCTTCATTGAAAGGATTCTGAGTTAGAAGGCAAAGCAAGAACAAATTAAAGCTCATTTACAAAGTGACATCACTATTTGAGGTAAAAGTCCGTAATTTTTGTTCCAAAACTAAAACTCTATTATGCTTTGAGTTTGTTCTTCTGTGCACTCTCCCAAAACACCTTTCTTTTACTATTATCAAGTTTAGTATTGGCTAGATATACGGCCAAGTTTATGAACTTACAATTTTACAATTTTGAATGTACACCATTTAATAACTTCCTTTTGATATTTAGTTAATTTGTTTACGTTAAACAATAGTTATTGAGTTTATTAAACTAATTTTATATATTTATCATAATTTAGTTATATTTATATTTTATAATATTTATTTTATTTATTTTATTATAAAGTTAACATTGTTCATTGTCAATTATAAACATGAAATTTAATCATGTTTAATTATTAATTATATTACTTATATAATATACTTTTTATACATTCAAACTCTTACTAATTTACTATTTGAATTTGTTAAAATTTTATGAACTCTTTTAGACTCTCAAGTTTGAGAATCTTAACCAAGACTTAACAGTGTCCTCAATTGTGCACAAGCAGTAAAAGAATGACATAGTGACATTTTAAACCTTCGAAGAATTTAAGTGAGACAACAATAATGTTTAGGCTTTAGCCTAAGATGTCAGATACATTTGTTATGATATATATGTTTAAACTTTTAAGTTAAGGATCAGGTTAATAGTGGCTTTAACTTATTTTTTTTAACCTTAAAAGACCTATTTAGATAACACAATTTTAAATTTTAACTTTTTAAAAATGTGAGTAGTCATATTTTTAATTTTTAACATGTTTAGTTATACAACTTATTACTACTTAAAAAATTAATTTTAATGCTTTTTGATAAATTAAAATATTTATCTTCTAAAAAAGACCTTTATAAAATATTATAAAAAATTCTTTTATTATATTTTTAAATATAAAATAATTTATTTATAAGTTACTTTTTTTAAAAGTTGTTTGATAAACTCATAGCAAATGGCATAATTCATTTACTTGAAAGAGGATGGCCAACAAATACGGGGTATGTGGGGTGGGAATTGACCTTGGCACAACATACTCTTGTGTTGCCGTGTGGAAGGAGCATCACTGCCGAGTAAAGATCATTGACAACGACCAAGGCAATAGAACAACTCCTTCTTGTGTTGCTTTCACTGAACACCAAAGGTTGATTGGTGATGCTGCTAAGAACCAGGCTGCTTCCAACCCAACCAACACTGTCTTTGGTATTCTTGCTTTCTTATATATTACTTTAATTCTTTACCTACTCGTTGTGTTTCTAAATAATATGTAGTTTATTAATGTTTTTTCTTTTCAGATGCTAAGAGGTTAATTGGTAGGAAATATAATGATCCCGTGATTAAGAATGACCTCATGACGTGCCCATTTGAAGTAACCACTGGTGACGATGACAAACCAATGATTGTGGTTACATACAAGGGTGAGGAGAAGCGCCTTTCAGCAGAAGAAATCTCATCTATGGTGCTCACGAAGATGCGTGAGATTGCAGAGGCATATTTAGAGTCCCCTTTGAAGAATGCAGTTATTACCGTGCCTGCTTATTTCAACGACTCCCAACGTAAAGCCACCAAAGATGCTGGCGTCCTTGCTGGCCTCAATGTCATGCGCATAATCAATGAGCCCACTGCTGCAGCTATTGCTTATGGCCTTGACAAGATAGCTGACTCTGTTGGAGAGCGAAATATCTTCATCTTTGACCTTGGAGGTGGTACTTTTGATGTGTCACTCCTTTCTGTTAAGGATAGGGTCTTTGAAGTTAAGGCTACTGCTGGAAACACTCACCTCGGTGGAGAAGACTTTGATAATAGAATGGTGAACTATTGCATGCAAGAACTAAGAAGGAAGAACGAAGTGGACGTCAGTGAGAATCCAAGAGCCCTAAGGAGGTTGAAAACTGTGTGAGAAGGCAAAAAGAGCACTCTCATACCTTGTTGTTACCTCTATTGAGGTGGATGGTTTATTTAAGGACATTGACTTCCGTTTATCAATCACTCGTGCTAAGTTCGAGGAACTCAACATGGACCTCTTTAAGGAGTGTATGCAGATAGTAGATAAATGTCTTATTGATGCTGAGATGGACAAGAGTAGTATACACGATGTTGTCCTTGTTGGTGGCTCTTCTAGAATTCCCAAGGTGCAGCAGTTATTGCAAGAATTCTTCGAAAGGAACGATCTGTGCAAGAGCATCAACCCTGATGAAGCTGTTGCTTATGGTGCTGCAATTCAGGCTGCTTTGTTGAGTGAAGGCGTTAAGAATGTTCCGAACTTGGTGTTATTAGATGTCTGTCCATTGTCACTTGGTATATCAATAAAAGGAGGTATTATGAGTGTGGTGATTCCCAAAAATACTACCATTCCCGTAAAGAAGGAAGAAAGATATTTTACAACTACAGATAATCAAAGTGCTGCTGATATTAAAGTTTACGAGGGAGAAAGGATACGAGACAGTGATAACAACTTGCTGGGTTCGTTTCGGCTTTCAGGAATTCCCCCTGCTCCTCGGGGCCATCCTATTATGGTTTGCTTTGATATAGATGTTAATGGTATCCTAAAAGTATCTGCTGAGGAAAAAACCAATGGTGTAAGAAAAGATATTATCATAACCAATGACAAAGGAAGATTGTCAACCCAACAAGTTACAAGATTGCTTCAGGAAGCTGACATTTTCCATGCTGAAGATGAGAAGTTTCTTATGAAGGTTAAATCAATGAACGCGTTGGAGAGTTATGTTTACAAGATGGAAAAGGCTTTAAAGGATATGGACTCCAATCCTAATCTTGGCCCGCAGGACAAGGAGAAGATCAGTTCTACAATTGCTGAGGCAAAAGATTTGCTTGAAGGTAATAACCAGCAGCAAGGAATAGATGTGTTTGACAAGTATCTGAAGGAGGCTGAAAGCATCTTTGAACCCATTATAGCCAAGAATGGATAATCCTTTTCTAAGTGTTATGTTCTTTTCGGTTACATAAATGACCTTTCGTGCGTTTTTTACTGTTTGATTCAACGAAAATGTAATGTGTTTTTTTGTGTTTGATGCAAATATTCTGGACCTACATCGATCGTACTTGTTATTTCGGAATTAATCCTTGAATACTAGTTAGGTCAGTTGCACAAGTCACCCTTTTGATGTCGTACCTGAGGATCTATTCCCGTTAAAAAGGATCTTTTCACAAATGGATACATTTTAAAATAATCACCATAAATTGTTATTATTGTAATAATTTATTCTCTAAATCAAATAATAATTTAAAGTTCAAAAAATTAACAAGAGAGTATAAAATGAATTTAAGTTGTCATTAGATTTACGTTTAATATACTATAAGGGTAAAATTAACTATATAGCCATTTAATAACCATATGTGATTAATAGTATATAAAGTATTTTACACCTTTAGTTTATCAAAATTAATTTTATTTTATATCGGTTCAATTTTCATCTAATGCTAGTACTATCAAAAATGCTCTGTGTGTACACCCTAAACACATACACCCGTGCATACACCACCAAGTTATACGTAATCAATGACAATTATACGACTATAGTAGACTTTCCTCATTTACAATATCACACGACTCCTCACGCGATTTTCTCAACTATATCACAAACGAAAATGCACTCTGACATGATTTTCTCAATGAGATCACACACGAACCATTCAAACAATTTATTCTAAGCTACAAAATCCGCATACAGAAGTATTTTTGAAATGAATCATTTTCGTGTGGTTTATGGAGTGTGTTATATGGAGTGTAAAGTAATATTGCAAAATATGATATCTGATTGTAGTGCACAAACTTTATACGACTGAGTGCATAAACATTATCAGTGTCAGTGCACAAACATTACGTACGTGTGTACAACACTGTGATGTTGCTCAAACATAAATAAGTTCACAATCTTTACACATTTTTAATAAACAAACTTTATAACAATTAGTTCACATACATGTGTACACACACTTTTATACATTCTAATGCATAAACTTTACATATATGCATATTACTTAGTGTATAGTTAAGTATTTTTGCAGAATATGATATCTGATTGGAGTGCAAAAACTTTATATAACTGATTGCACAAACATTATATGACTGACTGCACAAACATTACGTACTTGTGTACAACACTGTGACTTTACTCAAACATAAATAAGTTCACAATATTTATATATTTTTAATGGACAAACTTTATAACATTTAGTTCACATACATGTGTACACACACTTTTATACATTCTAATGCATAAATTTTACATATATGCATATTACTTAATGTATAGTTAAATATTTTTGCAGAATGATATATGATTAGAGTGCACAAAATTTATATGACTAGTTGCACAAACATTATCAATGTCTTTGCACAAACATTACGTACTTGTGTACAACACTGATTTTACTCAAACATAAATAAGTTTACAATCTCAACACCTAGAGGTATATTGGTGAACATTTAAACCTCTAAACCTTTATTGAAATGAACTTAGATCTTAGATCGTTTAATGAAATAAACACATGATTGATGTAACAAAAGCTATAACTTTTAGAACATTTAAAATCAATTTGATTGATTAGTATTTATGTACAAAATATATACAGAACAATATTCTTTAAAAAACAATTGGTGACAAAATCATTACATGTTCCCCCCACCCCCCTAATACTTCCGACTTTTTTCCCCTTGTTTCCCTCCTTCCCCAAGGAGCTCCGTTGTGTTGAAGTCCGTGTATGAACTCAATTGGAGACTTCTCTTTTGTCGTTGCTGGGTGACAGCTTCGTCTGGCCCTCTTCGACATCCGAGTCAGATGACTCCTCAGCCAAGATTACCCTTGCAGGCTCATTTGGCATCCGAACGAGCTTTTCTCGCAAACAATTATGCGTTGACAGCATTGATGTCAACATCATATCTTTACAAACTTGCTCATTAACCAAGTCAAGAGGAGGATTTAGATAAATCTTTCTTTTTTATTCCATGAGATTCATCTCAGCAATATTTGACGTTACATCAACTTCAATATGTGCTTCTTCCATAATTTCATTAGGTGGACACGTCTCTTCTACCTTTTC
>QANU01014112.1:302520-335613 GCA_003254905.1 Nissolia schottii
CATCATAAGTTGGAACTAAATCAATTCATCTAATAAACCTAATTGCTAGAGATAGAGTTAGGAATATTAGTCGCTTTTAACATCTAAAATAATGCTGGTGTACTTTGTTAAGTTTGTGTGCGAGAGTGACAGCATAACAAGGGAAACCTGTGATCTTTTCATGCGCGAGAGCGATGAACAAGTTAAGAACTGATGGCGAGGAATCAACGAAATGATAATTCTGATGTTTAAAGTTATGAATGCATGAAATTATAATAGGATTCAAAACCCAACAAGCTTCCTGATCTGTCTCTACTTTGTTGCCTATTTATCTTTCTGTTATTTATTTATTTATCTAAATATCAAATCACCAATCCTTCACTTCATTGTTTAATTAACGAACTCAAGAACGGTATTTTTGCAACTCTCTGTGGATACGATCATACCCGACTGTACTGCAATTGGATTCCTTGTGAATCTAAAAGCTGTAAAGTAGGATGTATTATTTTTGAACGACGAGAGTAAAAATGCTTTCAACAACAATATTCTTTAAAAAACAATTGGTGACAAAATCATTACATGTTCCCCCCACCCCCCTAATACTTCCGACTTTTTTCCCCTTGTTTTCCTCCTTCCCCAAGGAGCTCCGTTGTGTTAAAGTCCGTGTATGAACTCAATTGGAGACTTCTCTTTCGTCATTGCTGGGTGACAGCTTCGTCTGGCCCTCTTCGACATCCGAGTCAGATGACTCCTCAGCCAAGATTACCCTTGCAGGCTCATTTGGCATCCGAACGAGCTTTTCTCGCAAACAATTATGCGTTGACAGCATTGATGTCAACATCATATCTTTACAAACTTGCTCATTAACCAAGTCAAGAGGAGGATTTAGATAAATCTTTCTTTTTTATTCCATGAGATTCATCTCAGCAATATTTGACGTTACATCAACTTTAATATGTGCTTCTTCCATAATTTCATTAGGTGGACACGTCTCTTCTACCTTTTCGTTCTTAGTTGAATCACTTTTCCCTCCATAATACCTAACCTTTTAAGTCTCTAAACTTTACAGTCACTCATACACAAACTTTATATGATATAGTGCACAAACTTTACACATACTGTGGCCAAGTTTTACCAGTATTCTACACTACACAAATTAAAACAATATCTGGTGTCAAGACAGTTTACACACACTTAAATGGATTAGATGGATAAAGTTTAGCTTGGGTATTACCTTTCTGCTCTCGATTTCATCGTGGGTGCTGTCTATTAATGCCAAAGTTTGCACCAATGTTGGCTTGTGTGAAGCTTTCTTGCTGGCGCCCTTAGCAACAGCTGCGCCCCTTTCAGTGATCTTGGAAGAGCCATTTCTACAGCAATAAACAATTAACATCAAGAATTTAATTCAAAAGCTTTAAAAAAAATGAGTGACCATAATCCGAAACAACACAAGCAAGAGTGCACAAACATTACATGACAGATGCGCAAACATTACAACAAAAATGCACAAACTTTAGAGAAGAAAGGTGGACGAATAGCAAATCCACAAACAAACCCTAATACCATTAGTATAGTACACTACAGATGAAAATCTTTAGAGATAAGAAGTCAGAATATAACCAACGTGAAATGCAAGCAACTCACACACACTACACAAACTTTAGTGTGCATATTGCACAAACATTATACATAGCCGGACACAAATGACTCATTAACTTTCTCAAAAAACAAAGATCGTTGTTAAATTGTTCTTTAAACCAAATTCAATTGAACAAAACTCAAAGAAAGTTAGACAGAAAGCGCTTCAACGAACAAACCCTAAATAGTGAAACTCAGTTCGATGTACTCACCAATGTTTGTTTTCTTATGGGATATTCGATTGTGTTTGGTGCATTTCTGTGTAGAGAGCACAATGAGTTTACAGAAGAGAGACGAGAATGAAGATCGCAATGAGAGACGAGTGAAGAGAAAAGAACGAAACGGTTTGTTTTTAAGAAAGTGGAAGCAAGAAGGTTACACGTGTGTTTGACGCACGAGTGAGTAAGAGTAAGACTGTGACTGGTTATTTTGTAGGGTCCACCATATATTAATATAGGTGTATGTATGATGTATCCTATTAGAGTGTACATGTAGCATAGTTCTAGTAGTATATTGAAAGCTTTCAAGTTTATAGAATACAACCGTAGCAATGATCCTTTATGTTGCCAACTACCACGGAAGCTAGTCATCATCACGCCACGACATCCTAACCTCGTGCGTTGCTACCTGTTGTCAATCCTAGCTACGTCTCTGGCCTATTATAAGACGGTCTGGCGTACCCCTGTCACCGTCGTGTCCTTGTCGAACCACCCCGCCCTCCAACCTCTCTCCTCTCCCGCCTAGTTCTCCGTCCTTGCTCTCCTTCAAACAGCTTTCGCGAATCTATCATTGCCTCGGTGCCTCGTCTCCCCTACTCATACCCTGCTTGGTCATGGCCCACTTTTGTCTTGTCTCCCCTCAGCTTTTCTGTCACGAACTACAAGCCTTCACCCTCTGTCACAAAGCTTAGAAAGCCTAATCATCCACACCCAAACCCAAAAACAAACTCTATGAAAAATGGTGAGACCGAGGCGGCAAGAGCAGTGGAGGCTTGCAGTTTGTGGCAAGAAAGTAGAGGGGAGACAAGGCATTGAGACAATGATAGATCCATGGAGGCTGTGTGCAGGAAGCAGAGGCAGAGAAATAGGTGAGAGTGGAGAAAGGCTCAGCGGCTAGTTGATTCAACAAGGACACGACCGCGGTGGAGCAGGGCAAAGACACAACTTGGATAGGCAGCAGGTGGCGACACGACACAACGGCAAGGGGAGGCAGCGCACAGCGGCGTGAAGGTGGGCTAGGTCCAAGGCGGAGGCAACACAAAGGAGCAGGTTTTTTTTATACATCAGATAAAGAATAAAGAGGAGCAGTAATCTTTACGTAAATTTATCTTGAGGTCAATAAAAAAAATAAAAAAATATTGAGTTAATAATAAAATAAAAATATCTTGACAGAATAAACCTATAGTTAGCCCTTTGCGCATAATTTAAAAAATAAAAATAAAAAACCAAAAAGAATTGGTAAGTCAACCAACCACTGTTTCCTTGAGACCTTGTAAGACAATGGAAACGCTCCACGCTCCCTCCAAGTAGATACAACGAAGAAAGTTGAAATTGTCTATTTGGTGGAAGTGTTTATGTGCATCATGTACTAATAAAGATAATTAAGGAAAAATTATTAAGAAATTCCCACATTCCCTTACCTACAGCTAGATGATGTAATCAAACGTGTTTAGATTTGTTTCCTACAAGTTGTGTACTAAAATAATTAAAAGAGAAGTTACCAACCATTAGGGGTGGAGCTGCAATAGGAAGCGACCTCCACTATTAAACAGAAGAATAAGCCATAAGGTTCAAGATAAAAAAAACAATCGCTACTTTCTAACCATCCAATTATTTGCACATCATCTAACAAAAAAATATTACAAAACAAATCAATAAATATTAATATTAAACATTTTTATACCTTCATGCATGCTTGAATTTAATATGTTACAAAAAAATATTATCATTAAATATTTATGTGTTTATGCACGCATGTATATATAATTTATATATTGACCTAAGCTAAGCATGGGATACATGGAAAACAATAAAAAATGTTCTTTTTTTAAGGAAATGTATGTGAAAACATAACTTATGTGTTGATTTTTATTGTTGGTTAAGAAATTGGAGTTAAGTATAGGACCTAAAAAAAATTAACCAATATAAAAAAGACAACCCTCAATTTGATTCCGCTTTCAACGTGATCTATCATTTAAAACGTAACATTTAAAGCGTAAGACTAGTCCTTCATTCATATTTTCAAAAAATTTATAAAACGAAATTATTCTTAGCAATTTACTCACTCCATTCCGTTTTAACAATTCATTTTTTATTTTTTAAGATTTTAAAATATTTGTCTATTTATAATATTTATGTATAATTACTTTTTTTATTCATGCCTTAATTATAGTAGAACATTTATTAATATAATAAATGTGAAAAGAGTAATAATTATATTAAAAATATAAATTTATTTTTTATCTAAAAATAATTTTATCAATTTATATTATTTTATGCATATATCAATATTTTTTTGTTTATATTAATATGTGTAATATTTAGACAATCAAAACGAAACATATAATTGGTTCACGTCAAAAACATATATAAAACAAATATGTCGAAATACTAAAGAAAACCAACGTGTCTGACCAGTTGGGAGTTTCTTTTTTATATATGATCTGTTTGTACAATAAAAAATTTAAAAGGACCAAATTAAAATTTGTCTAATAAAAACTAACGTCATGTGAAATTTTCAGAGAGATCCTATTCTCATTTTTGCAAAGTCAACCTGAATTTTTGCCTTTTATATTCCCGACAGACATGTAGCTTCTTATTTCAACTTTAATTCATTTGAGGCTTTATAATTTGCTCTCATTGCCTAGTTCAACTGTAGTTTTTCTTCTTCTCCAATTAAAAGTTCATTGAGGTGCAAAGAGAGAATGGCAGCAAAAGGTGAGGGACCATCTATAGGGATCGATCTAGGCACAACATACTCATGTGTAGCAGTGTGGCGGCACGATCAAGCTGAGATCATCTTGAACGACCAAGGGAACAGAACAACACCATCTTATGTTGCCTTTGCTGAATCACACAGGATGATTGGAGATGCTGCTAAGAATCAGGCTGCTACCAACCCTACCAACACTGTCTTTGGTAAAAACATCTATACCAATAAATCATTCATTGTTTTACTTATGGTTCCTCTACAGTTGATCTTATCCTTCTTTCATCCACCTAGTTCTTTTTCGAGTTGGTATTAGTGATCACTAATACATGATATATTGTACTAGTACTTAGGAGATACGACTTGCCTTTCACAAAATTTGGAATGGTCAATTCTTTTATTCCAAACTCTGCATAAATAATGATTCAACCAACGATCAATTTGGATCAAGTCATCGCGATATTTAGATTATGTAAAAAAAATCAAATGTACAAAAATAATACCGCATTGTATTTGAGGTCTCTTGTAGTTTATCATTGTACAAGGGTATTTTGGTCGGAGGTCAGAAGTGAAATTGTTATAATATGCAATGCATAGAATCTTAGTTTCATCGTAGCTTTTAACTTACTCAAAGATGCAGACTCTACGGTTTATCACTATATATCTTTCATTTTCAGCTAATGATTACTCTATCTGAAGAAAAAAAGCAGTTAACTTACTAAAATCAATCCAATTTTTATCTCCTCATACATAATGCATAGTGTGATTTGTTTATCTTTGTTTATTTTAAGCAAACTCAGTTATGATAAGCCGGATTCCTTATATCTTGCAGACGCAAAGAGGTTAATTGGAAGGAGATTTAGTGACCCTTTGGTTCAGAGTGATAGGAAACTCTGGCCATTTGAAGTTGTTGGTGTTGATGATAAACCTATGATTGTTGTTAATCACAACCGTGAGAAAAAGCATTTCACTGCAGAGGAAATCTCATCAATGATCTTGGCAAGGATGCGCGAGATTGCAGAGACTTCCCTTGGATCAACAGTGAAGAATGCTGTTGTCACTGTGCCAGCTTACTTCAATAACTCTCAGCGTCAAGCTACCAAGGATGCAGGTCTTATTGCAGGGCTCCATGTCATGCGAATAATCAATGAGCCTACTGCTGCAGCAATTGCTTATGGCCTCAACATGAAAGATTGTAGTCAAGGAAAGAAAAATGTTTTCGTCTTTGACCTCGGTGGTGGTACTTTGGATGTGTCTCTTCTCACGATTGACAAGGGAGACTTCAAAGTTAAGGCCATTGCTGGAGACACGCACCTCGGTGGAGAGGACTTCGACAACAGAATGGTGAAGTACTTTGTGAATGAATTCCAAAGAAAGGAAAAACTAGACATTAGTGGAGACCAAAAAGCCCTACGCAGGTTGAGGACCGCATGTGAGAAAGCAAAGAGGACGCTCTCTTCCACTACTGAGGCCTCAATTGAGATAGATTCTTTGCATCAAGGTATTGACTTCTACTCATCAATCACTCGTGCCAAGTTCGAGGAAATCAACAAGGACCTCTTTGAGAATTGCATGAAGCATGTGGAGAAGTGTCTTGTGGATGCTAAGACGGACAAGGGTAGTGTTCATGATGTAGTCCTTGTCGGCGGCTCAACTAGGATTCCCAAAGTTCGACAGCTACTGCAAAATTTCTTTGTTAGGAAGGATCTATCCACGCGTGTCAACGCGGATGAGGCTGTTGCACAAGGTGCTGCTGTCCATGCTGCTATATTGAGTGGTGAGACCAATGAAAAGATTCAAGATATGTTGCTTCGGGAAGTGACCCCATTGTCCCTTGGCTTGCAGAAAGAAGGAGGTATAATGAATGTAATAATTCCTAGGAATACCGTCATTCCTACAAATATGGAAGATGTATTTACAACACATGTGAATAACCAAACCAATGTCTTAATTCATGTTTATGAGGGTGAGAGAGAAACAAGCAGGCACAACAACTTGCTGGGAAAATTTGTGTTGGAGATTCCTCCAGCTCCTAGGGGTGTGCCGCAGATTATTGTTTGCTTTGAAATTGACGATGAGGGTATCTTACACATAACTGCGAAGGAAAAGAGGATGGGGGTGTGCAAGAAGATTACAATAGTGAACGACAAAGGAAGACTGTCAAGGGAAGAAGTTGATAGGATGATCACGGATGCTGAGAAGTACAAGGCTGAAGATGAAAGATATAGGAAGATCGCAGAAGCAAGGAATGCTTTGGAGAATTATGCATACAACATGAGGAATGTTATAAATGATGAGGAGATTGGCTCAAAGCTCTCCCCAGAAGACAAGCAAAGGATCAACACTGGAATTGATTGGGCCTTAGTACAACTTGGCAATAATCAGCTTGTAGAAGATGATCTTGACATCATAAGAACCCGTCTTTCAGATGTCTTTGATCCGATTATTTTGAAGATGATACAAGATGAGGCATCTGGAAATAGTACTGCAAGTCGAAGAAAACGCTTGGTATCTGCATTGTCAAAATTTGCAATCGGGGTAGTAGTTGACGTTGTTACAGGTAACGTTATTGGGTTGACTTGTTCTATAATTTCTTTTAACTTCCAAATGTAGGCTTCATTCCACCTTAAGAGTTAGCTCAAGCAGATATGACCCGATACCATCTGAATATTGAGTCTAACTCTATCTCAAAAGCTAATTTAAGAGAAATGTTTGCTGCCTAAGCACTGTGAGAAATATTTGGTCAACTTGATTAAAATTTGATGCAAGGCCAATATTGTACTGGGAATTGAATTGAGTTTAACTCTTTTGGACAACTAAAAAACCAATATATTTTTTTGTTTGTTTACAACTCCAGCAGGGAATAATGAATTTGGATCTTCTAAAATGAGATCCCTCATTTTAGAGGGTAAAGTGAGAGATCTCACCGTTGGATCAATAAAGTAAAAAGTGAAACTCATCTCACTTTATTGGCTCAATAGTGAGATCTCTCACTTTACCCTCTAAAGTGAAAGATCTCACTTTAAAGGATACTTGTCAAACAATAATAATCATATCATTGTGCCAAGGCTCACCTTCAATTCATTATCCCAATATTCTTTGCTATTTTTGAAAATTTGTCAAAAATTTAAAGAATGCTCAGTAAGAGAAGGAAACTAGTGTGGCAATTACCTTGTTAACCTCAGCCTTTCTCATGATCTTCTTGGGTCAGATTTTGGGACAGATCACCTCTACGGTCTCTTCCTCCCTTTGTGAAGCACATATTGCACTTTACACCATGCATTCAGCAATATCAATATGCATTCTAGATGAACTGTAACTGAAAGCAATAGAACCAATAATGTGATTCCAAAGACAACATCAGAGCATAATTAAAGTTGATAATAGTGCAGCATGAACTGAAACAGGACAGGTTTCGAAGCATTTGGTGAAACAGCTTATTGAAGCAATTAGTCAAACATGTCGGGTACCTTAAAAAAATTGAAAGTTAACCCAATGGCCAAGTAAATTTCAGCACTGCAAACAAAAAAGTCAATATTAGATAATATACAATTTAATTGGGAAAAAAGATATATTATGGTGACCCAAGGCAGTGATGCAACGGTATTAGATGATATGATGCACATGGAAACTTAAAAATGACGTTGTATCAATGTATTGGCATTTTTTCCATTTTCCATTCAGCGTAGTTTATAATTAGAGTAACTGCGCCATAGAGCTTTGTCCATTATTTTGCAATAATGGTTTGTAAATTCTAACCTCATATAAACTAAAGCACCTCAATTGGATCAATTGAAGCCTAACCTAGCACATTGCAGGGATCAGTAACATCATATAATGCATTTTTTCACATATGTTTGACAATACGAATATGCATTCCCAATGAATTGTAACTCAAGTTAATAAAAACCAACAATTTATGGAAGAAAACATCAAAACACAGTTTTGATTAAATACAATTTAACATTTTCAGTACATGACCTAAGAAAAGTGTAGCAGAAAAGTGGAGAGGAAAAAGTAATATTATCTGTACGGTTTAATATTTTAGACAACCAACCATCATACTCACAAAAGTGTGAAATATATTATTAAAAAAAAATGAGGAAAGCAAAATAGGATAGATCTCACATTTTTGTGAATATATTTATAAATTGTCTGAAAATTTGAGTTATACATATATCATTTCTAAACGGAAAAATATCAAAACACCATTTTGCGTGAACCACCCCCAAATCCCAATAGTTGCAAATAAAGGAGAGGTTGGTGCCATATGGCCCACTCCATCAAATCAGCTCCCTTCTTAGACAACATGATTACAGTATTATATACTTAGTAAATTTCAATTTTGCCCCTAACCAAAATATTGGGGGACCATACTTCTAATAAAATGATTTAATACTACTACTAGAGTGTATAAAAATCACTTGAGACAGTAAATACAACTATATTATATAGTTGCCAAAGTTGACCGATCATTTCTTTTTCCTTCCTTTAAGAACTTGTAAGAGAAGAGAGAGAGTCTACACCCCCTCTAAGAAGATGCAATGAAAGCGTTGAAAGCTGTCACTATTTCGTGGAAGTAACATGTATTAAGATTAAATTAATGAAAAAATTATTAGGAAATTCCCACACTCCCATATCCTTCCCCCAGTTTCCCTTGAGAGTTGCAATCAAACGCGTTTGAAATGTCAAGTGGTGCATTAAAACAATTAAGGACAAGTTATTATCATGAAAAATAAAAAGGAATTGTATTTTCTGCAAGTCAACCTAAAGTCTTATAGGCATATATGATATAACTAACTATCATCTAATCTTATTAATAAATTAGCTCTGATTCTAACTTCAATTTCATTAATAATAGGCTTTAATTTGGCCTCATTGGCTCGATCAACTCAAGTTTCTTCTTCTCAAATTAAGCTCCATTGGACTGCAAGGTAAAGATCAATGGGAGCACAAGGTGAGGGACGTGCCATAGGAATCGACCTAGGCACAACCTACTCGTGTGTTGCAGTGTGGCAGCACGACCGTGCTGAGGTCATTGAGAACGAGCAAGGGAACAGAACGACGCCATCTTGCGTTGCCTTCACCAACACACACAGGCTGATTGGAGATGCTGCTAAGAACCAGGCTACTGCAAACCCTTCCAACACTGTCTTTGGTAAATTACATCTAAATCTATTTTAAACATCATTGTTTTGCTTATGTGGTACTGCAGTGTTTCCCTTTTTTTCTTTCGTATAAGAATACTCATTATCATAATTTATCATAGTTTTTAAGCTAACCTAATTTAGTGGTGTTAGTTATCACTAGTCCAGATATATATAAGTACTTAGGGGATACAATACAACTTCTCTTTCTTTACATTTTTTTGTGCATTACGAGGTGATTAAGGTAGAAATCATAGAGATATTAGTTACCAATCACCTTTTTCTCTAAACATAACATCTATGCTTTTTATTGGTCTAACCAAGTCAATAAGAAGAGGAATGAAGGAGAATTGTAGGGTGGCTTGTGCATAAAAGGGTAACCTCCAAATTACAACACAACAAAAAACCTTACAATTGTGTCAAAACTCACCCTCTAATTGTATAGTACATAATCTTAAAGGACTATTTTGAAATTCGATACTATAATTTATCCTTTCTAAAGGACTTAGTACATAGGTAGGTAATAGCATTCTATTCTAATCTAAACCATCTGAACTACTTGTTTTTACCTAACTGTGAAGTAATTTTCTGCAGAGAAAAGTTTGTTACACAAATAAGTTCAATTCAGAAACTTCACATAATATGATGCTTCGAGCAGAGAAAAGCAAAGAGAAAAATTGAGTGATGCGATAAGTGGGTTATGCTTTCCCATGTAATGCAATATGAAGTTCCTGTAAAATACGTACACCTATAACTAAAACAGCTATTACCATGGTAGATTTTTAACTTCGATTAAAGTTTCGCAAAGAAGCAGGAATCTAAGGCCAGTAGCTGTTGTCATTATACAACTTTCATTTTCAGCCAAAAATTGTATAATGAATAACTCTTCCTAGAAAAGAAAAGCAAAATGTTAACTCACTAAAAGAATCCATTTCTTTCGTACATAATGCATATATCTGTACTTGCTTCTCTGTTTTTTGAGCCTGTCCAGTTATGATAAACTGGATTCATTCTTATTTTGCTGATGCAAAGAGGTTAATTGGTAGGAGATTTAGCGACCCTTTTGTTCAGAGTGATCTGAAACTGTGGCCATTTGAGGTTATTGGTATTGAGGACAAACCCATGATTGTTGTTAATCACAATTGTGAAACAAAGTGTTATACTCCTGAGGAAATCTCATCAATGCTCTTAGCCAAGATGCGTGATATTGCCAAGGCTTTCCTTGGGTCAATGGTGAAGAATGTTGTTGTCACTGTACCAGCTTACTTCAATGACTCACAGCGTCAAGCTACCAAGGATGCAGGTCTTATTGCAGGGCTCAATGTCATGCGAATAATCAATGAGCCTACTGCTGCAGCAATTGCTTATGGCCTCAACATGAAAGATTGTAGTCAAGGAAAGAGAAATGTTTTCGTCTTTGACCTCGGTGGTGGTACTTTGGATGTGTCTCTTCTTACGATTGACAAGGGCGACTTCAAAGTTAAGGCCATTGCTGGAGACACGCACCTCGGTGGAGAGGACTTCGATAACAGAATGGTGAAGTACTTCGTGAATGAATTCCAAAGAAAGGAAAAATTAGACATTATTGGAGACCAAAGAGCCCTACGCAGGTTGAGGACTGCTTGTGAGAAAGCAAAGAGGACGCTCTCTTCCACTATTGAGGCCTCAATTGAGATAGATTCTCTGTATCAGGGTGTTGACTTCTCGTCATCAATCACTCGTGCCAAGTTTGAGGAAATCAACTGTGACTTCTTTGAGAATTGCATGAAGCATGTGGAGAAGTGTCTTGTGGATGCTAGGATGGACAAGGGTAGTGTTCACGATGTCATACTTGTAGGTGGCTCAACTAGGATTCCCAAAGTGCAACAGCTACTTAGGGAATTCTTTGATGGGAAGGATCTATGCAAATGCATCAATGCTGATGAGGCTGTTGCATATGGTGCTGCTGTCCATGCTGCTACATTGAGTGGTGAGGCCAATGAAAAGATTCAACACCTGTTACTGCGGGAAGTTACCCCATTGTCCCTTGGGTTGCAGAAAGAAGGAGGTATAATGAATGTAATAATTCCTAGGAATACTATCATTCCTACAAAGATGGAAGATGTGTTCTCGACACATTTTGACAACCAAACCAATGTCTTAATTCATGTTTATGAGGGTGAGAGGCAAAGAACAAGTGACAACAACTTGCTGGGAAAATTTATGTTGGAAATTCCTCCAGCACCTCGAGGTGTTCCTAAGATTGAGGTTTCCTTTGAAATCGATGACAATGGTATCTTACAGGTATCTGCTACGGAAAAAACCGTGGGGTTATGCAAGAAGATTACCATAGTGAATGAGAAAGGAAGAATTTCAAGGGAAGAAATTGATAGGATGATCAAAGATGCTGAGAAGTACAAGGCTGAAGACGAGAAATATAGGAAGAATGTAGAAGCAAAGAACGCTTTGGAGGACTATGCATACAATATGAGGAATGCTATAAAGAATGAGGAGATTAGTTCAAAGCTTTCTCCAAAAGACAAGGAAAGCATCAATGCTGCAGTTGAGTGTGCCTTAGCATTGCTTGGTGTGACTCAGTTTGTTGAAGAAGAAGATTTTGACATGGTAAGGACCAGTCTTTCGAATGTCTTTGATCCTATAATTGTGAAGATGATACAAAATGAGGCTAGTGGTGGCCCTCCACATTTAGCTGCCAGCGGCAGCAATGGAAGTCGAAAAAATCGCTTGGTATCAGCATTGGCGAAATTTGCAATTAAAGTAATGGTTGACTCTCTTACAGGTAATATCGTCGGGTTGACTTCTTCTGCAATTTCCCTTTTCCTAGAAATGCAAGGCTAATTCCAATCCCCAAAAGCTACCTGGCCCAAACTATTGAGTATGTTAGTCATATGCCTAGCCGAGATGAGACTCAACACAAGGATAGGCTCTGATAGTGTCTTAGAACTGCGAGGTTAATAACTTGGCTCAAAGGAGAAGAATTGTTTCTTGTCAAATTGATTGAAATTTTAACATAATGCCAATATTCTACCAGCAATTATTGAATCGACTCCAAATCTTTTGTAGAATTAAAGGCAATATATATGTTTTGTTTGTTTATGATACCACCACCTCAACCTGCACTCAACCGGACTCCACTCCTCAGTTCCTGAGCCTAGTCACAGCATTTTGAATTACTAGAAAAATATAATCCAAAGTCCTTAATCCTAATTCCTAAGTCTATTTTTCCTTTTTCAAAGAAATTAATCAAAATTTAAAGAATGCTCAATCATAGAAGACAATAAATATGGCAGTTACCTTGCTAACCTCAATAGTACGCACCTTCCTCCCTTGCTTGGTGATGAATCTGGATTCAGTTCCGATTGCATTTTTCCCAAACCTAGATTCAAAAAAAAAAAAAAAAAAAAAACCACTGCCACACGAATTAGAACCACGAATTATATAACAAAAAATTAATTTCCGCAAATGCTTTCTTCAACGGAAAGTGAAAAAACAACAGTGACTCAAATACTGTGACCAGAGTAGCAATCACCTTGCAAAGTTCTGAAGCTCAATTTGCGAGTGTTCAGCCAAAGCGTTACTCTCCGTAGAAGCAATTTCTCGAGATCTCAAAGCTAAATCGTTTTCTTTCTCTCTCAAGCTAAAAGTTCAGGTGCGAACACTATATATAGGAATCGGAACTAAATCAAATTGTCCCTATTGGAAGTTGAGGTTGGGGATGATGATGAATCGGCGGGAAATGCCAATTTCGAGAAAACGCGGCTACATTTTAGTTATTAAACTGTAAATTTAAAATTTTATAGAATAAATGTTTAATTAAGTTTTTAGTGCTTATAATATTAAAAAGTTTGTGTTTGGTCCCTCCGTAAAATTTTTAGTCCCTATAAAAAAAAATTGTTCGTTTTTAGTATCTGCCGTTAATATGGGTCAGACAGTGCTAACGTGGCCGTTAATTTCGGCACGTGGCATAACCCAAAATTTTAAGGGTTAAAAAAGTTTTTAATCCTTATAATATCAAAAATTGTGTTTGGTCCCTTTAAAATTTTTCGTTTGGATTGAGTCACTGTAAAAAAAATTTGTTCGCTTTTAGTCCCTGCAAATTTTGTTTGTTAGTCCCTGCTGTCAATTTGGGTTAGACGGTGCCGACGTGACCATTAACTTCGTCATGTGGTGTGCCACTACATTCAAACTGGATGCCTCTTCAAATCGCCCTCTCTCCCCTCCCACACTCTCATCCCTCACATCAAAGACTCCCTCTCCCGCATCGTCTCCGTCCTCCCCTCGCTCGTCGGCCACCACACCCTCGAGGCTCCCACACTTAAACCGCGAGTCCATCCTGATCTTTGACACGTTCTCCGGCTGCCGTACGGCAGCATCAAGAACGACTTCGGTACAGACAAACTGTTGCGCGAGGGGATATTCAGTTTCAATGGCGAAGCCATTCGTAGGCTGAAAGCAAAAACGAACACCGAGTTGATGAGGAACAAACCATATGATAGCGAAAAAGTTCGAATATCGTCGTTTTAGTCCCTAAGTGGAGAGAGAGAGGATGGGTGGGGAATAGAAGATGGGTTGGGGGGGAAGGTGGGAGGGGAGAGAGGGCGATTTGAAAAGGCATCTCGTTTGGATGTAGTGGTCGAGCGAGGGCGACTTTGGGATGTAGTGGCACGCCATGTGATGAAATTAACGGCCACGTCAGCGTCGTCCAACCCAAACTGATGACAGGGATTAAAAATGAACAAAAAAAATTTACAGGGACTAAAAACGAACAATTTTTTTTTACAGGGAGTCAATCTGAACAAATAACTAGACGGATCAAACACAAAATTTTTGATATTACAGGGACTCAAAACTTATTTAACCCTTGAAATTTTGGGTTATGCCACGTGACACGACATGCCACGTGGTGAAGTTAACGACCACGTCAGCATCGTCCAATCCAAACTGACAGCAAAGATTAAAAACGAACAAATTACAAGTGCTAAAAATTTTATGGAGGGACCAAACACAAACCTTTTAAGATTACAAGGATTAAAAACTTAATTAAACCTAGAATAAAAAACAAAAGGACTGGGAAAAAAGAAAAACAATTAAATAAAACAAAAACTCTGTGCATTGTTTGGTAATGTTGTAAAACTAGAATTATTTTAAGTGATTGGCTTTTTTTTTTAATAATCACTCTGGTTATACATTTGACAACTTGATAATCGATTTATATTTTGATACTTTAATTGGAAAGTAATTTTAAAATAATGTAATTTGTTTGAATTAAGTGAGGAAAAAAAATATTTTTTATGATACAATTACTAAAATAAGTACAAAATAATTATTTATACTAGTCACAGTGAATTGCTAGTTTGACAAAAAAAAATTAAGAATAAATCATTGAAATTTTTTTTATTAAAATAAATCATTTTTATTATAAAGAGAATGATTTAGACTAATTATCATATAACTTAAATTTTAACTTTTTAATTAAAAGTCAATTTAAATTAATTTTTATATTTTTTATAGTTAATTTAAATTAATTTTTATATTTTTTTATATTCTAGTTAAATCGATTTTGGCTATCAATTTCAATGTCCCCTGTTTTTATAATATATGGGTCCTTTGTCTTGCATTCTATAACAAAGCCGTGTTGCTTCACTCAATAGCCATAGGGCTGTCAAAATGGGCCCGGTCCGTTTACCCGGTTAAATAGACGGACTTTACATGCAAAATATAGGCCCGCAAAAATTTGAAAAAAAATTGGATCGGCCCGTTTACCCGTGAATTTTTTTAAAAAATTTTAAATAATTTTTTGATTTTTTTATAAATTTTTAAATTTTTTTAAAAAAATAAACGGTCTAACAGACGGTCAGTTTAGGCTCGCGGACCGACCATAAATGAGTCAGACCCTAAAATTATCCATATTTTTGGCCCGGCCCATTTCGACAGCCCTAGCCAACAACATTAGATGGACGAGTTGAATGGCTATGTATCATATAATATAATATTCGCTTCGTGTATTTTTTATTTATCATTTTTTATAAAAAGTATAGTTTAAAAAATTATTTAATTTTCATTGAGAAAGAGAAAATGTAGAATATATAGACAAAATTAATCTTAAACAATGTCATGAGAAGTATGAGAGATAATAAAGGTATAATTATAAAAAATGTATTTAATATTTTCTTAATCTAATCAAATGACAATTAATCTTAAATAAATTTTTATTTGAAAAATGACAATAAAAAATAGACAAAAGAAATATAAATCAAATTCATAGATAGATGTACATGCTCATTTGTAGTGTGTACTTTGTTTATGATCATACACCTTTATTTATAATTATTAATCTCTTTTTTCACAAAAATAAAAAATTTAGATAAATTTAACATATTCATCCGCATCAAAACATGTTTGTAGTCTATTTAAATGCTTGTAAATCAGTCGTTGGTCATCGCATTTACAACAAATTTACAACAATTTCATCTTCTTATAAGTAGATTTATAGGGTAAGTACTGATTAAGGACCTAACCCAATTACATAATTAATCGCGGGTCTCAATTAGTATCACATGGAAATAGTAACACAAATAAATAACAAATTGAATCACGGAAATTTGTTATTATATAGAGTATATATCTAAATCTAATTATCTATAAATCAGCAGGCCATTGAAGTTTTCTGTTGGACCATACCACACTTGGCACCTGGCACTCTATTCTTAAATCTAGTACTCTTAATTTGATAATAAGTATATTAATTAATTGTCAAAGATTTCAAACAAATGAGATCAATGTATTAAGTATGAGAAATTTCAGTTGATTTATGCATTAAATTTGTCATTATTTTAACATTTGGATAAATGAGTGGTGTGATATTCTACACCTCTTGGAAGAGAGAAAAAAAATTACTAATAATTTATGTTTCGAACGAAAACGTAAATGAATCATCACTTGGTTTATGCTAATTATTGATGGATAAATTAAATAGTACACTTTTCCATTTATTTAGTTCATAATTTTTTATGTTAGTTGTCTGAGATTCACCTCCAAGAAGAAAAAGTTACTCTTTCAATTAATCTAGCTTTATAATATTTATCACTTGTGATGTTTATGCATGAAAACAAATTGTACCTGAAAAAATGTTTTCACACATGCAAAAGCACTGTTCAATTGAGGTACATGTGACTTTCTTTTGTGACGAGAAGAGTACACAAGTAATAATCCAAAACACCACATTAATTATTTTAACTCTTCCTTAGGCTTTTTGACCAGGTGATGGCCTTGACTGCTTTTCTTGTTCTTACTCCAAAAATTATATTATTTTTCTTAAAACAAAAATTTAGATTGAGAAAAAAACAAGTCCCGGTCTAGGAATTATGTCATTTCTCCGTACTCATTACGTGTTTATAAAGATATTTAAGTAGCATTTAGTTCATATCTTAAGACAAGAAAAATATCAATGGACAAAAATATGTTTAAAAAAATGATAAGGACAAAAGATCTTAAAATTAAATAGTTTATTTCTCAAAACAGTTTTTAAAGTTAATTTATTTACTTTTATAAAAGAGGGAACGAAAGAGACATGTCGCGGACGGACGTATTTTAAACTAATTTTTATACTTTAAAAAAGAAAGAACATGGGAGATGCGTTTTTACTATCTCACTATCTTCCTTCTAATTAATCTCATAATAGGAACCAAAAACACTATTACAAAAAACTAAATCAAATTCGAGTTATGATAATACACGAACGAAAAGCCAATCATCCAAGTCAAACCCTACCAACTACAAAAGCTATATTATTGTTCTTTTTATATTGAAAAAAATTGTGAAAAATATTATTCTCACAATTTCAGATGATGAAACATTAACAGATATTTCTCCTTCCAACAAATGCGTTTCCCATAAATCCAACTTGTACTCTCATCCTAACGAAAGATCAAATTGTTTACCACTCGTATAACAAAGTTGTGATACAAAAGCTATATTATCTACATATATGTATGTGCATTACTAATTAAAACAAACTCTATCCATTTATAGGGGAGGCAGTGATTAATCAAGATCAAGTCAAGCTGAAGTGAAAGCGAAATCAAACAGATGACAAATTTAGTAGTTGCTTACTCCAATTTACTCTGAAAACCCTGGAAGCCAAATCCTTCACCATAACTCAAATTTGGCATTGGAAGTTTTATACCTCTTTCACAACAATAAATGAGACTTGTATTCTCACAAAACTCTCTATTTTTTCCTAAAGAATAGAGAGATTCCCTTTGCCACACTCCAAAGAAATCAATACATGAGCTACATGATCAAATTCTTCTTTTATACTATATACCATTAAATTAGTAAGCTAGTCTCTCTCATCAAGAACCAACATTCTCTATATAAGAGTTTTCTCCTAACTTGCTCAAATCTCTGGCCAGAAAACAAAATTCAATTTTCATCAGAGGTACTTAGTTTGTATTTGGCTATGTATGAAATTGCATAGCATTTTCATTTTTTATTACTTTTTGTGAATTATTTCAACATACCGTCTTGAGATAATGTGAATATTTTGGTGGTTCATGCAAATTTTTTTGGATTGAATATTAGTATTTCAATAATGTGAGAGTGCTGGTGTACCAATTCTCAATCCTTTTTTCCTGTTCACTAAAGAAGCTGCATTTGAGGTTGAATGAATGAATACAATTTTGTGTCTTCAAAATTTTTTCCAATTCTTGTATTGCAAAGTTATCTTAATGCAGAACTAAGCTCATTTTTATGCTATTTAATTGGTGACTTAAACCATTAGTCATTCAAGACACATATATGATATATCCTATTCTCAACAAATTAAGCCATTTGATTGAACCACTAATAGTTCCTTCTTGATTGATCTGCAGGTAACAATATGTCAGAAGCTACTCATTATTCAAATGATATTGAAAAAATGAGAAATGCTCTTCTATCATCACTTCCTTCAAGGCTTCATTACTATGGTAATAACTTTAAAGCTAATTAATTAATTGCTAATTTTTTGAATGTTTACTAAATTTTTTGTTGGTAATTCAGGAAATGATGAAGTTCAGTTGGGAACTTTAAAAGGTTCCATGCAGATGGAGGACCAAAGGTAAGTGATTGTGTGTGTTGTCCCAACACTTGTCCAATTTGATTTTCAAATTTTTTTTTTGGCTGTGAAATAAATGAATCAAAGTGAACAAAGTTGGTACAATTCAAATTTATTCTTCAACCTAATGTAAGTGATTTGTGTCCTTGGTTCAATTTTTAAGTTTCTCCAGGTTAAGGAGAAATGCCCAGGTTAAGCTTGCCAGAATCATTGACACCATTACTTGTTTTTTATCAATTTAAAAGTCAATTATTTAAGACAAGTCACATTATCCTCTAAAGATTCTATTAAAGTATAAAACAGAACCATTATCTTAACCAACATAACAATACAATAGTTTATTTTAACCAATAGTACCAATTTGGAGTTGTGTGATTTTTTTATTATTTGTTAATGTTTCACATGCATTGAAGGAACCTTGACTTTTCTTCAACCATGAACATTAATTTTATCATTTTGAGATAGATGGATAAAAGTGATTGACCATGGAATATGCCTGACAAGAATTTGATAAACATGAATACAATCAAAACGTCAATTTAGATTTTAAATGTTAATCCTAAAACCATTAACAAATTGCATTAAAAAAAGTTACAAATCTTGGTCCACTTGTAATATTATATTTCTTTTAACAGTGGTCATTTTCATAGCAATGGACCCAACATGAAATCTAGAGTATTCAACAATGACAACAATTTGGATAAAGGAGTCTATACTACGCTACCTAGCCAGTCACAGCCTCTGCTTTATAACAACAATCATCAACTAGGTTTGGTACATTTCCTTAATAAAACATCATTTTCGTCCTTAAAGTTGGCAGTTTCCATCAATTTCATCTCTAAATTTTCAAAATCATCCAAATTGTCCTCAAAGTTTCCAAACACCCATCGAGTTAGTCCCGAGAAGACTTAACCCTAGGGACGAACTTGATAGACATTTGACAACTCTAAGGACAATTTGATGATTTTGAAAGTTTAGGAACGAAATTGATGAAAGTTGCTAACTTCAAGGATGAAAATGACTTTTTACTCTAAATTTCCCTATCAAAACTAGATTTTAGGAGCTTTTTTTTTTTAATTTCCTTCTACCTGCTTTTCTTATCATAGGTTCATTTTCTCTAGTTTCCATGCCTATGTTGAAATGTAATTTTGTACCTTAGTGTCAAATAATTGAAGACTAATACAATTTCTTGTTAGACAGGTAGTCTATATGTCATCTCAAGCAGCAGAGACATTTCTCAGCAATCAATGTCACTTGGCAAGATCTCTTCAACTTCTCAATATGAAGGAGTATGTTAATAATTAACCCTCTTTCGCAATTGAAACCATCTAAGCAGATAATGGAATTTGAACTATGAAATTCCAACATACATGACTAATTTTACAAGTACACCTTTAAATTTGTTCTCATAGTTGCCAGCATGGGTCGATATCATCCCAAAACTATGGAAAATATCAAATTTGTCCCTAAAGTTGCCAAAAGTCTACCAAATTAGTCGTTCAATGTCAATCAAGTTAGTTCCTCTCAAGGACGAATTTGATCAATTTTTGTTAACTTCAGAGACAAATTTTGTATTTTCCATAACTTGGGGACAAACTTGATTGGCATTGCAAATTTGAGGGACGAATTTGAAGGTTTACTTTGACTTTTTTAGTTTCATAATAAGGGTTGAGTCCTAATGCTACTTCAGGATTATCAATGTTTAGAATATCAGAAGAACATGATCCTGGTCTCAAATTGATTATGATAATTCAATGGCAAAGTATTAGAAAACTCTTCATTAGATGTTGAAGCTGTTAACCTATTGCAGGTTAGTGAACATGCTGGAAAACGTCAATTCGAGCACGATGACAACTTGTCCTTGTTAAAAAAGACGAAAAGCAATTCCAAAAGCAAATTCACATTCTTGGAAC
Organism: Nissolia schottii; assembly: GCA_003254905.1. Taxonomy (NCBI): domain Eukaryota; kingdom Viridiplantae; phylum Streptophyta; class Magnoliopsida; order Fabales; family Fabaceae; genus Nissolia; species Nissolia schottii. The sequence continues at coordinate 323,223 of QANU01014112.1, forward strand.
CAAGATGGCATCAAGCTATAGAAGCTTCAGAGATAATCCCAGTGCACAATGTAACATGAATATTTCACTGTATTAAAAGGGAGCAAGGAAACTTTTTAATGTTATACATAATTGAATTAGGCAATAGGCGTTGTTGCATTTAATGGTAATTCCTATTTCTTTCGTCCACTTTTTTGGCTCAGTTGTATCATGTGCCTATGAGGAGAAGTCAGAAGCTTAGTGATAAAGTCACAACTCTACAAAAGCTGGTTTCACCTTTTGGCAAGGTGAGTGATTCATGTGATTGCTATCCCCTAATTCGCAAAAGCTAGCTACTTAGAGTCGGTTTAGTTTGCATTGGTTTGATTTGCGTTTCTGTTTTTTATTTTTAGTCTGTTTCCTATTTTTCAGAATTTTGTAAATGAAACAGTGAAAACAAGAAAATCTACTTTCCTATTTTCGTTTCCAATTTTTCTTATTTCCTTCACAAAATCTTGAAAAATAGAAAACAGTAAAATACTAGAAATTGTAACGACCGAACAGACCCTTAATTTCTTACTAATTAACAATAGGGTATACATCCTTTAACTTCAAGAAAGAACGTGACATTGTGGTTTCTCTATATACTGCAGACTAACACTGCCTCAGTTCTTCATGAGGCTTCTCTTTATATCAAGCTTCTTCATTCACAAATCCGGGTATATATATTTAATGCTCCTATTTCTTGGTAGAACAATATATTTTACCAGGTGTTAAAACAAGACTATTTTCTTGTTTTCTTTTCTTCTTTTTGGCATAAACTAGATTACTTAGGAGACTAAAACAACTTGTTTTGTGGTCATTCTAATTTCATTTTTCTCTGTTTTCTTTTTTTACTTTCCTGTGGTTGCAGACTTTGTTTCAGATGCTGAGTTACTCTTACATTAGTACAGCCAAAGCCCCTCATAATCAGGTAGGTTATTAATTAAGTATCATGTTGTACAAATACTTCGTCACTTTCTGAATTCTAGCATCTTAAACAATAGTACAGATATCATTATATTTTGTTTCTTTTTGACCTTCATTTTGTTTCCCTCTAACATCAGGAATGTGAGGACAAATTGCAAGCTGACCTAAGGAGCAGAGGACTGTGTTTAGTTCCCATATCAATAACACACAATGTAGCAATTGAAGACCAGATTCATCATCTACCTCCAGAAGAACTATCCTGCCATTCTAATTCAGTATAAAACTATGAATAGCATTATGCAGACAATGACTGTACAGGCAGATAGTTCCTTTATGAGTTGATTGTAAAAATGATGTCTAGTACTTTTATAAAGTAATGCTAATCTCTTAAGATTTCATTAGGACATGCTCAAATGAAGTTCTTTCTTTAATATATTTCACTTTCAAGAAGAAATAATTGACAGCATATCCTTAACTATCCTTAGGTTAATTTCCTTCTGTTGTAATTTGAAAAATGTACCCAGCAAAAGAGTTTTAAGCATATGCTTGTCTTTTAAGACATTGCGCTGTAAACTATGGTGTTTTTATGGCTATAGAAGCAAAAAGTAAAAAAAATTTGTCAAGGTGTGGAAGTGGCTTTTTCTAATATATGATGCTTTGTATTTAAACTGTGGATGTTGTTTGTTTGATGTGTGTGTATTACCTGAATTGAAACAGTAGTTGAAAACTATATTGTAAACGTGATTCAGTAACTTTATGATGAGCATAAACTTAATCACATATTATGAACTCAAAACCTCTTATGATAATATCGAACAACAATGATAAATTTGTAGCTTTCTTCCAATCTTATTTTGTAAGTTCACTCTTCAAACTTTTCGCAATTTCATTTTATACTATTGCAAAACAAATTTCAGGAGGAAACAAAGCAACAAAATACTCTCACCATGTCTCTTCCAAAAAAAACCAATATACCAAAGACCAATCTGATGGTTAAAGATGCCTATGGTTGTGCACCTTTAACCAAGAAACCAATTAAGTAAAATTTACATTCTCCATTTTCAAGTAAAAATGTTTAGTTCCCTTTGTCAAAAAAAGATCATTATATATATGTAAAGATTATAAGTTCCCATGTTTGGAATGGTTCAATATAACCACACCCTTCCTTCTTTACAGCTAATCACAGTGGCATCGGTAACACTGAATGTGTCAATCTGTCATGTTGTAGTCTCCTGGTTCCTGGTATAAGTTGTAGCCATCAGGTGTTTCCATTTTTCCAGCAAGATAATCACTATCTGCAATAATAATGAATATGAGATGTAACAAACAGTTAATTTTCACAATGCCAAATGCTCCATTACTAGATTCCAAGTCTAGTGTCTAGTTAAATTCAAACACAAGAAGAGAATGAGATTCATCAAAATGGAAAATGTCAGAGAAACACACATGCATGCAAACTAGTATGCACAGCTTTGCAAAGTGTTGAACAGGATCTTAAATTTAATAAAATAATGTGTTCGATTGGAGCTACAAATGTACAGCATAAGAGGAACAATAAACGATGATTAAAAAAAATATGAAAAGAAAAAATCGATGCTGAAATGAAGCAGTAATTTATACAAGTAGTTATGCTTGTTGAGGAACGATATTACATATTTCTCAACACATAATCAAATGGAGAGACTTGGCCATTCTTTGTGGAACTTCAGAAACTTTCTAGTACTGCATTTAGTGCAGAGAAAACAAATATCAACTTTGATTGCAATAGTTTACTTTTATGCTTTCCAAAAATCACTAAATGTCAATAAAAACTTAAAATACATGAGATTTGTGAAAAAGAAGTTGTAATAGAAATACTTCACTGTTTCTAGACATGGAAGTACATTCTCCTACAATTTTGTAACTTGTGTTCACTTCATCATGTTAATGTGTCATGGGATATGACTAAATAAATTGAATGTTCCTCGTTATCTTTAGTTAGTCATAAAAATTAGAGAATACAAATCTTAAATGTTGTAAAAACTAAAAAGAATGACTAATAAAGCAATAATTAAAGGCAGAAAGCACAACAAGCAACAGACTCTTTCAGTTTTATAGAATACCATTGAAAACAGGCACATGACCAAAATTGCCTGTAGACGATGTTAGACTGCCATCTGATGGGAAAATGGAATCTGATTTAGTGGACTCGGGATTCAGGTACTGCAAATTAGGGTTCTGGAAGCACATATTCTCAGCTGTCCCAGTGGTTAGGCTCTGCTGTGACCGAAATTCCTCAGGTTTCGTCTTCTTATCCTTGGAATCAACCTCAGTCTCTACTTCTGATTCAGCGTTATTGCTAGGTGCCACATTTTGCTGCTTTCTTTTACATCTAGCGCGCCTGTTTTGAAACCAATTATAGACATTCGTCTCAGAAATTTGACCGTGCTGGCTGAGTTCAGCGGTAATCTCCTTGATCTTGTCCTTGCTGGGAGTCCCAATCCCCTTATCAAATATCCGCTCGAGAATCTGAAGCTGCACAGGCGTCGGTGTCCATCGCTGCCTGGAAGATAATTTTTGGCCAGCAGAGGCCATCGATGGGTCGCAATACATATTTCCCAACCTAAACCCTGGCCAAGAAAAAAACCAAATTTTCTTTGATAAACACGGGCTAATCCATATATAGAAAAGCCGGCTCTTGTAGTAAACGTGGACTAACTGTTAATACTGAATTAGGATGTAAAAAAGTGATCTGATTAAATCTTTCTTTCATTAACTTAGTTTATAATTTGTATTTGGTAGCACATCACCATTCATGAACCCTGCCATAGAGGCTAACAAAACCAAGCTACATAAGTAACTAACCAATATTTTATCATAAAGGTAATAACTAATTATGTAACTTCCTAAAACCAAGCTACATAACTAACTTTCTGCTTTTAGAAACTAACTGATGTTTTAACAGAAGGGTAATAACCAATTATAACTAAATTCCTAAAGCCAAGCAACATAACTAACTACTTATAGAAACCTAACTGATATTTTAATAACCAATTACTACTAAATTCCTAAAACCAAGCTACATAACTAACCGAGTAAGTCACTCACTCACTACACCCTGCCACTTCAAGAGGGAAAAAAAAAATCCTTGATCCATTTTATCTTTTATTCTCACATATTAACAAAGAATTTATCATTAAATGTTCAGTTTTATCCTTCACACAATTCCAAGCACAACATTAAATAAGGACATCTTAGTATAAGCATGTAACTAATCACTGATTCTAACAGAAAGGCAACAATAACTAATCACAACTATCATGAAGTTTAATACCGACAAAATTATCACTCCCTAGCCGTAAAAGAAAAAAAAAAGGGTTTTACTAACTAAAGTATTCATTGAAAGCATACACATTTTATACTTTTTTTTCAATACAAATTTATCACTTTTGCCTTCGTTGCCTAAGGTCACTAGTTAGGTGACTTGTTAGCAAAATCTAAAAAAAAAATAAAATAAAGCTTTACAATATACAGTAGCTGTTAAACATTAATCAAATTCACATTAAATGAAACGGTTACAAACAAACAAGCGCATCAAACAAAAATAATACTCTAATCACAATAATAATCCATAAATAGAATTATGAAACAAAAAGTATTATTAAGGATCTGGCTACCACCTGCAAGGTCTTGCTGAGCGGAGAGGGTTTTGTGCATCTCGACGAGCTGCTCGCAGATGGTGGCGTAAGCTGCGATTTGCTTCCTCAGAGTCTCCAATTGCTCGTCCGTCATCACCTTCACGTACATCATCTCCCCTCCTCCGTTCACATTCACGTTCCTCTGGTTCTGATTCTGCTGCTGCATCTGCAACTGCTTCTGCCACTCCATCGCGTTCACCATCTTTTTTTTTTCTTTCTGCCACCGCCAAACAAGTCACATAATATATATATATACTTTAATATTTTCAAAATTGAATATTATTATATGCATAAAAATTGAGAGAAATGGAGAGAGATAGAGAGAGAGTAAACCCTAGTTGTTACGAGGAGAGAGAGAGCGAAGATCGAGCAATGTGAGAAGAAGAAGGAAGGAACGGGAAACGGTTGTGTCGGCTGCGGCGCACGTTAGCGCTTGCCAGTGAGTGAATGGATAAATAATGTGTCAGAGAATGAGAATAAGCGGAGACCGAGGGAGGGTTAGGGGCTTGTCATTTTATGAACTTGCAGGGGTGTTTTTGTCCGATTAAAAGTTAATAACCAGGTGAAGCCTGTGGTTCTTTTTTTTTTTTTTTGGATTTTATATAGGGGTGAGGTTTTTGTTTTGTTTTGTTTTGTTTTGGAAATTTCTAGAAGTGCTGTTTTTTTTTTTGGAATCTAAGGACTTATTTTTTTCAAAATGTTAGGTTTGGGTCGTGGACTGAGGTGCCATTGCTAGCCAACCTGCCAATTATGTTTTATGGTGAAATATTTATATTCTAGGAAAGTTTTTTTTTTAGAGAAAATATGTTTATAAAATAATAAATATTATTTGTACTTATTTTGTATTAAATATTAAAGGGTTAATTAAGTTTTTAGCCTCCGTAACATTAAAAAGTTTTGTTTTAGTCTCTCAGTGAAATTTTTAGTCCCTGTAAAATTTGGAAGTTTGGTTTTAGTCCTTTTGGATGGTTTTCGTTGACGGTAATGACGTGGCAGTTAACGTCACTGACGTGGTGTGTCATGTGGCACACCACGTCAACATAACAAAAAATTTAAAATTTTACCCAACCACCCAATTTTGACCCGACCCGTTTCATAAAAAAAAATTAAAATAAAAAACTGAAAATGAAAATCCCAAAATCCCTAATAGAACCCCACCCATTCTTCCACTCCTCTCATCTTCCCCAACCTTTCTCCTCCTCTTTCATCTTCGCCACCCTCGACCTCCTCATCTCATACACCAGCACCCCTTGCGCCCCCCGCCCCCATCTCCTCCGCCATCCTTTGCTGCAGCCTCGCTGCCGACACCATTAGCCCTGACCCCAGTAGCAGCCTAGTCCCATCGTACCCTCCGAAGCAAACGAAGTCGGACATCTCTAGCCAGCGGTGTACCAGGCCGCGGAGCAGGATCATGAGGAGCATTGAGCTCACGTTCCTCATTGCGTACAACACTCCCCTGAATCCATTGAAACCGTTCAGCTTCGATTCGAGAGACACCCTCTCGTCGAAGCATAAGGAGAGGGGTTGAACCCTCGTCTCCATCAGAGCACGATTCTCCTCTTCTAACCCCACAGTTTCTTTGCGACACTCCGCTATTGCTCTTATCATCTGCAATTGTTTCAACATCCATCAATCACAAAACATGACACCACTCTAATTCAATCAGAAAACACACATGAGAGAGGCTATGACCTGGCGCAAGTTTTGCAGGGTGAGGAGGGGGTTCGAGTCGAGGACGAAAGTGATGTTGAAACCGACAGTTGCACTGCGTGGATCGCTCGACGCCATTGATGACATCGAGGAGGCGATGGCATCCGTCAAGGATGAATGCGTCGATGTGGAGGGAGAGGCCATTCTAGAGCGTCCAGAGGCCGCGGAGGAGGATGGAGGCAGAGAGGGCGGCGTCGGCGGGGAAAAGGCGGGGGAGGGCGGCGAGGAAGAGGCGGAGGAAGGATGCGAAGGCGGAGAGGCGGGAGGAGAGGAGAAGGCAGTGGGCCTCGAGGGCGGAGGTCTGGAGAGAGGAGGAGGAGGAGGCGGCGGAGGAATGGAGAAGGAAGATGGTGGCGGTGAAGGCAAATCGGAGGGAGGGAGAGAGAAGAAGGAATGGGTGGGGTAGATTTAGGTTTTGGGAAAAGGGATTTTTTTTTTTTTAAATTTTTAAATGAATCCGGGTCAGATCCAAACTTCGGGTCGAGTCATGGGTAAAAAAATTTAGACCTAGGTTGTGGCACGCCACGTCAGCGACATTAACTGCCACATCACTACCGTCAACCAAAACCATCCACAAGGACCAAAATCAAACGTCCAAATTTTACAGGGACTAAAAATTTCATTGAGGGACTAAAACCAAACTTTCGAATGTTACAGGAGCTAAAAACTTAATTAACCCAATATTAAATTTTATGATGACTCGTATCTTATCAATTATTATATAAAATTTTAATGATATTTATATATTATTAAAATTTTATCTAACAACCAATAAGATGCAGGTCGATATAATGTTTTATATAAAATGAGCTCAAATAATACAATTTTTATGAAAATTTATCGCTTTAAGTATAAATTAATTTTGAAATTTATGACCCGAAATTGAGTAATGATTTTGCACAAATTTTTGAATAAACCTAAACACAACAAGACTTATAAATCCATATCATGCTTTCGTGTATGAAATTGTTGGATCCATCAAAGAACAAATGATTGAATGCTCTGGCATAAAATAAGCCACTAGATTAGTAGTCAAAGATTTGGATAATTTCGATGAGATCACGTATTTAAATCTCATTGTGTCCCTTTAACTGACTTAATATCATTTTAGCCTTAATCATTGGTGAGGCTTGACCACTAATTAATTTGATTGAAAATAATTATTGGTCTTAATTGGGGGAAGAATCTCCGTTCGTGAATGAGATGTGATGTAAAATTGTAAATCCTAGATAAAATTAAGTCTTGCTTCAAATGAATGATAATCTCAAGAGAAAATGTAAATAATTTCCTTTTATGGTTAATTGAATATTGTTTTATCGGCTAAATCCATATATGCATTTGGGTTCAGAAAATGGTTTTTCCAACCCAATCCAATCCATTGGTCTTTATAAGATGGATGGGTCCAAATATAGCTCAAACCCAACCCATTAACATCCTTATGTAAAAAATATTTACTCCTTAAAATCTAGACAACACGTTGATAAAACATAGTTTGTTGAAAAGGAAGACCCTTACGAGAATCTAGGACAAAAAAACTCATGTACGTAGTAGTTAGTTAGGTGTTGGTGGTTTCTTGTGCTTGTGTCTGTTAGAATAAAATGAGAATAAACATTATACCAAGACTCTGAAGAGCGTTTTAGAATTTCAGTTAGAAAATTCCCGCTTCAATTCTGAAGATCTAAAATTAAAAAATTTCGCTTATGAATTGATTGAAATTGATTCTAGACCGATTTTTCAAACATGTGCCACAACTACCTTCATCTTCTTCGTTCTTGCAAACACTTGAACGCTCTTCTCCAAATCCATGCCCATCTAATTGTATCAGGCCTCAAACAACAACAACATTCCATAACTTCCCACCTCATCAATTCCTATTCTTTCTTCAACCAATGCACATTGGCGAAATCAGCATTCAATTATGTGACAAACCCATCACTGGTTCTGTGGAACTCAATGATTAGAGCTTATTCTAGGCTTCAACAATTCCATGAAGCAATAAACTTGTACCATAGGATGTTGGAAATAGGGGTTGAACCAGACAAGTATACATTTACCTTTGTTCTGAAGGCTTGTACTGGTGCCTTGGAATTCCATGAGGGTGTTTCAATTCACCAAGATATAGCTTCTAGGAAGTTGGAATGTGATTTTTTTATAGGGACTGGTCTTGTTGATATGTATTGTAAAATGGGTCACTTAGATAGTGCATGGAAGGTATTTGATGAAATGCCAAGTAAGGATGTTGCTTGTTGGAACGCAATGATTTCGGGGTTATCTCAGAGCTTGAATCCTTGCGAAGCAATGGAAATATTCCAGAGAATGCAGATGGGGGGTGTGGAGCCTGACTTGGTGAGCATCTTGAACCTTGCCCCAGCCGTTTCTCGATTAGAGGATGTTGATTCTTGCAAGTCTATTCATGGTTATGTGGTTAGGAGATGTATTCGTGGTGCAGTTTTAAACTCGTTGATTGATATGTACTCTAAATGTGGTGAGGTTAGTGTGGCTCGTCGGATATTTGACTGGATGCGTGCTAAGGATGATGTCTCATGGGCAACAATGATGGCCGGGTATGTACATCATGGTTGTTTCCATGAGGCTCTTCAATTACTTGATGAAATGAAACAGAAGAATATTAAGATGAATAAAGTATCAGTTCTAAATGCTCTTTTGGCAGCTGCAGAGATGAGAGACCTAGAGAAAGGGAGGGAAGTTCATAATTATGCCTTGCAGCTAAGGAGAGTATCAGATATTGCTGTCGCTACTACTATTATTACCATGTATGCAAAATGTGGTGAACTGAAGAAAGCTAAAGAATTGTTTCTGAGTCTCGCGCGAAGAGATTTGGTTGCTTGGTCTGCATTTTTATCGGCGCTTGTCCAAGCAGGGTATCCTGAAGAGGCATTATCTGTAGCGAAAGAGATGCAGCATGAAGGTTTGAAACCAGATAAAGGGATTTTAACAAGCCTTGTTTCAGCATGTGCAGAAATTTCGAATCCCAGACTAGGTAAGAGTGTGCACTGCTATGCTACCAAAGCAGACATGGAATCTGACACCTCGACGGTAACAACCCTCATCTCAATGTACACTAGATGTGAGGTATTTACATATGCTATGGCGCTATTCGACAGAATGCACTATAAAGATGTTGTGGCATGGAATACCTTGATAAATGGATTTACCAAATACGGTGACCCTTATCTTGCATTGGAAATGTTCCGTAGATTACAGTTAAGCGGGATTCAACCGGATAGAGGAACAATGGTGTGTTTGGTTTCAGCTTGCACCCTTTTGGATGACCTAGATCAAGGAATCTGCTTTCACGGGACTATTGAAAAGAGAGGGTTTGAATCAGCCATTCATATAAAAGTTGCTCTAATTGACATGTATGCCAAATGTGGGAGCCTTTTCTCAGCCGAAAAGTTGTTTCGCTTAACCAAGCACATAAAGAATGAGGTATCTTGGAATGCCATGATTGCAGGGTACCTGCATAACAGATGTCCCAATGAAGCGATTTCTGCGTTTAACCAGATGAAGGTAGAGAATGTGAGGCCTAATTTAGTCACATTTGTGACCGTTTTCCCGGCTTTATCATATTTGTTGCTATTAAGAGAGGCCACAGCTTTTCATGCCTGTGTAATCCGAATGGGATTTATGCATAGTACCCTTGTCGGAAACAGTCTGATAGACATGTATGCTAAAAGAGGACAGCTCAGTTATTCTGAGAAATGCTTTCATGAGATGGAAAATAAAGACACTGTATCATGGAATGCAATGCTTTCAGGCTATGCAATGCATGGCCAAGGTGACAGCACGCTCGCTCTCTTTTCACTTATGCAAGAGGCACATGATGTCCATGTTGATTCTGTTTCCTACATCAGTGTATTGTCTGCCTGCAGACATGCCGGTTTAGTTGAAGAAGGGAGGAATGTTTTCCGGTCGATGTGCGAAAAGCACCACCTTGAACCAAATATGGAGCACTATGCCTGTATGATTGATCTTTTAGGCCAAGCTGGTTTATTTGATGAAGTTTTGAGTTTAATCAATGAAATGCCAACGGAACCTAATGCTCAAGTATGGGGCGCCCTTTTGGGAGCATGTAAAATCCATTCCAATGTGAAGTTAGGAGAGGTTGCCCTCCATAACCTCCTTAAACTTGAGCCAAGAAATGCAGCTCATTACGTGGTATTGTCAGATATATATGCTCAATGCGGTAGGTGGATTGACGCCGGAAGAACCAGATCAAGTATGAATGACCATGGACTGAAGAAAAGTCCAGGGTACAGTTGGGTAGGAGCTCATAAATGAGGTTCATGGTATTCTGGCAAGTGATTACACCCAAGCACCATTAGCAAGGATGCATCTGAAGAGTTTACTTGAAAATAGATAAGCATGTTTGGTTTTCAGGTAGGAACACTTAAAATTTATTTTAAAGCTCTAGAAGTGATAAATTTTTACTTTTGGTGATTATCAAAATTAATTCTAAGTGTTCTCAACTGAAAACCAAACAACAAAAGAAAAAATAGGAGTGTCCAATTCTATAGCAAATAACTACTTTGGGAATGTGAATGAAAGCAACTCTTATAAGAGTTTACTACATAACTTACAGGAACTTGATTCATCAGTCATCTTTCTTTGACTCTGGCATCAGATTCAGTTTTTCTTCTTTGCAAATTTAACTCATCGGTTCAAAATGTATTGTAGAGCTAAAAGTTCATTTAACAATGTTGAAAGTAATGGAGTTTACATTGATTGTTTGCCAACCTGAAATCAAATTGTATTATTATATACTCCATAGTGACATAGACTGATGGTTTGAACCAAAAATGTACCAACTTAAAAGTGTTTAAAGAGAAAGAGGAAGAATGGAAAAGAAAGAAAAACATAACAATACTACCAAATGTGTGTGTTGGTTTAAGGCGAAGGAGTTTATTTTTCTTTAGGAATGTTATTTTAAGTTCGAGAGACATGTAAATAAGAAAAAACTACAAGAGATTTTCTTGTATAAATTAGTCATAACTTTAAGTAGTTGGGGGAATAAGTCAGTGTTTAAGATTGATGTATTATTATCCTCATTCATGAAACCCTAACAAATTGGCTAACACTATTGCTCATTATTTAAAACCAACAAACACTCAACAACCTGGGTCCATAGCTCAGTGGTAGAGCATTTGACTGCAGATCAAGAGGTCACCGATTCGAAGCCGGTTGGGCCCTCTATGTTTTGCCCCTTTTGTTTTTCCTTTCATAAGTTCTCTCATTCATTTACATCATACACTACCCTGAAAAGGCACCGTACTCTCTTGCACATATATAAAGTGTACTCCTCGGTCATTATCAACCATAATGGGAATCTTGTGAAAACATTTGGAAACAAGTCACCTTTGATTGCATGAAGCTCCCATCTCAACCACTCGGGATGATGCTTTGTGGCAGCAATCTCGAGTTGATTGGTATAAGCTTGTTCAAATTAATGCTTTTACCCCCTCAAGCTGTGACACTCTCTAGGTCGACTTCATTTTATTATATTGAAGATTAAGAGCATTTGTTCACTTATTGTCACTTCACTAGCAGGTTCTGGCAGCAACCAAATTATCTGTCATTACTACACTGTCAGTTTGACAAGAATGTGCGAGTGAAGCCAATGAAGTTGGCTCGACTGGTAAGAGGTTAGACTGCACCGATTTAATGTTACTTTCCAAAGTTATTTCATACATTGTTTGCCTACACATAAACAAGCAACCCTCCTCTGTGCTTCAACAACCTCATGATCTTTCTTTTCGTGGGAAGCGATTACTATAAAAAAGGAAGGTTAGATCGTCAGGAGCATAACTACCAGTGGTTTAAAATAAGGGCCAAAAACCCTGCTCGTGCGTACATGAGAACAATTAATCAAACTTTCACCGCTCATGCTCCAATATACATGACCCTGTGCTTTAAATAACAATCAATTAAAAGGAAACATCTGCAAATAGTCCCATGAGAACCCTCAAGATCTATTGAACATGTAACATACGATATTTGCATAGGATGTGTCCTCCAATTGGACACACCATACCAGTGAGAGAAAATGAACTGGAAAA
>QANU01014112.1:335734-411653 GCA_003254905.1 Nissolia schottii
AAAAAAGGGGTGCGGGAAAGGTATGGGAAAGTTAGTCTAACATCAGTACAAGCAAACATGGGGCAAATGACCCCAAAAAAAGGAAAATTTGGTCATGGCTAAAGATCCACTTATCCTAAATTCTTACCAACACTACGCATATAATCTACTCCCCGGCATCTAACTAGTCACCAGACATTGCCAAAGTAGTCACAACTCCAATTCACTTTCTCCTGTACAAGTCTGATATAAGTTCAATGCTCAAACTCTAGATACTTATCTGTCATCAGAACTGCTTACAACTATATGGACAAATTCAATGAATCAACGAAAAATCAACTATATGTCGCGAGGCCTTGTTATAGAAGCAAAACTGGCCCCTAAGTTTCCATGAGCAAACATGTTTGTCTTACCAACCTGACACTCAATCAGTAGCTAGTTAATCAAGATTAATACCCCTTTCTTTCGCTGCTTCAACAACATTATTTGCCTCCTCAGAGGTCTTGCATAGCTTATAGAAACATTTCCACAACATGATAGAAAACGGATACACTGATAGAGCCCTTCTATAGAACCTCTCAGCGATTGCCTCAATGCCCTTAGCTTTGTGCAAAAACCCCGCGGCTTCCACCCAGACATATTCTGGTGGTATTGGGATGGCATCCAAAATTGCATTTACCAGGGTTGAACAAGCCCAAAACCATAGTTTGACTGAATTTAGGTCAGAAGAATTGTAACTCTTGCTTAATAGCTTGAAGACAGTAATAGCTAATTGGAAGTTGTATGGAACCACCTCCATAATGGTTTCAACAAAATCAACCAGACGTTTTTGGTCACTGACCATTTGGGTTAAAAGGGATGAATCAAACCATGATTGAAGTATTAAATTTAGCAGAGAACAATCAAATGAAACTGGACTTAGTATGTTGCCTATTAGATTCTGCACTCTTGGCTTCTTGATGTTGTCAACAAATTTTCTTGTTAGCACCTTTGGAACTAAGAACGCCTGAGAAGAACCATCCATATATACCTCCAAAATTTTCTTCATAGCACCGTTAGGACCATCCTCCTTTAAGCTCAACGCATCACAAAGCAGAAACATTACATGGTTTCTCATACACTGCTCTAAACCTCCAAAAATAGCAACACTCCTAGCTTTATCAACTGCTATGCATGCTTCTGTTGCATCATTCTGAAAAATGTTATAGAGGGACAGATTAAGAAATCCAAACATCATATCCATCTGTTTATAATCAGAGCTAGATGGGTCTGAAGAAATTTTTGAATTCAATCGCAGAGAGCCACAAGAGTTATCACCATCTCTGGTATCCATTCCTCCATTTGGGATATCCTGAACTTGCCAGACAGAATGGAACCAACGGGCTGTAATTTCTTTTGCAAAATCAATTCTCCGATTCCAGATGGCATTTTCAATGTACTGATTCCAGATGCAATGGATTCCAGGAACTTTGTTTGGCCATCTGCTAATGGCTTCCTCAAATCCCATGAAACTGTCAACACCACCCTCTGGTTTCTGTATTCGAGCTGATACCAGGACCAGTTCTGGGCAGGAAGGGTACAGCTTCATGTATTTATCCAACAAATTCCTCGAGCATTCTAGCCTATCAAGTGCAACCATACATCGAATATGATTGAGAGCAAAAAGTTGAGCAGACCTGAGATCAACATTGCTTTTAATTGGTTCACCATAGACATTCGAGTCAATAGACTCAACAGCAGTTTCCATAAATTTAACAGCCATCTCCTCATCATCTTCCGATAAACAGATAAAGGGCCAATCAATATCAAGGAGATCTTTCTCACATTCAAACTTCTGTACTACAGCTTCAGGCAGTTTCCTGTAAATCACTAAGTAAACACAACAAACCCAGAACATACATTTGTCAGAAATTGTTAAGCAATTGAGTATATCTGAGAGTGGCAAATGAAGCACATCGGATTTAGTTGCAGCACGGAATATTCCATAACTTCTCTGAATGGCTTTCTCAGCATTTCCCGACATGCATAAGCAATCCAACATCTGCAGAAACAGGTCTAAGATGCATGCACTTTCATGCATTCTGTCCTTCAAAGCAGCAGGTGCATGCTGACAGAGCACTGAAAGGGCAGAATCATAGGCAACCAAACGATCATCAAGGTTTTTCTGACTGTTGATGTACATGAGCCACAGTACATAAGAACCTTCACAGTGCTTAACCTGTAAAACAGTATTTAAGTGTTTCCACGGAAATCATATATCAGTTCTCTTCTCAAATGGAAGGCTTAACATGCTAATGAAAAAGTTGAAAAGGAATTAAAATGGGCACTAAAATAGACAAGAGAAGGCTTTATCTTTTCTAAAAGGAACTATCTTATCTAGGCCCAAAGAAAAACACATGGACCAATTTTCTACCAATATTATTTTATTTGTCTTGACAATTGCTATTCATTCAACCAAGACTACTTGAAGAAATACCACACCAACTACCAGACTTCTATAAAATGATAGACGATCCTCACAGTGTAGCATTTTAAAATATAGATTAATATTTAGCTGAAAAATACTCCATTCTCCACAACAGAAGCAAGAATCATACTGCAGAGCACACACCACATTAAAGTAGGAGAAAAAGAAAAACATACCGCACCCATAAACATCTCATTCATTTCATTTGGCTTGAAGTTTCCGTATATGAGCAGATAAACAAACCACAGAACCACAGATGTTGGATTCATCTCCAGAGCTTTTGAGAGCACAGACAGAGCCTAAAAAGTCCAAAAGTTTAAATAAAGAGGAAAGAAATAGATGAATGAATTCCAACACTAACCATCAAGGTAGTCAATGAATAGACAACTCTTACCTTTCTTGCACCCAGAAATTTATTAATTTCCTGGTTGAGAATAAGAAGAGCCATCTCAAGAGCTTGTTCGCTATCAGCCATTGCCTGCTTAATTTGATTCTAATTATCCAACAAATGAAGAGGAAGTTAGCATGAATAAAGCAATTCGAGGAATTCAAAAGACTGCACTATATCATGTAGATTAAATAGAGAATCAAAGCCAGGATTAATCATGAAGCGTTGACTGGGACAATTGCGGAGTTACTTAAAACAAGGGGGAAAATTTTATTACATATATAGATACTTATGCCCTTCCAAGTTCACAAACTAGTAGTTTAAAGTTTTGAGTGCTCTAATCATAACGTGAAACTCTTCAGCTATACAATACAACCACAATAGCCCATGTAGCATTATATATATGCATGCATTGATATGCACAAGTATACAAAATACATGAATAGCTATATGGCAAATTATAAATTTAAGACGGTGGAATACCATTAAAAGAACCAGAATCATAATCGCTGACAAGTGCAGGACAGAAGCACTCAAGGAATAAGATGATTAGAAATTGGTCAGGCATCCACTCTAACTTCCACAGAGAAGGAACTTTGAAATTTACCAGGACAAAGTTCAAAGTTCCTAGAATAATGAAGATTGCAGATTAATCAAAGTAAAGTTTTATGTTGATTTACAAATAGCAGTCCCTCTGTAGGCCTGCCCATTCAGTATCTTTCAACTTTCAACCATAACTATCATAAAACAACAAACTAAAATTCTAAAACTAGTTCCCACAAAATCTAAAATAAAAAATAAAAAATAAAAATTATAAAACTGGCCTATTCAAGAATCAAATAATTAAATAAATATAAAATGTTCACTTCTGCATCAAACTGATAAGCTTAGATTGAAAATATAATTAAATAAATCATACTTGAAAACTGATGAAAATGTAATAAACCAGGAACTCGTTCCATTTATCAAAAAATAAATAAATAAATAAACCAGGATTATTTTTTTAATAAAAGAAGTCTAATTAGAGAAAGCAACACATGGATGTACAACAGATTCAAGGATAAAAATTTCTTTAATCGTTTAATAAGCCAGGAAAATAAAAACTAACAGTAAGAGATAACAAACCCCAGTTCCACTTCTCCACTGAAAAGAAGACAACTGTTTGTTCCATAGCCCATGGACCTCTATTCGCTCATCACCACCATGCAATAATGGAGCATCAGCAGGTAAACCATTTCGAAGCAGATTCGAAGTAGCTAAGGTAATACTGAAATGCTTCTGCCAGCATTGAGTATTTCTGTGTGGCACAACAGGTTTATATGCAAATTGATCCGTTTTCAGAATATCTAAGCTAACAAGATAAGTTGGAAGAATTGGATCATTGTGACAATTGGGAACTTTTGTCACACCATTACAGTTTTGTTGATGCAATGGCAATTGACCTTGACAAACTGCTGAAACATTGTATAAACGTGTCATTAGCAGGAAAATAAAAAACAATTGTAATAATAATATATCAGAATTTAACAAATGTTACTAGGGTGGTTGGTGACGGTATTAAATGAAATATAGTATCATAGTTTAGATATTGTATTCCATATTATCTGTGAATATCTACTAGTCAGTAGTCAATGATAATGCAATAGCACCCGAACCCGAAAATTTTATAGTGAAGATTTATCAGGTCTGAATTCAATTCTCATTCTGTCAGTCACAGAATTCTAGTTTTCCCAACATTGTGCTTCACAGTAGATGGAGAATCCAACATTGTGCTTCACATAAGATGGAGAATAAGTCACTAAGGAGTTTTAGTAGATGAGTATGATAAACTTATTAATTGAGAGTATTAAGCATTGGATGCTAGGTATACCAGGTCTACAAGTAGTGATTCTCTATGTAATTTCAACAAAAATTCAGAATTCCATGGAGTAAGACTCAAATCAATTACCATGTACCAACCTCTTTTTATATTTCCCCTTTCCATCCAACCGTAAAATTACAGATATCAATCCTCCCATAGATACTTCCAGAACGCTCACATATATAGTAAAAATGAAGGCAAGACATGTAGGTTTCATATTGCCAATAAATTTTATACCTGCATTATTAGAATCCATGTGCTTATGCTGACTAATGCTCCCCTCACCGTAGTCCTTAACATGCTGCCATGGACACTCATCATTGTTGCATTTACCTCGAAGCTCAAACATGCAAAGCGGCCAAAATGGATCAACTACAGGAATGCAGCTATAACAGCTTTCTTCCAAGAGTAAATTCCCAACAGTGACAGGCATTGAGGTTGCCAACATATTGCTCCATTTTGATTCATCACAACTGATGCAAGTACCACTTTCATTTTCACCATCATTAGCGTGAATAAACTTATTTTTACTCTGGAATTGATTTGAATATAATGGAGACATTTCTCTCAGCTCCCTAAATGCACTCCTAAAAATCAAAGGTGGGATGTTCATGGTATTTGTTGAGTGGTGACCTCGACAAGGCACATGCCCTTGATCTCCTGAAGCAGCACTGCGATTTGAATCCAAAGAATTTCCAACAATGTTTTGCTGAGTTTGAATTTCATTGGAACCCGGATGGATACTCCGGTCATGCCTCTCAATGCCTAAAGTTATTGAATAAAATTATGAGGATACAGATGGTAAGCTTGCACATGAACACTTGATAAAGTAGAACTAATATCAACTCATAATTTCTCAAAATCAAGGACTAAGAAGCATTGGACTGAGATCTAATTAATCAGCCAATACCTAAACACACCAACAGCTTGCTACAATGCAATTGACAGTTTTCCTAAACTACACTATGGAAAAGTGAACCAAGTAGAGGGGGAAGGCATAGATAAGAACATGTGGTCTTTAGAGTTGCCTAAGCTACATTGTGCAAGATCAGGATTCAGAATCAGCATTCCAGACTTAACAATCATACATAAGGAAAAGAAATCGCCATAGAATACAAAACCACAAAAAGAAAAAGCACACCTTCGAGTTCATCATCACCCGCCGTAGAGAGCGGTACAACACCATGATATGCCTGACTTCTGTCATTCCTGACCTCATTTTCAGCCCCTCGTTCAGTAGCAGGCTCAATATTGTTGCATGCACTGCTAGTCTTTATAGCTCTAGTCCCAAATCGTGCAAATAATTTAGACCTCAACTGTGCTTCAAGAAGCAAAGAATCCTGGGGACTATCAGTAGAAAATTTTGCATTTCGTGCAGTATCTATGTCCATCTGTTTGGCATTAGAGTCTTCTGTTCTATGATATTCAGCATCAAGATTATTAGACAGATGTCCAGCTGGGGAGATCTCTTCGTTTTCGTTTGCAGCTGTGTCTAATTCATCTGAAGGAGAATAAACTTCATTTATAGCACTGTTACCCCTTTGAGACAATGGCTCTGATGTACTGCCATCTGGTTCAGCGCAATTTTCAGATCTTAAATTTCCTCCAGTCATATGGCGGCAAGATGAATTGGAACGCCCATTATTGATGCCTTGATTATTAGAGTCAAAACTTGGATTATTAACATCATTATCTTCAGCCTGCCTCTGACAACTTGATATGGGTACTTCATATCCATGTCTGGGTAAGTAATCCAGCCCCATATCAAGATGTCGGTGCTGCTCTGAAGACCAAGAGAGGCTAGAATTGTTTAAAATTAACGATCGTAACTTAGCTGAACATATTTCCCTTTTACGATAAAGATTGGTGCATCGAGCATTAGCCTCAAGCAAAGACCTCTGAGCTTTAAGATAAACTTTAAGTGCATTTCTTTCTTCAATTTCACATTTGTGCCTGATCTCCTGTGCTTCCTCCAGTTCCTTGTCTATCAATTCTTCCATTCCAAAAAATGAATCCAAATCTATGCTGTTATGCTCAGAGACATTTGCATTGCTATTATGATTCGAAAGAACTGCATTACTTGATGCGTCCTAAATAAGAGACAAGCGGAGGGCGAAACGAGAGAGTCAATACCAAGAAAAAACCATAGAATATAACAAATGTAAGATATATTAAAGGCCTTTACACAATATGACCCATTGCTACCCACAATCTTTAAGGCAATCAGCCATTTGTAATTAATTATAGAAGATTTCAAAATGATAAACTCAAAAAAAAAAAAAAAAAACCAAAAAAAAAGAGGATTTACTGTGGTTAGTTACTAAACAGGCAGAGCTTTCAGTTAAGTGACAAAGTATAAGCAAATGCAATGTGTAGCAAACTATAACTTATGGCAAGAAAACCAACAGAAAAAGTACAGGCAACATTTACAATGAAGTCACCAAGTAAAACACACGCCGTACATAGCAAATTACAAAAACAACAACAACTGAACCTTTTCCCACTACGTGTCAAGCGACACCATAGTGCCATATCAAGGACTATGTTTTCACGTAGCATCATAGCAAATTACAAATGTTTTCATGTAGCATCATAGCAAATTACAACTTACTAATTTTTTTGCCATGCTATTGGAAGTTATATTTGGCAGCACTGCACTCTGGTTGAGAGCAATGCAAGGATCAACCAGCCTAATACTCTTCTCAGTCTGATTGCCACCAAAATTGACATTACCTACAGTGTATAATCAGACCATGAGAACTTTTAACTAAGAAAGGACATAAACATGTAACTGGCTGGAGCTTGTGCTTGGTTGCAATCAAGTCACCAGCTTCGTTATACTTACTCAACTCATTTAAATCAAAGTTAAGTCCTGTAAGATTAGACAATCATTTTATACAATATAATTTCACATTTTCACCGAAAAAACTTGGCATACATTAGCAGTAGATTTCGAAGCAGCCTTGCATAAACTTACAATCAGAAAACAGAGGATACCACACAACAAAAGGCAACACTGGTTGAAACGAAGGAAAAAAAATATCAGGAGAATTTTCTTCAATTTTCAAGATCAACAAATTTGAAGGGAGGGTACACGCAACTTGTTTTAAACAAACTTGAGTTTTCAAATTCAAGAATAGTAAAAGAAGTTGCTAAGCTAGTAGACCAAAATTGTTTAACATACAGAGGATATAAATGCAAAGTATTTACCATCTCTTGATCTACAAGGAATATTTTGTAAGGAATTTTCAAGATGTTTGTCAGGTTGCTTTTGCGATCTGATAGTTATTGGCTCTCCTCTACATAATGGAATCTCTTTTTGACTATGATCAACATTGTTTCTCTCCTGAGGATAACAGTGTTCCAGTGCAGAATCTTTTGATGGTAATATAGATTTTGAAGCAGGAACTTCTTGCTTACTACCGACAGCTTGATGAGTACCATAAGATGTGCCAAGTTTCAGACGTTTCCTATCTGGTTCCTTTGGCTCCAAATGCGCAGCCTCTGAGGAAACTCGAATATATTTCCTGGCTGTGTCATTCTTCAGATTCAACGCATTATGATCCCTACCAAAAACTGAAGCAGACTCCTTATTTTGCTGGGCTGCCTTCAACCTGAGTTCACTTTCCCGAAGTGCAATCTGATGCCGCAAATCCTGAAGTTTACTGTCATTTGATACCACTCCCTGATCACGTCCACGCTCTCGAGTCGCTAAATTTTTATTCATTGGATTGAAATATCTAGCCTGTGATCCTTGTCCTAGTAACATAGATCCCACCCCCTTAGAACTAGAACCATGGTTTTTGGTCATTGTTGAGTTAAATGTATGATTTAAAGTCAACCTCTGGGGCATTGTCTTTTGTACACCTCTACCATTTTTCTGTAACTGTAACTTATTTGGTTTTATCAAAGATGAGCTTGGTCGCTTTACATTGCTATCCAACCTGGAAGCATTACCTTTAGTTTCCAAGTCACTGCCACTATCATCATCAGAGAAGCTTATAACGAGATTTTTATCAGTGCCCACATGACCATTCCACGGAGAAGATTTAGGGGGTAATTGATTCTTTAGCAAGCTCTTCTGCAAAGTTGATTGTCCGGTTGTTTTCGACTTTGCATTATTGGAGCCTGTAGAAATATTGCCACAAAAAGTTTACCCTCCATATATAGGACATACCAGCAAAATGCCTTCTGATAGATGATACACAATTAACTTCAGACCAAAAGAGAAAAAATATCCCTCGTGATGTGTGAAAAAACATCAAGACAAATTTGAAAGAAAAAGTTACATTTACGGGGTGCTATGTCCAACATGATGGAGTTACCAACTACATTAACCAACAATATAATCGTGGGAGTACCATTAATGGATAAGCCCTGAGAAAACAAGATATAAGTGAGATTGGTGTGTAGTTTCCATTTAACTAACAGTAAGCAAGACTTACCACTCTGAACGCCTAGGGTACTTCTTTGCTCCAAAGGAGCTGAGATGGACTCTGCTGCAGGGGTGGATTGAACAACAGAGATATGAGGGTTTTCCTGGTGAAAAAAAATTTACCAATTAGCAAATGCATAACCGAAGAACAAAATAAAATTATAAAAAAAGAAGGGGGGGGGGGGAATCAACTACAACAAATAGCAAGAAAGAACAACACACTGATTCCGCTACGTAATCTCATTTCTCATTCCTACCATCTTAGCACCATAAATGAAATTAAACACAAAACCCTACTCTGCAGCGTCAATAAATAGAATTTAAACAAACACCAGGTGTTGTTCTCCGAAATCTATCAGATCTACAGCAACCACATAAACTCACAAGCTAGCTAAGATTTTACCGCTGAATTCAGCTACTAAAATTAAATTAAAAACGTATACGAAATCAAATTCATCCTAGTACTCCCTCCATTTTCCTATGGATCAAACAGAGCAAGCAGAGAGAAAAGAGAGAGCAAAACACGAGTCAACGAACGCAAAATTACGAAACGAAAACCGTAAACAAAACACAAAATCGCGAAAACGATTAGGAACGAAAAAATAAGGAGGTAGGGTTTCGGTGAGAGTGATACGTCGCCGTCGTCGGAGGAAGTGAGCTCGCCTTCTTCTCTGGTAACGGAAGGAACGGTCGGGAGCACGGGGTTGGGTGCGGCGGTGGCTGTCTCTGAAGCCGCCGTGGTTGTGGTGGCGGCTCTGAGCTCGACGGTTTCCTCCATCGTCTTCTCTCTCTCTAATTTTCTCTCTCTAGAACAGACCGGTTGCCATGGAGAAAAAACAAAAGCAAAAACGCGGACGAAATGGAAGAAGAGAGAGGTGCCCGGGTAAGAAAGAGAAACGAACCGAGTCGCGAGCGGCACTACACAAAATTGCAAGAGAGTATGGGATTACCACTATGCCCTCATTTTCACCATGATCTTACCATTTTGGGTTCCATGTTTTTTGATTTATTCATATTGTTTTTTTCGGGGTAAAGGTGGAGGAAGTTTTATGGATGACGAGGTTTATGTATGAAGATGACGAGGATCACTCATGTTTATCGGGAGGATAATTGTTGTACAGAGATATGGGTGGGAATCGGTCCTTATTTTTTGTGGTGTTTTGACATCTAATTCAGGGAGTTGACTCCTCTATTTCTATTTTCTAGTAAAGGTTTCTGGTGTAACTTTTGTTGGTTAGTCTTTGCGTTCTTTTTTTTTTTTTTTTTTCAGTGTACAGACGAAAAAAGAAGTTGGTATTGCTGGAAATTTGCTTGAGGAACTTATTGCAATTCACTATGGGTTATACTCAGTTTAACATGTTTGCTCATATGGGTGTGAATCGGTCCTCGCTTTTAGTGGTGTTTGACATCTCTTCCAGGGAGCTGGCTCCTCTGTTTTTTGTTTTTTGGCAAACCTTATAGGTGCAATTTTTATTAGTTGTTTATGGCAAACGTTATTTTTTTAGTTAGTCTTTGCTTTCTTTTTCAGTGTATGGACAAAAAAAAAGAAGTTGGTGTTGTTGGAAACTTGTTTGAGGAACTTATTGCGATTCACCATGGGTTATACTCAACTTGGCAGGAGGGGTTATGTCTTCCGTGGTGTCAAAAGTGATTATTCATAAACTCTTTGCATGATTAGAGCAGGAAGAAAGATATTCGCCTATTTTGAAACGATTATTACGGAGGTCGACTAGCTATGGAATGGGAGCTCGACGTCTTTGATTCTTGAGGAGACAAATGTTAATACTAATTAATAGAAGGTGTTTCTTCAGTTGAGCAATGAATGGTATTTCTTAAGAAGATTAAGTCTTTGGCAAAGATTAACTACATGAGAATTATCTTCGTTATATCTTAACTTTGTTTAATTTTAAACGCGTCAAAAATAAAATAAAATATAGTTATAAATGTGTTTGACTCAATAATATCCAAGTTAATAGAGAGGATAAATCAAATAAAGTTAATGTTTTTCGGAGTGTTTTTTCACTTAATCAATGTGCAGGTACTATACCTTAAAAAATGATATAAAACTTCATAAAAGTTATAATTTAGAAAATAGAAGAAACAAGTTTTAAAATTTATTAGAATAATGAATAAAACCCATTTTACTTTTTGTCTATGGTGCGAATGATTTAATTAGTGCATAAATTTGTCATTAGCATCCATTACGATCTCTTAACAAAAAACATTTTTAATTGATCAACATTTTTAATTCATCTCTTAATATATCTTGCCAATTGTTGAACATTTCATATGTTATCTTCATTAGCCCCTAAATATATAAAAGGAAAGGATATACAAGCCTAACATTTAAAAATGTTTACTTATGGACCAACTAAGGGTTTTTATACTAACTTGGATATCGATAAAATGTTTAGAGACAAATTATGACATTTCTAGATATTGATATGTCTCTATTCTTAAGGTTCAAGTATGACACGTGTCAAAACATTATTGTGATGAAACTTGGCGTCCCCAAGAATCAACCCCTGCACCGCATCTCCACTCTACAAAAACCACTCTCACTCTCTTTCCTATCTGTTTTACACCCTAAACTCAACTCTCTCTCGCTCTCTTTTGGGGGAAAAACCATTTTCCCTCATTTTTCCGACGCAATGGCTCCGCCACCAAACATTGACATGTCTCTCGACGACATCATCAAGAACTCCGCCGCTCGCCGCCGCCCCAAACCACCTCCCCCAGGTCCCGGCCCCCTCCGCCGCCTCCCCATCCGCCACTCCCCCGCTACCGCACCCTACTCCCTCATCCCCCCACACGTACATTTTTACTTTTCTCTATTTTTTTTTCTAGGGTTTCATTTTTTTTGTACACTCGTTTTTTTTTTTTTTGCATTTTTGATTCTCAGGTGAAGGAGAAATTGCAGGCAAGGCAAGTGTTGCAACCGAACTTCGTTCCGCTCCCGGAAATGATGGCTGTGGATGCTGATGGCGGCGCTGAAGCTGAGAGTGGCACCAAGCTCTACATATCGAACTTGGATTATGGGGTTTCCAATGGAGACATTAAGGTGTTACCATTGTTACTCTCACACTGTTTTTTGTTTTTGCTTTTTTCTTACTTTGTATAAGAGCTATTTTTTAGTGAGGAATGTTAATTTCTGGTAATGCACTAGGGCATGGACGTTTTTGTGAACAGATTTTACTTCAGTTACGCCCTTCATGATGATTATTGATACATTTATATATGTGTATAATGTTTTATTTTTGTCCTAACATGTTGATTTTGGCTACTATTTCTTTCTTTTTTTGGGGGGTAGGGGTTTGGTTTTTGTGCAAGTGTGTGCTTGGATTGTTGGTGCATAGAATACATGGTTTTACTTTGTAGCTCTTGGCAAGTTGGCAACCTCTTCAATCTGGTTTGTTGTTTTGAATTTTGTCATGTCTCAATTTTGATTTTGGAACATCAAGAAGTCATCCCCGCAATTAGAGCCTATGACATCCACCCACTTTCGCCAACGGCTAAGGCTGCCACTCAAATTGACGGTCTAGTGAAGTTTCATTTTTAGTCTCTGCCTGCTAAAGCTTTCTTGTTTTGTTTTCTAGCCCTGTATTTTTTTTTTTTCATTCAAATGATGTCAAGAAATGAGAACTATTGTATGCCTTTTGCAGCTGCTATTCTCAGAAGAGGGGGAGCTGAAACGGTACTCCATTCATTATGACAAGAGTGGGAGATCAAAGGGGACGGCGGAAGTTGTCTTCACAAGGAAGTCTGATGCTTTAGCTGCCATGAAGAAGTACAACAACATGAAGCTTGATGGAAAACCTTTGCACATTGAGCTTGTTGGAACAAGTTTGCTAGGTCCTGCACCTGTTATACCTCCTTTTCAAAATAGTATACTGGGAAGACCAAATAATGTCCTTGTAAGGTATGAAATTTCATTTTCTGGTGTTGTGAGCTTCATCTCTATATATTGTTCAATAAATTTGTCACATGTCTTATCTAGTTTGAGTTTTGAATCTATGTCAGTTAAACTTCTCATGTTATATGAAATAACATGATATGTTCTAAGTACAATTCTGGAAATTTTAATAGTTTTTGATTCTAAGGTTATGGTCCTTATGAATAGATGGTTGTTCCTTCATGGCTAAGGTGTTTTATATCTGTGGCTTTAGTGGAATCCCTTGCCCTTAAATGTAACCATGGTGATGCTGTGGGAATTGTTGTACATGGTTGGGCTTTCCTACTCTGGGTCCCTCTTCTTAAATATCTTTTCATACTATTAACTACAAGTTTCGTGCTATTCTTTTCAGGGGACAAGGAAGGGTTGAAGGTGTAAGGTTCCACAATGGCATTGCAAGTGCCCCTTTCCCAAGGGCCCATGAAGAGAAGACCTGTACTGGACGGGTATCATTTAGAGATCTTGACAATGATTTGGAGAGGTATCACCGCCTTCCAAGAGGCCATGGAGGAGCAAAGGGCCATACTGGAAAGGTGTCCTTGAAAGATCTTGATGATGACTTGGAGAGGTATCGCTCAGAGGCTGCGCAAATGAGTAAAGAGAACCATGGTTGATAGCTAGAGTGACTCCTATTCTGAGTTGGTAGGCAAGAAATGCATTTGGTACAAGATGATGGTATTTTTTTTTTTTTTGATTCGGCGGAAATGTAGATGATGGTAATATGACTGTAGTTATGATTTCCTATCATAGTTGAAGGATTTTACTTCTAATGTACATATTACTTTGTTATTTGTACCTTGCTGCCGTAAAACTTCTAGCAGATTTATACCTCACATTCATCAGTCATATACACTGCTAAGAATGTGTTTTGGGTGGTTCAGTGGATTAATAGAAAGATCCACGACATTTTGCTCCCTGATGAATCAAATCTGTATTGCTAATTCACTGTCAATGCTGCGATGGCATTATACTAAGTTCTGAATTGGGGCCTTATTTTACATTGATCTGAGTTTGTAAGTTTCTAACTCGTTTGAGTAAATATAATCTGCTGCTTGTGATGTTAGTTGTTCAACTTCTCTAACACCATATTCTTTGCTACTTACCGATCAAGTTAGCGTAGCTACGGACACTTCATGAGATGTGTCTCCATATCTGATATACTGCGAACACTGATACATGAAAATACTATTGTGTTGCACGTATTCAAAAATGTCTAAATAAAAAAATCATAATTAATTGTGTCTAAGTGTGTTTGAATTATATTCGAACAATTTTTAAGTTGTGTCTGAATAAAAAATATTAAATAATTTATAATAATATGGACTCTTAGAAAATTAATAAGTATTAACACAAATATTTTAAATGTTTCATATATTTTGAAAGGAACTTGAAAAGTATTAAAAATTAGCAATTTGATACTAATAAAAATATTATAGTATTATTATAAATATTTAATTTGTCAAATTTTGAAACCACGTGTTGTGTCCTATGTGGCTTCGTAGGCTTAGCCTAACGAACTTGAGGGACAAGTGGTTTTTTGAAATTATATTTTCATTTTGATGTTGAAAAAGCTATTATTATTATTATTATTATTAGAGCAAACAAATACTTGTGTTGGTTGGTTACTGCTAATCCATGGTGAGTACTCCTTTATAAAATCTAGCTACTGAAGTATGCACCATGATAGCAAATGACCCAATTGCTAGAAAGGTCCCTAAATCATATAAGGGAGATTGCAAGCTACGTATTAGATACGTACATCATATCAATTTAGTAACTCTGATAGTGGCTCAAAATTAGTTAAATTTCAGAGCCATATGCACGAGTATACTTAAATTTGATACATGAGTTGAAAACATTTGGTGTTAAACGCTGGCGCTAACAAATGTGATGTACAAGTTACGTTGGTTAGTTAAGGGCATTCGGGCATTTTCAGTGGCAGCTCAATGGAAATCCAACGGAAAAAAGATTTCCCGTTTTGTATCCAACAAAATAAGAGGGTATACTGAGTCAATGATAATAATAATGTATCATGAAGTTTACCAAGATTAATTGGCATACGTTTACAATGTGGCCCAAAACTATGGGCATCACAATTGGCTATATCAAAGAACAAAATACCCATAAAGAACAGTAAGATGCTGTTAGATCACAAACTATCCTACACAACCATTTCTACCACAAAACCCTTTATAAATAATCTACATAGTAAATTCTCAGATACATGTTACAATTCTCGCAAAAGGGCCCGATCATGAAGGGGGGAAAATCACAATATTTACAGAAAACGAGGAGAGCAACAAGGATGCCTCTAAAAGTAGACATCCATGACGCTCCCCTATCAAAGGATTCTGTTGGATCTGTGATTATATTGACAACTTACAAAACTGGAGTTTTTTCTTTCCCCATGAAAGGCCCTGCATGCCATGTAAAAAAAGGCAAGCATACAGCAGCCTTCATGAATGAAAAAACCAAAGGAGGCTAGGCGGGAATCTAATCAAATTCCTGTACAAAAGGAACAATTTTATGAAGCTCTGCAAGCATTTTTCCTCGGAATATATATATATATATATATATATAACGCACACCAGCCAGCAACTGCATTCACACAAAACGATCACATTAGAACATGTCATAAAATGCTACCACATATCTTTCCATGATGTAAAATCAAACAAATGAAAAGACTATAAATTGTTCAAGACAACGCGAGAATCAGAACAATGATGGGGTGCAATTTATTTCTAAAACAATTGAGTCATACTGAAAGGCCTAGCCACAAAGTTAAGTTGATATACTGAAACCTACTCAAGGCCTGCATTAAATTATCTTTACTCAATACTAGGTTTTCAAGCAAAAGGCCGCAAGAGTTCCTCTAGATTTTAAATTGCACCCCCCAAAAAAGCAAAAGGAGGGAGGGACGGGGGACGTACCTCAAGGCATGTCAAGGCCTAGGTCAGCATCATTTGGCAGCCAAGTAAAAATCAGGAATATTCAAAACTATTCCTGAACAGAACTCTGGCTTTCACCTACCATCCGGATAATCCTAGACCAACAGCTGAATAACAATCTTTAATAGTTTTTCACAACTGAACAGTCTCAAAAGGCGAAGGCGAAGGCATGATGTTATGGCAGATACAGCAGGGCTCTCCAAAAGAATAATACACTGAAGAGATCAACAGGCATTGAGGGCATAAAACATGTTTCCTGGTTCTTTCAATTACTTCTCAGAATAATCAATCAACGTAAGGGCCCACCAAAGTCCACTGAATCTCTTTTCTCGGGCCACAATTACACACTTCTCTGCCGTGTTGAATATCAATAACTTTTTTGTTTCTGGACGACAATTCCTCAAACCATCAACACGGATCTCCTACTCAGCCAATATAATTCCCAAGAATGCCATGAAAATCACAAGTCAATTCCTAGATCATTTGCCAGTTGAAGTATGCCACGCATTTGAAGGTATGGATTCTCTAACAGTTTTTCGTTGTTGCTCTGTGCATTGCCAACATAAAAGATGATCATGTAAGTGACAAGTTGATACCAAAGCTCATTTAAACACGAGACCAACACGCTAATCTCAGTTTTACTAAAATAATAGAAGAGTAAGTTAATAATTAAATAAAAGGTACCTGTTGAGCCTTAACAACGAGATTCTGAAGCATATGCTGATATTTCTCTGGCTTTTCAGTCATCATTCGCTGCAGCAATTGGGAAATAATTACAGATTATTATATTTTCAAACCTAATACAAACATTTTCAACAAGAAAAATAAGTTAAAATCCATGCCTTCAGAAGAAAAGCAGCAGAATAATATGCCACTCTTGAGTCTGTGTCATCCAGAAGTTCCCTGCCAGGAGCAACAAGATTTGAGCATTATGACAATGCATAAAGGTTACAAAAAAGGAAAACTAATAAATTTACAAAGAGCATACAAGTTTAGAATCACCTAAAAAATTGTTCTAGACCAACTTCTTCAAAAGCAACAGGATCTGCTGTGCATTTACCAATAAGAAGTAGGAGAAGTGTGGCTCGAATATCAGATGTTGCACCCGGCAGGTTTCCTCTTCCTTTACTTCCAACAGCAACACCCAATGCAATATCGTCCGTTGCTGCTCCCGCCAATTGAATTAGTGGCCAATATAACAAGGCAGCCGGAACACGCGCAATTAATTGCATTGGGACAATGGCCCGCCCTTGAAGAAGTGCTGCCATTGATGCAGTCTCGTGATCCAGCTGGTAGTTATTATAGCTGGATCCTTTATTAGCTTCTTCCTTGTTAGTTTCATCCCAGTGAACCGTGTCTTGTTTGAGGGCATGGTTGTCACTATCAGACTTTCTGCCTCCCATTGTAGAATTTTGATTTCTACCATTTTGCACACCATCTCCAAATGACAGACTAGAAGGAGGAACTCTTAGGCACAATTGGGAGAATAGTATGTCACACGTCTGTTTAGAAACAAATAAAGGGTTGAGCAAAACCTCAAACAGAAGCACTAAACATTTACCAAAATAGAAAATTCTCCAACAATGCTCCAAGCAGCCATATAAACAAATTGCATTTAACATTCATTATATACATAAATTTTAAGCAGTACCAATGTCACCCTTTCAGCTACTGTTGTCTAGGTGATTTCAGATTTTGTGGTAGTCATTTAATTTATTATGAAATGCTTCTTCACCTGACAAACAAACCCATTTTATTACATATCATTAAAGACCAATCTCTATCAACCAAGGAAGATGGACTTTTCATAACAACTTCCCCCAACAACACCAGATTGGCAAAGCGCGGTGTTCTGCTACCCTTTCTTTGGTCCATAACTAGTCTGGTTTCCCACGATTTTATAAGCTTTTTGTTACTATGACATGAGAATAATTAGTAGAAATGCATTTTGAGAATTACCTTCAGAATATTGATGCGGTCTGTTTCATTTATCAGAAACACCAAGGACAAAGCACTGCTCATTGTGTCAATCATTGCATTAGCTTTCTCTAGATGCCAATCTTTCTTCCCAGGGCCAAGATCTTTGCTGCTTGAGTGTTGCATTTCATGCTCATCTAACAAAAATTTGCATCTCATAAGAAGCCTTTCAAGAACATACAAAAATCCCCATCTAATATAGTTGTATTTCGACTTTAAAAGACCACACATCAGTAAAATGGACAAAGGAACATCGGATGTATTCAAAGAATCTGGAATTCCAGCTTGAGCAATTTTCTTCTGGAAATATTGGATGCTTGACCATATATCTCCGTCTCTTTCACCACTAATTTCAGCAATAAGCAAATCACCTAACCAGATATACCCATTTTGACGGTAAGACATCCGTTCAGAATGAAGAAGAGAATGTAAAGTGGCCCATGAGTGCTTTGCCTGCAAACTCCCATTTCGTAGAGCCATGCCATCCATATTTTCCAGAAATTTGTGGGATTTGGTTATCTGAATCATATGAGTGAACTCTTTGTCCAAATGAGTGAAAGAACTTATTATTGCATCAAATTTCTCGGCTACAATTTCTAACAGCTGCAAAGATTAAAAAGAAACAGATTAATATATAAACAGTTTAAAATTGAAAGTGGCAACAAATTTCTAGTCAATAATTAATTGAAATAATGAAGAGAAAATAAAACTACATTTGAACTTATTATCCAGCGAATTAGAGCAAAAACTAAGGTAAAGGCAGACACAGCACAGTTAAAACAATTAATAGCTCAGTCTTTTTACATATCAGTTATTTACACTTGCACCAAATTGATGTTGTAATGGAGAAAAATCTTTCAAATTTTGTTTACCAAAAAAGGTAAGACTCATAAGCAGATTTAATTTCACAAGGAGATTTTTTTATGAAAGACAAATCCAAATCAGCAATAACATGAATCATCATCATGAATATTATACACACAATAAACATAACCTTTTCTTCCAAAACACTGCTAATGCCATATGAATTTGAAGTATAAACAAATTTAACAAGTCATTAATTATACTTCACATTGGCTTTTCACCCACAATGATTTCAAAATCTTATATTTTCTTGAAATCATAGCACAGCCTTATGTTGAAGGTATTCCAGAAGGCTATACATAATTATTATGAGTATAGCCCTTTTGCATGTCTTCTCCAGAGTCCAGAAGGTTAAATATAACCTTGACAAACAAATCCATGCAGCAATCTTTTTGTCTACATTTTTCTAAGAAACCGATCTCAAAGGTTGTTGGTATTAACAAAACCACTTGAAGGACTTATTATGTCTACCAACAGATGTATGAAACATCCACTGAAGGAGGGGAGGAGAAGAGCAGGGAGTAATGAGGAGGAGCATGCTGAAATTCGTGAAAAGTATGGCCCTAAAACCTTAAAGCATACAGTCAAGGGAAAAATGGAAGTACCATATTTAGTCGTTCACTGTTTGGATATCTGGACAGAGCAGATGCAATTGATCTTCTCAAAATCTCCCCAATACCTTCCACCCCAAGTTTAACAGAAATATAAAATGCTTCAGGAGCATTTGTTTGAGCAAGTAGAGCAGCAAGAGGCTGGATCTCATCATCACTATATTCATTGACTCCTGTCACTGTACATGTTTCATTTATTTGATGCAGAATGTAGTCAAAAAGCACTGAATACAGATTTTTCCTCTCTTCTCTTGAATTTGCAAGGGAATACTGAATCCAACATAAAAAGCAGGAGAAAATCAGACAGTTTGAAACAAAATAACAATATTATACTTAGTTATGTACTTTATTCTACACTTTATACTAATAGCAGCAACTACAAAGCCTCTTCCCACTCGCTGAGGTCGGCCACATGGATCAGTCAAAACCAAAGAAGCGTCCTATTATAAACTGAATGATACATAGAAAGCCTGAAAAAAAGCCTTTTCTCACTTTATGCTAATGTGGAGAAAAAGAAGCTGGAATCTTACAAATTAAATGATACGGAAAAAGTAAATTGGGGGCAGCAAGCAATCACAAGTTCACAACATTATTGATAAATTCATAAAAAGATTTTAAAATCCCAAATTCAAATAACAAGATGAACTGAAAAAAATGGGAAATTATATATTACACTCTAGCCTAAACATCTATTACCCAATATTTGAAGCATGAATCCTCAATGCTCTATTACAATCGTCAACAGTATGGAACACAATTTTGTTGATATACACTATTAAAGATGCAGAAGTATAGTTATATTAATAATAAATCTTACTGGAAGTATATCAAGATTGATGTTAAAAGATATGCATACCTCAATAAAAATAAATTGAACTCCTCCAATCAGATCAAGTTGATCCACAAGAAACTTTGGTGTGCTAAGTACAGATTCAACAGCTTCATCCGGAACTTCATAAAACATGTTGGTTAACATGGAAATAAGCTTACAATGAACTAATTCTGCCCAAGAATTCTCCCTGCTGGTTCTTATGAGTTCCTTCATAACCTAAAGGCAAATTGTGATGTGAGCGATTAAATTAGACACAGACATCATAACTCATGACACAATACTTGTAGTAGGAAAACGGTGTTATTTCTTACCCTTATGTCTAGACCTTGCAAACGGTTTCTCCAAATCTTTCCTCTATCACAGACAAAATAAAGCAAACAGCTAAGAGCAGATGCCCAGACAGATTCCTCCTTTTCTTCAGTCTGTAGAAAGCAGCAAATCAGCATTCAATGGTAAGAAGCTATAAGAACAGCAGGATTAGACCATTGTCAGAGAAAAAGCAGAGAGACAGAAAACGTAATTGGTTAATGTACTCCCAAGCAAGTGCTATTATCACACTACAAATCTACCTAAAATAGCTATCGCTCTTTTAACATAAAACAAAGCTATGAATTCAATGATCTCAATGTTGTCAAAAGACTATGCAGTTTTGTCTTCTATCCGAATTTCAAATCATTTATCTCATTATCTTTCATCCAAAAAAAAAACCTCCTCGTTAGACCTCCCATGGCAACCCATTTATAACATGAATCAACATCATAGCATATGAAACAGAAATCAATGTGTTGAATGTTTAAAGTAAAACGTTGAAATCAATTAGATGATCCCAACCAAGAAAATTATTATTAAACAAAAAGCAATAATCTTGTCCAACAACTTTTTCTTCCCAACTATACCTGAACAAGAAGAAGTAGTATCTCATACAGAATATTCAAAATCCAAGATACAAAATTGTTAATTGCAGAGATACTGTCCAGTTTGCTCTTGGAATTTCCTTTTTGGCTTCCTTCAGCCATAAGTTGAGTGTCACTGTCATAATAGGATTCTTGAGAATATTCTTCAATTGTGGAAACATCATCAGCAATCATTGGTTCTAGAAGATGAGCATGAACCCCAAGGTTTAGAATTATATCAAAAGCACGGACCCTGCATGCTGTTTTAGAAGAACTAAGCATCTCCTGAAAGATGTGTTTGAAATATCAATTAGTAACAATAAAACAATTACAGTATTCTCATAACAGAGAAAAAGTACGTTATTGATGCATCACCTCAAGCATAGAAAGAGTGAGAGGTGCAGCTGTCCGAGAATCTAAGACATACCTACAAAACAATGTTTTTATGGCCAACAACATACATAATCAACTCACAAAATAGAACAAAAAGCATACAAGTGTGAAATAATACGACAAGCAAGGCCAAGCATTGACTGAAACATAGAAATCAGGAATATATGGTAAAATGATAGGACATGCTTTGGGGAAAAGAGACGGCAACCAAGAAAGGAATAATAAATAAAAGACAACAATTGATTGAAACATACATGTCAATTACAAGTTTAATAAGGACGCTCACAGCCACATCCATTGATGGTTTCCCACTGTGATTGCTTAGTCTAGTTGACAGCGATACTGTCATAACATTGGTATTTGGGGAAGATGACCCTGAGCAAACTGCGGCAATTACGTCACGTACCTCAGCAGGGTTCAAGCGTAAAGGTTGTTGCTCACTGGTCAGCGATAGAGAACATTTTGAGATACAGAAACACAAGGAAAATCAATTATTAACAACTAGTGTATGATTGATAATTGTAATTTCTTTTCTGAAAACACACCTTCACTGTTTTCTATCAATTAATAATTCATATGTCATATCCTTTAACAATAAGTACAAGGTAAGAATGAATTATGATGGCCACACCAAATAATGTAGGAAGAAAATGATGATAATAAAGCAAAAAGGTGTAAACATATGTAACATGTTCATCATGATGTGCAGGTCAAAGGACCTCCTCCTACAAGTACATCGCATAATCAAATGAAAGTTACATTAGCAACAAAATGATGATGAAAATAAGGGCTAAAGGAGAGAAATAACCTGTCCTTGTATTAATGTGTTTGATAAAAAAAATCTTTCATGTGCCTTCACCCCATTTTAGCTTTTTGAGAGATGGCTAATAACATAATATCAGAGCCTCTATAGCTAAGAGGACTAGAGTTCATTTCCTTTTAACCCATTCTTCTAATTAAAGTCAAACTTCAACACAAGGTAGAATGGGAAGTTGCATTGTCTATATTTCAAAACCAAAGAGCTCGGGGACATGTTAGATATAAAAACCGTTAACACTAAATCTGTTGGGAGAGATGGTTCATGAAAGATAAAATGAAATTAAAAGCATAAACCATCAACAAAAGGCTGTAAAAATAGCAGACACTAATAATTAAATATAATATATACCAGAGTAAACTATTAGTCATAAAAGTATTTATCTTGGGAGTAACTTTAAGGAAGGTTAGAAGTTTTAGGATCATGTAATCATGCAGCATTGCTTCGAAAGAAATGCCTGCCATTAGATTTATACATTTCTTATTGCAGTTCTGCTCAAACTAAAATTGATGGAAAAAAAATTCTGAATCTAAATTGTAAAGCAATTATGCTAATTTGAAAAAATCGTGTTAAAACCCTACATTATAGCACCCGATTTCAGATGCAGTGAATACATAGGCAAACATTTATAAAAAAAAATTGTTGAAGAATTTATATCATCACTATGATCTATACCTGTAATGACGATACTGGAAAAGCTGTCGAGCTCGGGGACGGAAGGTAACCACTGGAGAATCCTCCCTGTAGAAACAGCAATGTTCAGAATAACAAATTACACAATGAAATGCCTTCAGCATACCAAAGTAATGAAAAAATTAACACTTTTACATTTCCCTTGAGGGTAAAAAGTATATCAAACATTTTCCCTATAGAAATAAAATCAATCTGCAGAGAAGCAATTCAATTATTTATCGCGTCAATTAAGGCATTCAAACCAAGGGTTATCAGATGATTTTTAGGAAGAAAAAAAATATCAACGTTAGTTATCTGATAGAAGAACGTGCCAAATTTGACGAGAGCCTGGTTTTGTGCGTTTAGATGCTGTTATTGCTCTCAGGTGTGGACGAGCAGAAGTAGAATTAGTAATTGGTGTTACTGGAGAAGACTGCAGCAGTTGATCCAGATATGGCATATCGTCAGTTCCAAAAAACTTCCATGGTTGCCCGTTCATCTTAGATTCAATGTCTCCTACTAGTAGGGCTGCTGCACCTACTTCTAAGAAATTATGTGCTCTCATGTCTTGCGAATTCGCAGAACGATCACTATATCAAAACATATCATATAACAAAGTCAATTTCTGAAGCACTATCAGATGGGATAAGTAACAGGAAAAGCAGAAGTATAAGTTACAGTGGTAATTATTAAGCATAAAATATTATTTACTTTTCAGCCCCTGTTGTTGATGACTGGGGTTCGTCAAGCCAGCGCCATTTCAGAACATCATGGGCAATGAACCCAAATTCATCCTTTTCATCAATTTTTTCGATCTTTGATAACTTTGAAACAGATGGCACAATTGAATCTTTCTCTGATGTTTCTGGAATACTTGCTGCTGGATTTAGTTGTGAATTGAAGGATTTACTCAGCAAAGATGACAATGTTGGCAGTGATTGTCCAGACGAAGAAGGTGGTCCAGCAAATGAAGCTGGTTGAAAAAGGCGTTTCGGAATGTGTTGAGCCACTAGGGATCGCACATAACTCAGTGACTTCACAAGTGCCTCAGAAGCAACACTAGATACAGGCAAAGGAGATGGATTTGTAGATGATGTTGATGCCCCGGATTGTCGATTCAAAGAACGCGGCCATGGTTGATTTGGGTTCACATCACATTCAGCAATTATGGTTGAACAAAAACGATCTATCTGAAGTAAGGTCTCCTCACTTGGTTTGTATCTGTATTAATTAACAAGTTGTGAACACTTAATGGCAAAACAGAAATAACAAAATATGGTTTCTTGTCCAATATGCAATCAAATAATGAAAAGATGGTAATTTCATGTTCCAGTTCGGCTTTTTGGCTAAGATCAAGTGTAGAAAGTAATAGAAATGCATTGAACTAATAAATAAAAAATATTTAAACAGTACAGTTCATTATTTAAGGACAATGAGATTACTGTTGCCATGAGAACAAGAAAAAATTGTCCACTAAAGCTGTGATTAATATAAGGGAAAGATGGATTCCAGGACGATGAGGTTACTGTTGTTTAATCGAACTATATGGTTACCAAGAATG
Organism: Nissolia schottii; assembly: GCA_003254905.1. NCBI lineage: Eukaryota > Viridiplantae > Streptophyta > Magnoliopsida > Fabales > Fabaceae > Nissolia > Nissolia schottii. The sequence continues at coordinate 360,388 of QANU01014112.1, forward strand.
CATCATTATTCTTCATGTGAAATTGGTAAAGCAAAATAACATTTCTTCCAACAAATTAGTACTTGAAAAGTACAAGCTCAATGTCAGCACAATGTTTATTTAGCATCAACCAAGCAAACCATGTGAACGGAAGATATAGCAAAGATTTTTTGGCATGCATGAGAAGATACCTTCCAATACCATCATCTTTTCAGTAATGTTAAGGATTCCAAGTGCAAAAAAGTGTAAAATAAATTGACATTTTTATTCAAAGAGTGAACACTATAGTAACAACCAACTACATGAAATACAATGGCAAGGAGATAGGTTATGTCTCATGGATACAATGCTTGAAACTATTGAATATCCACTTACGCAAGTACCATACCTTAGGAGATACCGCTTCAAAAGAGCTACACACCTTGAGACCACTGCAGGACTGGTGAAAATAGTGTAAATGTTAGATGAGGTAAAATGAAATTTGAAATGGTTGCCATAATACTAAAACGCTAGAGTAATAAAGAAAACCAAACAATAGCAATGTGAATCTGAAAAAGAAGTAATAAATATATAATAAACTGAAGTTGTGAACAGATGCTTGAAGACTTACTTGGTGTTACTAACAAGCACTAAACCTAAACAGTAACAGAGATGATTAAGACACACTACACATATCATTTCCTTGTCATTATCTGGTCCAGATTTTATCAATGTCTAAAAACAAATATTGCATAACAAGTCTCACAAATACAACACCATGCACGTGAACAATTTAGATACATTAGCTTCTTATTCAAGGGGAAAAAAAAATAGCTCTTCATCTTTAGTACCCTACATGATCAACGTTACAGGGATGCACACAACATGCTTCCTCCAACAACAAGCTCAATGAATGACATTGTCTAAAGTGCGCTGCATAATGGTTGTAAAGCAACGGTTTTAAGCAATCTGGATGGTATCGCCAACTACCCCATCTCAACAAATCAATGTGACAATTACCTGCGCTCCCTCTCTGCAATAGCATGTTCCAGAATTGCACTATAGGCCAAGTCTGTGGTTGCAGGGGATTTCAGATAGTCCTGCAATCATATTCGAAGTCATAAATTTTGTAAAGATAAGAACTTGGCAATGGTGCATCAAATATAACGGCACAATAATGCGCAACCAAATGGCTTCAGTCATTGTATACCACGGAGAGTGACAGGTACCATAAAAAGCAGGCTACATAATGAGATACAAAATTATGTTTCAGACAGTTAGAATTCCCCACACAACACATGCAGAGAACGTACAATGACTTCAGTTTTTCCACAATGACTTAAAGAATCCCAATTAGAGGAAGCAAATCTGTTGTGGTTTCACATTCAGCCCATGTGTACAAATACTTGTAAAAAAAACACATTCTGATACATTAAATACTTATCACCTTGTCAGATACAGTAAATGCTATCATTCTCAGTACACATGATACACTATCGTAACGCTTTGAAGAGAGAGATTATACGGTAGACAACAATCGCATTAAAAGATACACAATAAATATAAACTTTCCATAAATGACTTGAGACACTGCCAGCATCATGAGCTTAAACAAAGACAACAACACTCATTTATTCAGAGTACCTATAAAGCTTCTACTTGTATGCATCATAACGCAACCGTTCAAACTTGTTCACATATCAGCAACAAAATTTAAGAAAAGAACTTTCACCACATACATAATAAAGAAGCATTTATTACATTACCAGACATGAACTATATCAAGAACCCCCTCACAGATTCAACTTCAAACTAAAAATTAAAGAATGAGAGTAGCAGCTAGCTAATTAAACTCTCAGAGCTTCCCACAAGTAAAATCAGCCATACAACACTAACAAAACTGCCCCTAGCACATTCCTGTTCTACAAATTCCAACTTTGCTGAGCATACATGAGAACACTTTAAGGCCACTTGATCCTACTTCCATTCCAAGCAAAAGGAACTTGGGTATAATAACTTTCTATTTTCAACCAAACAACAGTCAATGTCAAATTCACATTATACAACAAACCAAAAGAAAAAGGTACTAGTGTGTGTTTAATTTAGCTTATTTCATCAAGTTAAAAAGACCCATTTATCCTGCAACCACGTGAATTTCATTCCACAAACACAAATCAAGCACCCCCAATTTTACAAAGCAAAAAATCTTAAGACAACCAATATAATAAAAACTAAAAACTACACAGACACAGATATAAAGATCTTCGGGACAAACCCGGAGGGTTCTGGAAGGTTCGTTGCTGGCGGCGGAGGTGATGGCGGGCGGCGAGGAGAGGCAGTCGGCGACGGCGCGGCGGAGGGGCTCCGGCAGCTTCCGCAGGGAGGAGGATCTCAGCCTGGAGACGGAACCCGCGCCGCTCAGCTGCGGGCAGAAGCTAGACATTTGGGGATTTCGATTTTTAGGTTCGAATCACCCAAAAAAAATATAATAATTAATAAATAATAATAGAGAAAAAAGGAACTGTCAGCGAATCTCGAATTGGACGAAGATAGTTGTGGATGTGTTGTACATTTCAGCAATCGAACAATCCGAGATATAAAGAAAGAGAGTGTGCAGTTTATGTGTTTGTGTTTATGTGTCTGAAAGAGAAAAAGAGAGAGATTTCAATAAGAAGAAGAGAAGCTAAGAGTGAGTGTTTCTGTGATTTGTGAGAAAAGGGGGAATTGGTTGAATTTCTTAATTTTAGCGAGTGTGTTTGTGTTAGCTGTGCGTAGAGGCATAGTTTTATGAACACTTGTGAGCTGGCATGCGCTAAACTTATATGATTCTTATAATTAATCAAAAAAATATAATATAATATAATAAAATAAATTAAATATATTGTTAATTTTTTAGTCCAAAACTACGAATTTATTAGATTATTATAGGAGAGATTATGTTTCATCTTAAAAAATAAAAAAATAAAAAACTTGGTTGGGAGAACGAGTCAATTTAGTTTCAATAATCTGTCATGTGATCGACAAAGTATCGAGTTAAGCTAGTTTTCATTCAATACTTGATCCACTTCAAGTCAAGCTAACTTGATTGGCTTTGAGTCGAATGAGTTTGAGAAGTTGAGCCGAGTTGGTGTAATTGATGTACATCCCTAGTTATTAAGAGGGGGATAGTGGTGAGGGCAAAGTAGTAGTTGGCTAGAAGTCCTATATTTAAGTCTCCATAATATGCAAATAATTTTTTTTCATGCCTTTTTTTTATATGACAAAGTTATGTTTGATTTTTTTACCATTAATCAAAAATGTGAAACTTATGCATGACATGGGCAATTACAACATTAATGGTAAAATATTAAGTATGACATTATTATGTGAAAAAAATAATATGAGAGAATCAATTTCTTAATACCACTTACCAACACATGGTTGGAGTGATAAGGAACTCCAACTCCTTAATCAATGATGCCAAGTTCGAGTTTTGGGGATATAACAATTTGTACTAAAAGAAATCACTCATTTTAAATGGATCATTCAGTTTCTCTAATCAAATATAGTCAATATATCAAAAGTTTATTAAACATTGGTGGTTAAAATAAAATATAAAATCTCAATACGGAGAAAGGGGAAAAAAAATACTAACTATAATTCGAGTTAAGTTAATTTGTAATTTTTTATTTAGAAGACCAAAATTAAAAATACTACAATTAATGATGACAAGGTCAAACTATTTAAAGTTATCAGAGATTAGTATAATAGTGTGTCAATTTGAGTAAGGTTTCTAGTTTTAAATGTTCTCTCTTTTATGAGCTGGAATGGACTGTTATTGAGAAATCAATCTTCGGAAATGCGGTTTCCTTGTATAGAAGTTGTCAGTGGATGTCCGAATAACTTGGACATACGATTCTTTTTTTCATACAGAAATGGTAAGTGTTTAATTTGGGTTATGTTTTTGACTAATTGTTAAATTATGATACAAGTACAGCAAACGCTTAACTAAATTGATGTGAGACATTATAAAAATTAATGTTAACTAAGTTAACACTCATTCATTCAAAGCACCTAATGTCATTGTTATCGAGCTGCTCCAAGTCAAATTGAAGATTTATTTTTCATAATGCCTTCAACTTCTAAATAACTCCCAATAGATTTATGTTCCATCCAAAAAAAATGTGCTTGGTTTCTTGTTATTTTGATCTCTCCCCTTCGGTTCTAAGAACACAAGGAAGATGTCAACTACTCAATAGATTTTGTCTTTATTATTATTTTTTTTAATATTAAGAAGACAAGAAATTTTTGTATAAACACAAATTTGCTATATTATTATTGGACACACTTACAATAAAGTTGATGAGATTCACAAATGAATGAATGTCTCTTCGATTAAGTTGATGAAATCCATTTTTATTGTAAATGTGGCAAAAAAAAATGAGGTGATAAGTTTGTTTTCATATAATAATTTCTCTAAAGAAAGACTTCTTTTTCAAGGTCAATACATTTTTCGAATTGATGAAAGCCCTCTCTTATACAGTCTAAAAGTAAGAACATACTCATTTCTTAGGATTCTCATATGATAAAGTACAAAGTGGAAGGGACAAATATATCCAACCTCATAGTAAAACTGACTTCCATTTTTTTTTTTTTTTTGGTACTGCGTATAAAATGGACTTCGATTATTCTTTTTATACGCTTACATTATTGGAGGTTTTTTGTTAGGTCTCAAACATCAATGGAATTTTACCAACCCAACATCAATAGAAAAAGTTTACAAATAGGCCCAACTAACTAATGGGCCACACTAGCCCAAATAATCTTCATTCAGTTAACTAAATGAGCCCAATAAGAATCTTTTTTTAACTGACGAAAAACAAAAACTTTTCTCACTTCTAGAGTGAGTAAACATTCAAAGGAGAAGACTTCTAGTATAAGGGTCGAGATAGGAATCAAAATGGTCCTTAAATCTTAACCATCTTTCAAATCATTTCATGAAAGGAATGAACCAAATCATAATTACTGTAACTTCATAAATTAATACAACTATTTTCAGGACCAATTTGAAAAGTTACTCGTTCTAGAGTCGTGATATAGTGTTATTTCTCTCATTAGCGTCTTCAACGCACCGGATCACATCGCCCATGAAGCTCTTTCGATTCTCACCGTACACGTGTCCATCCCACCCTCTCTTCACAAGCCCCTCCGCCAGTTCCACCGCAGCCTCCATCGTCTCGGCGGCGCTGCCGTGAGCGGAGTCCGCGACACCGAGCCTCACCGCCTCCTTCGCCGTGAGCCTCGCCGCCTTCATCACCACCTCCCTTCTCGCCGCCGGCGACCCGACCTTAGCGTTCACGACGGCGACGAACCATCGCGGGATCACGAGATCGATGTCGAGCTCGCTCATGTAGAGGAAGCCTCGGTCGCCGCGCATCAGAACGTAGTCGTGGCTGAGCGCAAAGACGAATCCGGCGGCGGAGGCGTGGCCGGTGACGGCGGCTATTGTCGGCATCGGCAGGGTGAGGAGATCGGAGACGACGGAGCGCAGCATGGAGTCCGCGAGGATCGCGCGTTCCAGTTGGGCCTGGGCATGGGCCGGGGCCCGGGTCCAGTCTAGGTCGTAGCCGTTGGAGAAGAATTTGCCGTGGGCAGTGGTGATGAGGGCGGAGGCGGTGGTGACTTCCTGGCGGACGCGGCGGAGGGAGGCTTGGACGGCGGAGAGGAGGGTGGGGTTGAGGCGGTGCTCGCCGTCGCCGGTGAGCGTTAGGATGAAGATGTTGCCACGCTTCTCCAAGGTACACATGCTTTGGATTTTGATTATGATTCCGCTACCTTAATGACTCTATCCTTCTATTTTGGGTTATGATTCGTGAATCTCAAGACATATACGATATTTATTGTGATATAACTACCTTGTAATTATCGAATTTTATAATAATAATAATAATAAAATATTAGTAGTAGTTTTTGTTAGCCTTAGACTACTATTCCTAGTCTTCCTTTTGAATTTTCCACGCTACTACTGTTACGTGGTATTGACTTTATATTACATACATTATAAATGTTACTTGAATTTATGTTGTGTGAAATATTGTGTTAATTCTTTTTTTATTTATGATTATATAAAATTTTAGTTTTATTTAAATTTTATTTAATAGTAAATAAAGTATAAGACAACAATATGTCACATAAAAAATGGGGAATAATGTTTTGTGTACAAGCTAAAACTTATCAATTATTATATAACTCACTCTATTTAATATATGATTTTTTTTCTTATTCTTTATTCTTTTTCTCTTCTTTCCTAATCCCTCATAATTTTTTCCATTTACATCTTATTCTCTATGAATTTAAAAGTTTCCATTTTTATTTCCATCATATTTGTTAGTTTTTAGATTTTTCAATGTTCGTGCATGTTTGGTTGGTCAAAAATTTTATGTATTTTTATTTAAAAGCTCGTTCATGTAAACACAAAATTTCTTCATCGTCTTTATTTTCATTTCCATTTCCATTTTCATCATTTTTTTTAGTTGATGAAAATTTCCGTCCAAATTTCCCAAAGAAATTTTATCATGTAACCTAGGCGCTCTTAGATTTAAAAAAAAAAAATACCACAGAAAATTTATCACTAAAGCCAAAGAAAAATGAAAAAATATACAAAGTTACAAATGCTAAAATTAAGGATAAACCAAGTTGAAGTGGCTGCTTACAAAGGATTTAAGGGAAGACATTAAAAGGCACATCAGCAATGTAAACTCAGCCAGAAAGATGAAACCATAATTACTTTCTTCCAGAAGTAATGGTAGTGGTAGGATGAGATATGGCGGAGGATTTCGCGTTTCCATCTAAAGATTATTACTCATATCACATCGTTCTGACACATAAACATTCTGGCGGTATGTTCTATCAATTTTCAAGGCACAAAATAGTGCTCCTCTCATATTGATGGGAACAAAACCAGATTACCAACCCATCAATGTTCTTCTAACTTTGTCCACAATCTGACTACTTGCTTTGCTGTTGGTCAATGGAAATTCACTGTTTTCATCCAACAGAAACCTGTACACTTCCCACTGGCGTTCTTGTGTCGAATGTCTAACAACTTCAGCCTGCAGTGAGATTTTACAAACAAAATTAGAGATTTTACTCAGAGAATGTGCCGAAACTTATTCAAAGAATGTTCAAATTTTCATGATAAGCTTTAACTTGAAAAACTAACTTACCGAGAAAATGAATACTCCCAACGATTTTAAAGCCAATGTAACATCGTAGAACACGCGGGGCCTCCCCTTTCCAGAAAGCTCTACCGGATTAGCGACCAGTAGTTCTACATCTGGACCCCGGTTGGCTATGATTACCCGCAATGGATGAAGCATCTCTTCTTTTAAGCAAGAGCACAGATTTTTCTGACTTTCGGGATCTGTTATCTTTTTGCCGTCTGTTTGCTGGATCAATAAATCGATATTTCGAAAGCCTTTCACACTTGAAGAGAATCGGCCATAAGCAACCTGAATGAGAAGGGCAGAACAACTCTCAATAAAGGTTTCGCAAAGAAAATTTTATGTAGCAGAAAATATGGTAGCAAATGGTACATGGAAAATGAATGCAAGAATGATTTAGCAAATCAAAAATCAACGGATAATAACGATATACATATATGTTTTATATTGCACAGACAATGTTGAACAAAATTCGTGCAAGTAATTTGTTCCTCCTTAATAATTATGCAATATTTTTTTCGGAATCGATTATTTTCATTTCATTTCAGATTGTCACTTCCTTTGATTGTTTGATGTGTACATATCACTAGGGTAGAAGCAGAAGGCCATGTTCATGCATAAATGACAACAGAAGACAAAGTACCTTAACATCAGAGTCCTTAGAAATTCTCATAATGTCGTAACACAGGCCCTTCTGGTCAACACACTGTATCTGAAGCAAGGTATGGGCAGGGCTCAATGAATTATCCACTGTTACGGTCGGTTTCTTCAGTGTCGCCATGTCTTGGCTGAGTGGATGCAAGGACGCCTTGTCTAACAGCTCCGAACTAAATAGTTCTTCGGTAAACGCTGGCGGAAGAGACGAGAACCCCTGCAAATGTCCATATTCAGGCCCTGCCAACTGAAGTTCACTGGAGATACATTTCTCCCCTAACGTATCCTTCAGATATTCACATATATATTCTTGCCGCTTTTTTGTGTGAAGCAACTCCCTGTAATTATCATAAGATGTCGCATAATTATCATAAGCTACTAGTAGCTACCAACAGAAATGCAGGAGTGGACATATGTTTAACTTATATTCATTTTGATGCATGATTGATTAGCAGCTTCCAAAGCAAGAATTGAGTTGAAACATGAATTAACAGCACAGATGCAACAAATATGAGAGCATGAAAATTGACAATGTAATCGGCCTTTCTGATTGTGAAAAATCCTAGTTCAATTTACAGTTCCTATTTACGACTTCTAAGTATATTCCATAATCATCAAGGGCAGAAGAAATTGCAGAATCTATGGAACAAAATTAGCCTTCGCCTATCCGGAGTACTCGAGAACAAGTCATAACTAAAATCAACAAAAGTTTAAACCTGATATTGCACTTCCAAATAAAGTACTAAATGGATTTATCGATAATAAGAGAGCATAAAGCAGGTGCAGGACATAAAACCAAAATCCCATAAACAGGAATCTTATACTCACATCCCATCAGTGATAAAGAACAAGTCTAATGCCCTTCCATCTGGGGTTGGCATCACTTTGACCCTTTGAATGAGAAGTTCAAGGTTGCATAGGTTTTCAGTAATATCTACAAGGACCACACAAAAGAGTATCAAAGAATGTTTTCCATGTGTGGCAAAAAAGGATATAACAAAACAGTGCTAACATCACTAGTTACCATGTAGTAATCCTTTAACATCGATGCACCAAACCTTCAACACGTAAATCGGAGACGGCGAAGGACTATTAGACTGTAGTTGATTCAAGTGATAGGTGAATAAACACGAAGGGCAAGCCGAAAGCAACCGAGCCTTCAAGCTTTCCCAATCGACTTTGAGAGTTGCAGGATGAGGAACAACCCAAAACACTATGTAGCACCACCTTCCATCTGTTGAAATATCTGCATCACCATCCAAATCAAAAACTCAGCACATGAAAAAGAAGAACAGCAGAAACAACAAAAAGTAACTAACTCAAAATTCCAAACAAATGAACCCCATGTGAAAGTGAAATAAAGTAAACATGAAACTTATGCATTGCAGCACGGCTTTTCTTTCGACAGGTAAAAGCCAGAAAGGGACACTTTTTTCCAGCAATAGCAGCCATTTTCAAAAAATGGATCATCCTCAAAAATCAAAATTTCCAAGTAAAACATTAAAAATTGAAAAAAAAAGGGGGAAAACAAATCCAAATTCCAAAATGGATAAAAAGAATGATACTTTATTGAAAAACTAAGAAACCCAGCTGGGAAGTGAGCCATATGAAAATGAAATAAACTAAACACGAAACTATGCACTGCACCATTTTTCTTCATCAGGTGCAAAAAAATTAAAACCAGATAAGGGACACTTTTCTGAGCAATAGCCACCATATGCAAAAATGGGTCATCATCAAAAAAAAAAAAATTGTCTAAAGTAAAATCTCTTCGACTTCAACTAATCTGCCTTGAGCCGAAAAAAAAAAGGCTCTTTTCAACAAAATTTAAGAATAACAAATGTCGAATACTTTACTCCCCATAATAATTTGTTTCTTTAGTGGCCAAATAAACTCCAATTAATGTGACTCGAGCTAAATAAAGCTCTTCAAAGTTTCCTTTTTTTAATTTGAACTCAAACTGAAACCATTTTCACATCATTTTTTTCTTCTGGTTTCAAAAAAACACACAGACAAGTCCAAAATGGATAAAAAGCTGATTTTATTTTCTTTTAGGAAATTGATGAATGAAGAGAGAGAGAGAGAGAGAGAGAGAGAGAGAGAGAGAGAGAGATTATTACCGGCTTTGGTAATGCGGAGACCGAACTCTAAGGTGATTCTGCAGAGATCGCAACCGAGTCCAGCCTTGTCGGGGCAATTGACGGTTACGACGGTGGTTGCAGGATCATTGTGGTCTTTTCCATGCTGGATCACNGGAGAGAACACAAGAATTATGAAATGGGACACATGAATAAATGTTGTGTGTTTTTTGTCATTATGTTTTTGTGGAGATACTATATAATTAATAACAAGGAGCATATTTGTTTATTAATTTAAGTGGTTTTGGTTTGGGTGAGTTCATGTTGACTCTTGTTAAGAACAATGATCAATTCTCTTATATCATAAAATTTTAAATGAATTTTAATGTTGGTCACAAAATCATTATTATACATACAATTAAAGTTCAAACTCTTAAATAAGTGATTAAAAAACTCATTTAAATATCAATTGTGTTAAGTTTCGTGATTTAATTTAAATGATTTGGATTACAATGAGTAATATCTTTCATTAGCTTAGTAATTTCAATCGTGGCCTAGCAGAGTTGACCCTTACTTGGGTTTTTTAGGGTCGTGTGATTCGATTCTTAGCAATATGTATGAAGAAAATTTTGTGGTTAACACTAAAGCCTTTTCAAAAAGTCTATGGCACAAGAATGTAAAAAATTAGTTTATGATACCAGATGTCTTAGACTTATCCCAATAAAAGTTTATGTGAGTTTAAGTGAGCCAAGTTAATGTTTATTCCTTACAGTAACATTCAAGCTCTATTATAATTTACCAGGTAAAATTTCGGTCAAATTGATTAATATCAAATTCATAAGTAAAATTTGATAGTTTTACTAAAATGATAAATGGAACCGTTTATGTCAAAAATCATCATACAACTAAATCAATATCAAAATTAAATGTATTAAGATTAAAATTAGCTTCTTACATTTTAATTTCTAAACATCTAATTTTTTTTTATATATAAAAAAGCATTCTTTCCTTTCAAAAAATTATTTCTAAATGAAGATTTGGCAATGATGCTCCCTTCTTATGTGAAGAAACGCCCAATATATGACAACCCACTATTCTCACTTAAGAAAGTGGAGAGGGGTCAGTTTTGGGGCATGAGAGAGAGCTGGGTTAAGAAAAGAAAGCAAGATAAAAGAAAGAGAAGAGAAGAGAAAGCTATTTTCGCACCACCACAGGGCAACAGTCTTAGATCTGTTTTCCCTTCTTCGTTCACCATTGGATCAGACTGAAATTTTGTCAGCAAGTTTGGAACATGTGGTGTTTCAATCTAGACGGTGTGATCGTTGAGAAGTTGCCCGAGCAGTGAGTAATCAACCACACATAACAACAATGATTTTGGGGTTTTTTTTTGTTTTTTCTTGTTCTCTATTTCATCATTCTTGCCTTATTCTTTGGCTGATTATTGAGCACGATTTGCGTTGTGATTTGAGACTCTCTTGTACCTTTTATTTTGATCATAGTGGAGCTTGATTAACTGGCTTGTGCCTGTAGTTTTTACTTATCACATTGAGAAGGTTTTCCACGTTAAAATTTGTGTCTCTTCCTTTTGTGTGCTTTTGTTATTGCCATTATTTGTTATTGCTCCTCATAGATTCTTGCGAGTTGGGAAAATTATTATCCGCTGCATATTGCTCTGTTTGAGTTGTCGTTTCATTGTGTTGAATTTCTCATCAGAGTGGCACCAGAGCTCCTCGGTTGGGGTTATTTGACTAGCTTGAATGATGGAGGCAAATACAAATAAGATGGTCTGGTTGAATGTCACTAATTATCACTTGTGGAAGGGAAAAATGAAAGATCTACTATTTGTAAAGAAATTGCATCTTCTTGTGTTTGCTACTGAGAAGCTGAAAGACAAGACTGATGAGGAATGGAAGTTTGAGCATCAGCGAATTTGTGGTTTTATTCGTCAGTATGTTGAAGACAATGTTTATAATCACGTTGCTAATGAGGATGATGCAAAATCCCTATGGAAGAAGATTGAGACTTTGTATGCTTCTAGTTCAGGGAATAATAAATTATATATGTTGAATTCCTTGATGAATTTGAGATACAAGGAGGGGACTTCTATTTCAGATCACTTGAATGATTTTCAGGGGCTCCGAGATCAATTGTCAGGAATGAGCATCAAGTTTGATGATGAAGTATTAGGACTATGGCTATTAATACTCTACCAGATTCTTTGGAAACATTTCAGTTTTAATTACAAACTCATCCCTTGTTGGTGTTTTCTCTTTGAAAAATGTAAAGATAGGTGTTCTTAATGAGGAGATGAGAAGGAAGGCCCATGGTACTTCTTCTTATTCCGAGGTACTTGTCATTGAGAACAGGGGGAGAAGTCAGAGAAAGGAACCGAAAGGGAGTAGACATGATAGCAGAAGTAAGTCCAGGTCTAGATACAAGAATGTGGAGTGTCATTATTGTCACAAAACAGGGCACATACAGAGAAAATGTTTTCTATGGAAAAGGGAGAGCAACTATAAGAAAGGGAAACAGAAAGAGAAACATCAGGACAATGATGATCGTGTTACTACTGCTACTTGTGATGATGATCTTGTTATTCTTCGTGATCATAATTCAATTAATCTTGTATCAGATGAGAACATGTGGATAATTTATAGTGGTGCTACCTTGCATGTTACACCAAGGAAGGAGTTCTTTACATCATACACTTCTGGTGATTTTGGAGTGTTGAAAATGGGTAATGATGGTGTGTCTAAGGTAGTTGGTATTGATGACGTTTGCTTGAAGACCAACATCGGAGTGCAGCTCCATATGTCCGCTTTAATTTGATCTCTGTGCAGATACTTGATGACAGTGGTTATGAAAATCACTTTGGTTCGGGAAAATGGAAACTCACCAGAGGTAACTTAATTGTGGCCAAAGGGGAGAGGATCAGTAAACTGTATTGGACAAAAACATTGGTTGCTAAAGACAGTGTGAACGCCATGGATATGGAGGCTTCTTTGTGGCACCGAAGGCTTAGTCATATCAGTGAGAATTGGGTTGAATTGTTTAGCTAAAAAGGATATGCTTTCGGGATTGAAGAGTGCAAAGTTGGAGAAATGTTCTCATTGTATGGCTGGTAAGCAGATCAGAGTATTCTTCAAGAAGCATCCTCCCCTCAAAGAAGTCAGAGTTGCTTGAATTGGTGCACTTTATTTTGTTACCTTTATTGATGATTGCTCTAGGAAGCTTTGGGTCTATGCTTTGAAGACAAATGACCAGGTTCTAGAGAAATTCAAAGAATTCCATGTCTTGGTTGAGAGACAGTCAAGCAAGAAGTTGAAATGCATTTGTACTGACAATGGTGGTGAGTATTGTGGACTGTTTGATATTTATTGTACTGACAATGGTGGCTAAGCATTTCTGGTGTGAGGCATTGTACACAGCAGTGCATGTTATTAATCTAAGTCCTGCAGTTTCTTTGAATGTTGAGGTGCCAGACAATATTTGGTTTGGCAAGAATGTCAGGTATGATCATTTGCGAGTCTTCGATTGCAAAGCATATGTGCATGTTCCAAAGGATGAGAGATCCAAGTTGGATTCGAAGACAAGGCAGTACATCTTTATTAGTTATGGTCAGGATGAATTTGGCTACAAGTTCTTTGATCCTGTTGAGAAGAAGGCAGTTAGAAGTCGTGATGTGAAGTTCATGGAAGAACAAACCATTGAAAACATTGATAAGATAGAGAAGACTACATCTGAGATAGATAATAGTTTGTTTGATGTTGATCTAGTTCGGATGCCTCTATATGATTGGATACTACTGAGAATAATGTTTAGAATGATGAACAACATGATGATGTTGGTGATCAACAACTTGGAGATGATTTTGATGTTCTTATTGATGATGTTGAAAAGGAACATGGGATGTCACAAGATAGGGATCTTGGTAAGGCTCTTGAACCACCTCAAGTTCAAATATAGAGGTTTAATAGGTAGAGGAAACCATCTACCAGGTATTCTTCTGATGACTATGTTACTTTGACAGATGGAGGAGAACCTGAGTGTTATCTTGAGGCCATGAAGAGTGAAGAAAAGAAAAAGTGGTTGGATGCAATGCAAGATGAAATGAAGTCTTTGCATGATAATCACACTTTTGACTTGGTAAAATTGCCAAAAGGCAAAAAAGGCAAGAAGGCTTTGGAAAATAGGTGAATTTACAAGGTAAAGCAAGAAAGCAATTCTACATCTCCAAGTTATAAAGCCAGATTGGTGGTGAAAGGTTTTAGACAGAGAAATTATGTTGATTTCAACGAGATTTTTTCTCCTGTGTTGAGCTTGGCTGCTAATCTTGATTTAGAGATGGAGCAAATGGATGTCAAAAATAGGATCGTCAAAATGAGTCCGGCTCGTGAACCCGGTTAAATGGATGGGCTTTACATGCAAAAAATAGGCCGTGAAATTTTGAAAAAAATGGCCTAACCCATTTAGGCCCGTGGGCTAAACGGGCCAGCCCGGCAAGTTCACAGGCTAGCCCATGAGCCCGTGTTTTTTTCCTAATAAAAAATACCAAAATTTTAAAAGTTTCATTTTAAACTCTAAATTTTATTTTAGAGTTTAAGAAGAGTTTAACTATTTGGACTTATAATTGAGCATGTTTAACTATTTGTTATGCTTAACTACGTAACTATATTTATATTGCTATACAGCTGAATTGTTATGACATAAATATTGATAAATTTTGCATTTTATTCCTTCAATGAGTGTCTACACCCTACAAGTTGATATATACTTTCAATCTTGTTTATTATTGATTAATCTATGAGAAAGAGTTCCAATTGTGTTTGTCTTTTTGATCAATAACATAACAACACTTACATCAATGTTATATGTCATCATTTAATTAATGAAAGTTGTATTAATTCATGAATCGATTTCAAATAGCATTTGATATCTTTCAAGCAAGATAGTTGAAGGAACAAAAAAGATAATATAATCTCGCAATCAACCATTTAAACTATTTTTTTCTGATTAATTAATAGATAGACGATAAAAAATAGCTAAAAATGACCGCGCATACTTATTCACAACTTTGTATTTAAATCATAAAAAATAGACCAAAATTTTATTTTTTTAAAAAAATTAACGGGCTAGTGGGCTGGCCCATTTAGGCCTACAGTCTGACTATAAACGAGCCGGATCCTAAAAATAGACATAATTTTGGCCCAACCCGTTTAGTCCCGTAGGCCTTAATCGGCCCGTTTGACACCCCTAGTCCAAATTGCTTTCCTTCATGGTGATTTGGAGGAAGAGATTTATATGAAGCAACCTGATGGTTTTCTTGTTGAAGGCAAGGAAGACTATGCTTATAGGCTGAGAAAAAGCCTATATGGTTTGAAGCAGGCTCCGCAACAGTGGTACAAGAAGTTTGAATCTGTTATGTGTGAGCAAGGCTACAAGAGGACTACTTCTGATCACGTGTCTTTGTTAAAAAGTTGTTAATAACGATTTCATTATCCTGTTATTGTATGTTGATGACATGCTTATTGTTGGGAAAAATATTTCCATGATTGACAGGTTGAAGAAGCAATTGGGCGAGTCATTTGCCATGAAAGACATGGGAGCTACTAAGCAAATTTTTGGTATAAGAATCATGCGTGATAGGCAAGAGAAGAAGCTTTGGCTGTCACAGGAACACTATGTTTAAAGAATGCTACAGAGGTTCCAGATGGAAAATGCTAAGGCGGTAAACACTCGTCTTGCTACTCATTTTAAATTAAGTGCTAAACAGAGTCCTCTCAATGAAGCTGAAAAATCAGATATGCAACATGTTCCTTATGCATCTGTTCTGGGTAGTTTGATGTATGCAATGGTGTGAACAAGACCCGATATTGCACATGCTGTTGGTACAGTTAATAGATTTCTGTCTAATCTAGGTAGAGAGCATTGGAATGCTGTGAAATGGGTTTTGAGGTATCTTCGTGGTACTACTAGTTTGAGGCTTTGTTTTAGAGGTGATATGCCTACCCTTATGGGCTATACTGATTCTAATATGACTGGAGATATAGATTCTAGAAAGTCTACTTTAGACTACTTGATTAAGTTTGCAGGGGGAGCTGTGGCATGACAATCTAGATTGCAGAAGTGTGTTGCATTGTCCACTACTGAGGCAGAGTTCATTACCATTACAGAAGCATGCAAGGAGTTGCTTTGGGTAAAGAAATTCTTGCAGGAGCTTGGTTTTGTTTAAGACAAGTACTTGCTATTTTGTGATAGTCAGAGTACAATTCTTCTTGGTAAGGATTCAACTTTCCATTCTAGGTCCAAGCATATTGATGTGAGGTATCATTGGATATGTGATGCTTTGGAGGCTGGGTTGCTGGAGTTGTCAAACATTCATACAAATGATAATTGTGCTGATATGATGACCAAGACATTACCGAGAAGCAAGTTTGAAACTTGTTGTGAGATCGTCGGTTTGCCGATCACCTCCACATAGTTGTGAGGGGGAGATTTGTTGGGTTTGGACTCCCTTCCTATGTAGAGAAAGACCCAATATATGTCAGTCCACTATTCTCACTTAAGCAAGTGGAGAGAGATGAGTTTTGGGGCATGAGAGAGAGCTGAGTTAAGAAAAGAAAGCAAGCGAAAAGAGAGAGAAGAGAAGAGAAGAGAAAGCTATTTTTGCATAACCATAGGGCAGCAGTCTTAGATTCGCCTCCTTCGCTTCGTTCACCGTTGGATCAGGCTGAAAATTTGTCAGCAGGTTTGGAACACGTGGTGCTTCAATCTGGACGGTGTGATCGTTGAGAAGTTGTCTGAGCAATGAGTAATCGGCCACACACAACAACAGTGATTTTGGGATTTTTCTAGTTTTTTCTTGTTCTCTATTTCATCATTCTTGTCTTATTCTTTGGCTGATTATTGAGCACGATTTGTGCTGTGATTTGAGACTCTCTTTTACCCTTATTTTGATCATAGTGGAGCTTGATTGACTGGCTGGTGCCCGTGGTTTTTACTTCTTACATTGAGAAGGTTTTCCACGTTAAAATATATGTCTTTTCCTTTTGTGTGTTTTTATTGTTGCCATTATTTATTATTGCTCCTCATAGATTCTTGCAAGTTAGAAAAATTATTATCCGCTACATGTTGCTCTGCTTGAGTTGTCGTTTCATTGTGTTGAATTTTCCATCAGGTCCATGAGATTTTATTTCTAAAATATTAATGTTCGAAACTTAT
The DNA here is from genome assembly GCA_003254905.1 of Nissolia schottii. Lineage (NCBI taxonomy): Eukaryota > Viridiplantae > Streptophyta > Magnoliopsida > Fabales > Fabaceae > Nissolia > Nissolia schottii. Next base: position 377,501 of record QANU01014112.1, read on the forward strand.
TAAATTATTTATAAGATTTTAATGATACTAATAGAGTAAATTTTTTTATACCGTTGTCTAATCAAATCATATATATACGTGAACATTTAAGTATTAACATTATTTAAAAAAAATTATATTATGTACATAACAATTAAACTCTGGACATTATTTTATTTGAATTAGTAAATTTATCCACTCACTGTCTTTTTAATAACAAAAAATTTCACTCAATTTAAATTTCACTAAATTTCTAAAAGCTCATTTGATACATTAACATGTAATTACCTCAAAAGTAACAAGCATCAATAACCTCACTAATAGATCTCTTTTTTTTTAAAATTTATCTCACATAACATAATACTTTCTCGCCCTTAGTATTTCTGATCACTTGCCATCATCTCATCATTGCCCCACTTTCTCTGCTTTTCCTTAATACATTTACATACAATAACATATATTGTGGAACGCAGGAAAACACTTACTAGCGATACAAAATTATGTGTTCATTTTTTATTCATGAAATTATAATTTAAAATCTTATATAATGTGAAACAAAAATTTAACCACCTGTAGTATAAAAACAAAAAACAAAAATAATAACCGCTTGCATAACCTGCAATAATAAAGATAGGCAGAAAGGTTTCTCATGTAATGTCTTATCACTATACTAAAGTAGGGCCACATTCTAATTTTATAGAAGATGTTGATGTAAGTCTTTGATGGAACCATGTGCGGTGCTGGATCTTCTCCCCTCGTGCATGGCATAGCAAAACTGTATTATGATGATAGACTTAATATTCTCATATTCTCATATTTTTTAGTTGAATGAGTAAAGTGTGTTTGGATTATTATAGCTTATAAATTATGATTTAGTTGAATTAAGAGGATTTTTGTTTTTTATTCTTTTGTTCATAATGTGATTTGAGAACTAACAAAGTCCAACATGTTATTAGTGACGGACATCTCCAGGACAAAAAAAAAACTATTTTAGGTTGCAAGAAATGTTGAGATAAAATTCAATTTTAATTTTATCAAATATATTAAAATGAGTCAATTTTTTCTTTACATGAAAATAAGTTGAAATTTAAATACCCCTAACTTGTAATTTAAGGTAGAGTTACTTAAGGTGACAATGGACTTTGATTTATTAATTAATGAGTTTGAACTAAAAGACTTATAAATAAATAAAAAAGATATTGTTAGAGAATTTATATCCCTACAAAATAGTCTTCAGTCGAATTTATAATAATAAGGTTTAAATGCGATGATTGAATTAAAAAAAAAAAAAATCTCTTCGAGTTACTCTGAAAAATGCAAACACGTTTGTATGGCCTTTTTGTTTTACTTAAAAATAATTAAAGCTGAATTTGGTTTAATTTATAAATTAATTATCATGAATATAATTTACCGTAAAAAGGTATTGATACATTGAATTGATCGGTAATTATTTTTATAGTTGAAAAAGCTTTTAAACTCAATGAAACGATTATTTTTATACTTGAAAATGCTTTTAAATTCAATGAAACGTGCTTTGTTTTTAATAACCTTACCTTCTTATTATCAATTGGAATACATATATGTAAAAGGAGAAAACAAGTAAAGTATAATTGTTTAATATTTTAAACTAAATTTAATCAAAATTTAAGTAAAAAATCAAATATATTATTTCAGTAAAGCTTCCACTTTTCCCCCAATAATTATTTTCCTTGAAAAGTAACCATCAACAACGCTATACAGCTATTTTTGATGCACCACCTCTGGAATGGTGCAGACAAACTTTCGATTATTAGTCCACCAAATTAGTAAAATTGTATCAATAATTAAAGGATATACAATCACTACTTGAAGACAACACCTAAGCAGCCACAACTACGTTCCGAAGTGCTAAAAGCTAAAATTAAAACTAACGCTAGTACCAACTTGATAATAAAGAAAAAAAAAGTTCAAATATCACTATCAACCAGAGGATTAAAGGAAAAAATTACAAAGGATAAAGGAACATTGCGAACAGTAATATATTTAAGAAGTTCGTTGTGATGTATTATTGATATAAAAGTATTTTTCACAAAAATTTAATCAAACAGATTTTTAAGTTAATGAGTATGAGAAATAATTATTTTACAAAATGACACGTGGATACATAATATATTATTAAAAATATGAATTTATGCATATTAACATAACCTTGATATCATTACATAATTGATACTTGGTTAAAATGGTAAGGAGTTGTAACCCCTTAATCAATAACTTTGGGTTCAAGCATTAGAAATCATCACAATATAATTGATATTCAATAACATTTGAAAAATGTTGCTAATTTTTTTATTTTTTAAAAGGCGTTTTATTATTGGCGATACTTTTATTTGTAGTGTACCACTTCAATTAGATATCCATGATCTATACCAAAAAATGAAAATTAGATATCTATGACCAATGATTAAAAAATAAATGAAATTAAGGGATACAATGGTTATGCAACGATCGGACAGCGATAACATTATCCAAAATTCCAAAGCAAAATATAATGCCAAAATGACGTGTAAACACGTATTGAACATCTATTATTGCAACTTGTTTTCCCATTTAAAAACAAAAGTTGCAACTTGTGAATTAGATCTCTGTCACATTATTTTAACTAAACAATCCAAAAAAATGAAAAATATTTGAGAAGATAAATTTTTATATAATATTCTTTCTGGTTTTCTTATATAATAATACTATAATTTTACGGTGCACTTTGAGCAACGTCATTTAATTTGGGTTAGCTCTGCAAAAAGAAGCTGATGCAATTATGAGTAATAATATGAGCAATAATACAGTCCAACTTGTTGAGTTAGAAAAAAAAACAATTAGATTGCAAATCGACAAATCTTTGAAAATGATCAATTTGTCTATATATGAAAATGACATGCCTTCTAAATGTGTCCAAATTCATTTTAGCAGCCAAAGGAGAAGCCTAATTAAGCTAATCTAGTTGGGGTTAGAACTAAATCATTAAGCTAAGCTTTAATTTTTAGATTTGCTTTATCTTTCACCACAAAATCCCGCTGACCACTGTCTACTAGCAAAAATTATCACCATAATCATAGCAAACCAAATAAATTGATGACCACAAAATTCTACAAACCAATTTCAATTTGATCACAATTTTCTTGTGGATCATGACTGCTCAAACTAAGTGGTTGCTGGCCAAATCAGAAGCGGTTCTTATCGATTAAGATATTTCACCGTTTCACAAACTATATTGTTTTTTTCTCCCCAAAATAACTAAGTTGAAGATGCTAAATGAGAAGTTGCTTAAAATGGTAAGGTGGAGCACAATCAATGAAGTTCTTGATTGGGCAGAAGTGATACTTGTAAAAATCACTCGAAAGCCCAAATTAGTAGATGAGTTATATAAGGTGATATAGAGTTAAAACGTACCAGAGCATGAATGTGATACATGATTATATATTTTCAGTGAGTGAGCTATATTTTTTTCTGTTGAGTTGTTTAATAACCGTGGCCAAAGTCATCATGAGGCCATTAAACTCTTAATCATATCTCATGTGAACGAACGTGGTTTTATGGTGTCTCATGAAGGTTGAAAACAATTATTTTCTCTAACGGTTTCTAGGTCATGGACAGGCTCTTGGTATGTCCTTCAAGCATGGGCCTAAGGCCCAATGTGAAGATTCGATATCCATTTATAGAACATTTATAGAAGGGGCATGTGAGTATCTTAACCTAGTTTTATGTAAGTCAGATTTCGTTATTTGAGATTGAGTCATAACAATACATATTGCTGATTTTGAATTCTAAGAATGAAAAACTCGCACCGAAACTTGGGTGATTCATATACCTTACAAGAGGATCTTCGATCAAGTCAGATCATACAAGGTTAGGCAAATCTCTAGTAATAAAACTCAGACGCGTGTGGCACATATTACGATTTTGTTTTTGTGCTGATAACGTATTTTTTTGTGGTTTGAGATCAAACCCTAGGCCAATGTTGAGAAAAAATGACTAGACCCATGTTTGATGTGTGGCCCACAACGAAAAAGAACAAAACACAGGTCAAAGCTGAAACCCCCTTCTTTCATTCGTAGCCGAGAGAGAATTCAGATCTCAAACTTCGTAGTTATTTTGTAACGCGCAGCAGTTAGCGACGATCATCGCCTTTGCCTTCTTCTCGATCTGAATCTATTAAATCGCAAAGGTTCTCCATAATAACATTCATTTTCCTCACTTTTCCCATTCTCTCTTGCATTTCTCGATTTCAATTTTTTTATTTTTGTTTCCAATGCTTTGTTTGATTTTTTGATTTTTTAATCTATAGTATCAAATTATTACGATCTCACCGTAATTGAGGTTTTTTCTTATAACTTTCAATTTTGTTTTAGATCTGAAAATTCGTACTAAAGAATATATATTTCGGTTTAATTGGAGCCAATTTGCTTTTCTTTTCAAAATTTGGATGAACCTTTTTCATACAAATGATTACATAGCGGAGTGGATATTGCATTAGACTCTAATTTTAAAGGTCGTGGGTTCGATTCCCACTGTGCTCATATATTTTTTCAGCTAGAGTTTTCATACAAATGATCGCATAGCGGAGTGGATATCGCGTTAGACTCCGAATCTAAAGGTCGTGGGTTCGATTCCCACTGCGGTCACATTTTTTTTTTCAATTTTTACCATTGCTCCCGTGATTTACGTGTGGAGCTTTCATAGGTTGGGTAAACATTGTGTTTAGACTTGTCAATTATTTATCATTATATAAATTGAGCTATATATACTACAAGTTGTTAGGCAAAGTTAAAATGCACTTGGTTCTGTGTCAAAATTGATGTGCTTGCATTCATCATTTTATGAGATTGTTATTTTGCATCAGTTATCAATTAGCTGATATTAACTCATGCCAGTGATCAATGAGTCCTCTGCCATTGCTTATGGTATTGATAGAATTCCACTTAGGGAGAAGAATGCAGTAATCTTCAATCAGTTTACAGCATTAAATATGAAATAAATCATGTGTCTCTACTTATATTTGATATCTCTCTTTGTGGCATTGAGGATTGTGACCATTGGTGGAGAAGATGGCATCTTGGAGGTGGGGCCTGTTACAAGAGAATAGTTAACCACTTTGTTCAGGTGTCCAAGAGGAAGCTTAGGGACACTACTACCACTCTAATGGTCATAGTTAGTCAAAGAATTGCGAATATTTATTTTGTATGGATGTCATGTACCTCATTTATCATTAGAGGAGATTAAGTAAATGAAACTTTTTATCTTTAGGTTAATAAAGTGAAAAGTGAATTCTATTGATATTTTATTAATTTAAGGATAAAAAATCTTACTTTATCCTTTAAAATAAACTAGTAATCGAACCTGCGCGATGCGCGGCGGAAAATAAACCGATTGAACTTTTATCTATTTTGTGTTCTATGAAAAGGTGATCCACGTGAATTAACCTTAGCCTTATTCATTATAGAGGAGGTAGTAATAACTCTTATTGTATCTTATAAATAATAAAAAAAATGTAAAAATCATCTCAACTCATTGTGATAGGACATATATTTATTAAAGAGAAATTATTCTTGCAAACCTAACTATTGCACACCTATACTAGTTTTGCAAACTCAAATTTAGGCAGCGCGAAAACAATCGTCCTTACCCTCCATCATTTTCACAACTGAAACCGTTTCTTTCTTTTTTTCTTTTACGTATTTTCTTTCATTTTTAATTATATTTATTATTTATTTTAATAATTTTTCACTAAGAAGCTTTTTTGGTATTACAAAATCATCATTTTACCTTTTTCCTCTTTTAATTCTCTTCTTCTTCCCTTTTCTCTTCACTAGAGATTTTTTTTTATTTTTTGTTTTTACTAATCATAGTGGTTGTATCTAAACATATAAAAAACATAGATATAACCTTACCAAAGTAAAAGACCTAACCTTTTATTGTTTGAGACACAACCAATTTAAATGAACAGACACAATTTTTTATTATACTTACATACAACCTTTTCGTGAACTCGGACCTAATCGTTCTATATATATATATATATATATATATAAACCCTTTAGTGAAAACATACCTAACATTTTTGTTGTTTGAGATACAACCAATTCAAATAAACAGACACAACCTTTTGGTGAACTCATATCTAACAAAAAGGGGTTTTAACATTTATGTGGTTTTGGGAGGAAAAAATTCCCAAAATATGGATTGGAATGAGAAATTACGAAAATATGGGGCAAATTGGCGATTTCAGACTTTAAAAAAATAAAAAATAAAAAAATTCAAATGTCTAAAATCGCCATAAGGGGCGTCAATTTCAGACAAGAAACCCATACGTTCGTAATTTTTTTGAATGGACCATATTATGCGAATACTAATATATTGAGGCCATATATATGCAAAAATCCCCGTTCTTTATATATATATATATATATATATATATATAAATCCTTTGGTGAAAATAGATCTAACCTTTTTGTTATTTGAGACACAATCAATTTAAATAAACAGACACAACCTTTTATTATATTTAGACACAACTTTTTTGTGAACACAGACCTAACCGTTCTTTTTATTTATATATATATATATAGAAACCCTTTGGTGAAAAAAGACTTAACCCTTTTGTTGTTTGAGACACAACCTTTTATTAATGTGAAAGGTGAGAGAGACTCTTCTGCATGTGCCATGGGTATTGCTGCACCAAATGTACAATAACGTGGTGCGCCAAAAGGTCAAAAACGAAGTGTGATGGGGATAAATACGATGATAATCTCCTTGATCGTTTTCTTAATCATGGTGGGGAAATCGATTATATTATAAATAACTCGATCCCTTACATTTATTAACTTAATTATGGGATCAAATATTATAGTACAACATCTTAATAGATATCTTTTAGAAATTAATTTTTGTACGCCTAATAAGGTATTTAAATGACCTTTGAAACAGTGAAGATAAGAAAACTGATCTTTTGTTTATACAATAACAATAAATTATTGAATGACAATGTAAAATTTAAACATTTTTTTAATCTCTTTCCTTTATCTTTAATCTTTTAGCCATCTAAATGCATATCTTTTTATAGGTGCAGTTCTAAGTACATATCTTATCATAATAAAATGTTTAGCGTACTTATATATTTGATTGATTTTATTTTTGTTTTAAAAGAAGTCAAAGATTTTTTAAAAATATTTTCAATTTTTAATATAAACATAATATTTTATTATTTTTGAGTGAGATGACATTTTATTTTAAATTTAATATTACAATACAAAAAATATACACTAAAACAAAACATAATTTTATTATGATATTAATTATTAACTAGCAGGGTGGTGCAGTAGAAAAGTTGATGAAAATATAATTAAAAAAAATATTTAGTGGATATTACATGATGATAAAATGAAAATAAAGAATTAAATATCAATAAATAGTTATTTATTGAATCTTTTTATAATATGTATATATTATCACATTACATAAGCTCAAGCCTGCATAGTGATAGTTTATCTCATCCTTAATCATGTTAAGGAGAGTTTGATAAAACATTTCGTAGTCTGCCATTGTGCTGTGCCACTAACAATAATTTCCTACACCACTAATTAGGGATAGAATATGTGCTTTTTTATGCTCCTCAAACTTCTTAATGATATGACAGTTTGAATACTTTTGAATTTTAAACTTAGACAGGGCCATACATGTTACACCTTTAGCTTAATTTTATTTAAATTTAATATGCAGATGTGAGTGTGAATGTGAATCTTATTTGGCAGATAAAGAAACATCTGGAACCATCCAGAAAGCAGAAAAAAGAGAGGAGGGTCCGTTCCCACGCCATCCCCTCTACGCCAAAATATCCTAATCCCATCGTTACGGAACCGAAAGAACGTTCTAGAATTCCAAAATTTTGAAAACCAACTCCTCCGTCCAAACCCACATATAAAGCACTCCCTCCACCAGAATCCTCATAACAGAAACCCATTTCTCTCTCTTTCTGTGACTGCCCCTCACAAACCCTAACTTCCTCTCTCAGATCTCAATATTCCTTCATCTTTTAAGCTCTCTCTCTGTGTTTTTGCTCTCTGATTTTCGATGGCCGGAAAAGGAGAAGGACCTGCGATCGGAATCGATCTAGGAACTACCTACTCGTGCGTTGGAGTATGGCAACACGATCGTGTTGAGATCATAGCGAATGACCAGGGGAACCGAACGACGCCGTCGTACGTCGGTTTCACCGATTCCGAGCGTTTGATCGGAGATGCGGCGAAGAATCAAGTCGCCATGAACCCAATCAACACCGTCTTCGGTAAGATCTGGTTTCTGGTTTCTTCAACTGAGTTAGACCTGTTGCACGTGGTTTCTGAAGTTCAAATTGCATTATCCCTTTAGTTTTCTGATATGCTTGTGCTTTGGATCTTAATGTGAGCTGAAATTTTCGTAGATCTGCTGCGTTGTTGTATTCTGCTCAATTAATATTTATTTTATTGTTGATTTAGTGGTATATTTTTTTAATCTAGCTAGAACTTGAAATAGTTAGCCTTCATATAATTATTTACTTGATTATTTATGTGTTGTTTGTATTATATTGTTGTTATGTGTACAATGCATATTTGTTTAGATAGTTTATTCCTTTACTGTGTTGTTAAGCTTGTTCAGTAGAATATTTAGCTTGAAGATTCAGCTGCTGTGTTAGTCGAAATCTATATTTTAGTGGAATAACATTATGAAGTAGTCGGATTTTTTGAGATATTGTTGTTTGATTGCGTGCAACCTAATTGGAATGTGATAATCCATATTAGACTTCAGCTGAAATGTGATAATATTACTTGGTCTTGAAAATGTGGCAGCAATATGAGAACGTATGTAATGCTGATTATTGGTTACTTGAATTTTTTGAATGCAGACGCAAAGCGTTTGATTGGACGGAGGTTCTCTGACTCTTCTGTTCAGAGTGACATGAAGCTATGGCCATTCAAGGTCGTTGCTGGGCCCGGCGACAAGCCAATGATATGTGTTAACTACAAGGGCGAGGAAAAGCAGTTCGCATCTGAAGAAATTTCCTCCATGGTCCTCATCAAGATGCGAGAGATTGCCGAGGCTTACCTTGGTTCCACCGTGAAGAACGCCGTTGTCACAGTCCCTGCTTACTTCAACGACTCCCAGCGTCAGGCCACAAAGGATGCCGGAGTCATCGCCGGTCTCAATGTCATGCGTATTATCAATGAGCCGACTGCCGCCGCCATTGCTTATGGTCTCGACAAGAAGGCCACTAGCGTCGGTGAGAAGAATGTGCTGATCTTTGACCTTGGCGGAGGCACCTTCGATGTCTCTCTTCTCACCATTGAGGAGGGAATCTTCGAAGTCAAGGCCACCGCCGGAGACACTCACCTTGGAGGCGAGGACTTTGACAACAGGATGGTTAACCACTTCGTTCAGGAGTTCAAGAGGAAGAACAAGAAGGACATCAGCGGCAACCCGAGGGCGCTCAGGAGGTTGAGGACAGCTTGCGAGAGGGCGAAGAGGACCCTCTCATCAACAGCACAAACCACCATTGAAATTGACTCTCTGTACGAGGGAGTTGACTTTTACACCACCATCACCCGTGCCAGGTTCGAGGAGCTCAACATGGACCTATTCAGGAAGTGCATGGAGCCGGTCGAGAAGTGCTTGAGGGACGCCAAGATGGACAAGAGCACCGTCCATGACGTCGTCCTAGTCGGCGGTTCCACCAGAATCCCCAAGGTTCAGCAGCTCCTGCAGGACTTCTTCAACGGGAAGGAGCTCTGCAAGAGCATCAACCCAGACGAGGCCGTTGCCTACGGTGCTGCCGTCCAGGCCGCCATCCTCAGCGGTGAGGGCAACGAGAAGGTTCAGGATCTGCTTCTGCTCGATGTGATTCCTCTTTCCCTCGGTTTGGAAACCGCCGGCGGTGTCATGACTGTTCTCATCCCAAGGAACACCACCATCCCTACCAAGAAGGAGCAGGTTTTCTCAACCTACTCAGACAACCAGCCCGGCGTGTTGATCCAGGTCTACGAAGGTGAAAGAGCGAGAACAAGGGACAACAACTTGCTTGGCAAATTTGAGCTCTCCGGCATTCCTCCGGCTCCTCGTGGTGTTCCTCAGATCACCGTCTGCTTTGACATCGACGCTAACGGCATCCTCAACGTCTCTGCCGAGGACAAGACCACTGGTCAGAAGAACAAGATCACAATCACCAACGACAAGGGAAGGCTATCCAAGGAAGAAATTGAGAAGATGGTGCAGGAGGCAGAGAAGTACAAGGCAGAGGATGAGGAGCACAAGAAGAAGGTCGACGCCAAGAACGCTCTTGAGAACTACGCCTACAACATGAGGAACACCATCAAGGACGAGAAGATTGGATCCAAGCTCTCACCTGATGACAAGAAGAAGATCGAGGATGCCATTGAGACTGCGATCCAATGGCTGGACAGTAACCAGCTGGCTGAGGCCGATGAGTTTGAAGACAAGATGAAGGAGCTCGAGAGCATCTGCAACCCGATCATTGCCAAGATGTACCAGGGTGGTGGTGCTCCTGACATGGCTGGCGGCATGGATGATGATGATGTGCCACCACCGGCTGGATCAAGCGGTGCCGGCCCCAAGATCGAGGAGGTGGACTAAATATTCTGATGAGTTTAGATGTGGCTGGGAGTTTTCATTGCAGGACCCTTTTTAAAGCTTTTTTTGGTTTTAGTTTTACTTGCTTTAGGAATATTGGGAATATTTTGGTGTCCTGCCATCTGGGCTTGATGATGATGAATGCCTTTTATTTTTTTTCATTTTTATTTTATGTCTAAATATATATCTCTGATGGAAACTGATATGGTGAAAGTTTTTGGCAAATTAAGTAATTTTTTATTGCCCATTCAATTCGTCTTATAGTTTTTTTTGCCATTTAATTACTTTTTTGAACCTCGAATCTTCTACAATTTGGCATCTTACCTTGTTGTGCTCTTCGAATCAAGTAAATGGGTTATATTTGTTGCTTTATTAGTCACAATCCTGAATTTTGGAGGAAATGAGTTTGGAAGAGGAAGTTTGGCCCATTTAAAGGCTTTTCGCTATATATACTTATAAGCGCCCATTGAATCTAGAGATGTTAGGATTAGAGCGATTACTCTCTTCAGGAGGATCGCATATAAGTAAATGTTATTTCATTATAGCATTGTATCTGGTTTCGCTTACTTAGCTAAATTCAACGATTTTAATCAAGAAATCATAATTGGCCTTGACGGTCTTATATTAGTTATAGTGGAGAAAACGTTAAGGTGCCCGTGACCCTCTTTCTGTACAGGTTATTGTTGTTTTATGTTCTTAACTTCTTGGATAGGACAATCAATCAATCATGGAAATATATACACTGGTAAATAAACCACCAATTCCATTAGTTTTCAGAGTGGAGTTAACAGATGTAGATGTTGGGTTCTTTCTCCTTGGAACTAAACATTTGTCGGTGGCACATGAACAAAAAGAAAGAGCCAAGGCCCAAGATGGGATAGGCATTTTTTTAGTGCCTCCTAAAATATGCTGATTGTTGAGTGTGCATTTTTGGATCACTTTTAAATAATAATAATATTACAAAGTTAAAAGAATATTTTGTTAGTACACGCCTAACTAGGTCTTATTCAAAATGATGCATTCATTAGTTGATTTTGCAACAAATCATACAAACAATATTGTCGCTCTGTTCAATGCTTCTAACCAAATTTTGAGTGGGTAAAGGGTTAAATGCTAAAACAAACACACCACAAAAAAGAATCAAATTTAAAAGCATATAAAATTTGCAAGATCTATATATTAATATATACAAACTAAATTTAGTGATCGCAAACCCCTTCCAGTTAAGAACCAAGCACTTTGTGTGATTAGTTTGACTAATTAATCACTATTTAACAAAATAAAATATACCAAACTATATAAAGCCCTCGTAAGTCCTAACTGGCAAAGACTGACACTCTAGGGTTTCGTGGCCCATCTTACATTAATTTAAGAGTTACAAAATGAGATAAGGTAATGAAGATGTATGATTCTGATCTAATTAATTAATTATTAGTTAAATGAAATTTCTGCCGCCATTTAAGTTGTTGATTATCATTATCACATGATCTTGTGAATCAGATGAAGCAATAGCAAAGTTGCTTCACTTTTGAAATCAGACACTATTAGTCAAAACAAAAATCATGCAAGAACAACAAAATAAAATAAAATTCAACTAAAGTCATGATTAATCTTTCAAAAACCGGAAGACATGTAATAAAACTTTCAGGTATGGAATCATTGTCCCTCCGAAATTGTCAGTGAGTTACAACTTGCAACACTACCCTAGTACCAACTTGAGTTATGGGAGAAAATCTTCCCACATTTGAAGGATTTTACATTATAAGTTTACATATATTGTTTTTGTCAATGTCAACACCACCAACATATATGGAAGTTTATTAAACTTTAACTAATCTGACTTAAATTAGGTTGATTCTGTAAAATAAAATACTCTTGGCTTTAATTATTTTCATTTATAAGACTCAAATATAAATTTTTTATTAAGAAATATAAGAGTCAAATAAGATGAACTAATTAAAGTAATGTTTGTATTGTAATTATAAGTTTATATTATATTATTAGTTTATTGTACACGCCATGACATAGTGACATGTCACTTTCCTATTCTTTCTGATCCCATGTGAGCATCTCTTGGAGGAAGAGACCCTCCAACCATAAGCCAGACAGGTACATGCTGCTGACCCTCTCTTACCTGGACCCTCACTCCAGTTAATTTTTTCTCTGGCTCCTGGTTTTTGTGCACCTCCACAAAGTGGTTTACTGAGAAAGTTGTTAGATGCTCTAGAAGGAAAATTTTGCTCTTTATTATTTATTGTTTGATATATCAACTATTATATTAAAAAAATTATAGGAAAAATAGGAGATAATGTTGACCCCACAGAGTAATATGTTAAGTAAAGATGCATAACAAAACTTTACTCATGTTTATAGTGCCTCTGAGAATTTCTGTGGTTTATGGCTTAGGAGAGAGATTCTTTCAAGAATGAGTTTTGCTACACGTACATCAAAAATCATATATTATACATACATCTCATACTTTTATACATAAAGTTTATGTTTTAATTCATGCAATATTTGTGCACTTAATTAAGTATAGTTGAGAGTATCATTTACAAGTTTGTAATGTTTGTGCACTAGTGAGAATAAAGTTGTGTATTATTAATGATGTATGTATGGGTGTATAAAATTAGGTGTATATGTAACATTTTTATCCAAGAATATAATTGTAACATTTTACATTTAAGTGCATTCACAATAAAATTGAGTTTAGTCAATTTTATCGAAAGTTCACACACTTGTTTAAGTCCACCATCCTTATTATAAATGTACTTAAATTTAAAAAAAAAATATTATTTATATTTATTGGTTATCAAATATTATGTTAATTTATTAATTATTTATCAATGAATAAGATCTCATTATGATTCACATCCCACTAAAATTTTATTCAACGATGAATGACTAGTGAGTTGACATCATATCTCATAATAAATAAATTCAAATAATATAACTCAAATTTAAGGCGTTAGAACGATGTGTAATCAAGATTTTTTTTTTCTTTTTCTAGGGATATCTTGTCTTTCACTTTTCACCTACTTAAAATGTTACCATCTTAAGAGGGTTATAGTGCTGGGACTAAATCCATTTAAGGGTGTTTTTAATCTTAAGAGGGTTAAAGCTAAAGGCCCCTGGGGCTCTCATGCTTATGATTTGCCAAGTGTTGCTTTCAAAAGAGAGAGAGAGATATTTCTGGTTGGCCCTTTTAGCTGATTGGTGTTCTTGGGAAGGAGGCTTTTTACAATTTTGCAAACTGAGGTTTGTTTGTTATGTCAAAGCCTTTTTGATGTGGTTTATAATAACATTGCATTGAGATTCCTGTCAAATAAAGATGGATCTAGATTTTCAGTGCATTGAAACTGTTTGTATAAATGATCCAGTAAGCTTTTTTTCCCATTCCTGAACTCTCAAAGTAAGTGTCTTCTCTTTGTTGAAATTGGATATTGGTTCTGTTTGATATTATGTTTTAGATTGAATAGGTTCAAGTGTTCTTCAATGTGATTTTTTTTGAGGATAATGATGAAATCTTTGAGTAGTGTAGGGCTTGGTCTTAGCATTGTTTTCTGTTGCCTTTTGTTGGCACTTGTGGCTGAGGTTTACTACTTGTTATGGTGGAAGAAGAGAATAACAACCAGAGAAATTGAGAGTAACTATGGCAACCCTTTGAAAGAGGTTTTCTACATGTTTTGTTGGAAAAGGCCATCGCCACCATCTTCTTCTTTGAGGCACACAGGTTTCACCCCACCAGAGCTTTGTAACAGTGACACATTTGTTCATGACCCAGAAATGCAACAACAACTTGATTCACAAACCAACAAGGAGTTTCACTTCAAGCCCTTTGGGGAGGATAATAATGGCCTCTTAGGCCCTCCAAGGTTCTTGTTCACAATAGTGGAAGAATCAAAGGAGGATTTGGAATCTGAGGATGCAAAGTCTAGGAAAGGTTCAAGGGGTAGAAGCTTGGGTGATTTGCTAGTTGTGGAGACACCATACTTGACCCCTAATGCATCCCCACCATTTTTCACTCCTCCTTTCACTCCTATTAGCCCCTATAATCAACATGGTTTCAATCCACTTTTTGAGTCAGCAACTGATGCAGAGTTCAATAGGATGAAGTCATCGCCGCCGCCAAAGTTCAAGTTCTTGCAAGAAGCAGAAGAGAAGCTTAGAAGAAAGTTACAAGATGCCAATGGCAACACCACCAATAAGGGAAGTGAGGATGAGGTAGGCGGTTCTGTCATGACAATAGTTGTTGACAAGAAAACAACCGAAAGAGAGCATAACCACCACTCTTCACAGGTACTTCCCTTAGCTTCTTGAATCATCTTTGACACCAATTGACCACTCAGTTTTTCCACCAACACCAGAAGAAACCAAACCATCTAACATCAAAGTTCTGCCAGTGAACAGCTAGAGAGTTTCTTTCTCTTTTTTCTTTTTTTTTTTCTTTCTCTTCATTAATCTTTCTAATTACATTGTGATGAATTCTACTTTTCCCCTTTTTTGTTCTGTTTTGCGGATTTTGTTTTCTCCCCTTGTGAGTTGTTTTGGGATGCAGTTATAATTCAATCTGCTAAGCCAGTTGTGCAATGTACTCTGAATGTTTCAAAAGATATGAGGGGACAACATTAATCTTCTGCCCAGAAATGCTTAGAGGTGGGACTGATGCAGTTGGGAATTGAGTTTAATTTAGATGCACCAGAATAATTAGTGGTGCGGTATGCTGGATATGTTTATGACCATAAACATAATGATGTTTCAGCCTCCACCTTAGGAGAATCCACCATTTAAAAGTGAAATGTCATTTTGTGTGTAATTAGAAGCATATTCAACATGACACTCCATGACCAGACCACACAAGAATTTCTTTTGATGCATTGATTTGTGTAAAGCTTTATTTCGCTTTTTCATACAGCCTGTCAATCATATATTACCGCATCAACAAATATATTTGACTCTTAACATCTATTATTTCAAAATTGCATACCAGAAGATTTGATTGAGTGATACTACATACAAATTAAATCATTGGGAATATGGTGTTTCTATTTATTTATTAAAATGTCCACTTTCCTAATGTATCTGACACTGTAATTATTATCATTTTATTTTGGAGTGGTGAAATGGTCCTACTCTTCCTATACACGCAGCTGTCTAAAGGACACTGATGGAATTCTTTCAGAGCCTTTTTCCATTACATTTATTTTTTTTTCAACTTCTCTTTACAAGCCTGCGAATGAGACATATCTCAAACCAACATTGTCCCTTGTCATGTTTTTCTGCTTCTTTTGTCGCCATGTTTTGGCCACTAAACTTCAAGGATCATATAGAAAAAGAAGGACTTGTTAGTAGTAGTGAGAGAGAGCCATTTGAATGGTTCAATGGTTAATGTGCATTAGGGCTATAGCACCACCACCACTTAACTAAGTGACAAATTTGGTAAAAGTGAGACACTGCTTTTGTGGCTTTTTGCTAAACAACAATGGATGCTGTTTGCCCCGTGAATGTGTCTCTCGTGGGTCATGACCGAAAGGTGCACTCTCTCTAGCCCCACCACCCACATTGAAGAATCATAACAGGTGAGAATGTAGAATAAAAAATGGCTTTAGCCATAACTTTTCATGAATCTTTTTTTTTTATTTTTAATATCATTGCGGAGGTAAAGAGTAATGTTACACTGTCAGAATTAAATGTATTTGAGGGACTTGTTGCTTGAATTTACTAGATTCAAGATGAGTGATCGGATAAGTCTAAAGAGTGAAGATCACTCATTTATTCAAAGGTTAAAAATAATATCAAGATACAAATTTCGGTAAAAAGATTCTGATTGGGTAGCATTTTAAGTTTGTACGAGCTCCATCTAAACAAAAGGGAAATCATCGATACACTGGTAAGATTCTTGTTTTGTAACTCTAGCATCATTGGTTCAAATTTTCAAAAGAACCACTTTGCTTGCGAAGGGCAGATGTACATTTACCTTTCCTATACCCTATTAAGTGAGTTTTGTGCAGTTGGCCATCACTTTTATAGAGTTCTAAATGACAAATACTACACCAAGATTCTGGTTTTTAAATACATTGAATATGTATACATTTCATATTGGTCCCCTTGAACTTGAAGCATGGAGTTTTTCAGCTCCTAAATCAAGGGATGAAAGCTTGCCCTCATTAACCTCTAGTACCTTTTATAATTTTATTAATATGGTTATTACTTTTAATGACTGAAAAGGAGAATTGTTGGATAATGAGTAGCAAAGACTAAAAGGCAAAAGTTCATATACTGACTTTTTTTTTTTCCCACTCAAGATTCCTCAGCAATCGAAAGGTTTCTTTCTTGTCAAGTGCAGCTTTAGTTGATGTTTAATATTTTGAGTTGAAAATATTGTGTATATATCTGCAAAATTATTGACACCTATGGACAACTGAGAATTAGAAAAATTGTGACAAAAGTCACTAAACATAATGAAACAAATTTTGCAGAGAACTCAACATGCTTATCTT
The DNA here is from genome assembly GCA_003254905.1 of Nissolia schottii. Classification (NCBI taxonomy): domain Eukaryota; kingdom Viridiplantae; phylum Streptophyta; class Magnoliopsida; order Fabales; family Fabaceae; genus Nissolia; species Nissolia schottii. The sequence continues at coordinate 394,636 of QANU01014112.1, forward strand.
ATCATTTTCTTCCCTTTATAAACTTGGCTCTTTGTTGCATAACTCTGCTGATTGTGATGCCTTTATCATTTACAAAGTTGGCCTCACCCAAAGGTACATGTGGTACCTAAATGAGAGGGAAACAACCATCTTATCTATATTTATATGTACATATGCTAGAAGACGATAACAGCAAACGAACATTGTTCCACTAGTTGGAATCAGTTACATGAATCAGAAGACGATAACAATAGTTTTGAACATTGCTTCATTAGATGAAATCAACTGTATGGATTTGACGACATTATCCTATCATCAACTATGGTTAAAATCATGCCGCTAAAATTTAAATGTTTCAATGACATGACAGAAACACTTTTATTTTGGTTTGGTGTTTGAGAACTAGAAAGGGATCAGATTATCATCATCACTATTCTTATGATTTTTATACAATGGAAACGTTATGTCTATGCATATGAATTTCACATTTATTATGTATAATTTCAGATTAACATGTTCAACATAAAGTACAGTTAACTCCATCAATCAAGTGAATGAAACAAGTAGAAGACAATCTGATCAAAATGTGTAAAAGAAAATCAGAGAAAACTCTTAAGATAAACCATAACAAAAATTGTCTTGTGTGAACAATTTTGGAGAAACCTAATGACTTCAATTGGGGTAAGGATGTTAATATTTTTATTACTTCAAATATAGTCCTCTACTTAAAAAGAGATGGGAAAATTACACTCCAACTAAATTTGACAAGAATAAATTAATCCATCAAGAGTGGATAGGTGGTGAAAGCTTCATATAATCTACATGAAAGCTTAGGTTGAAAACACACACACCACCGTGTAACCAAAAAATTGAACGAAAAAAAATATAAGCAGAGTGGCAAAAAACCAAATCAATTAATCAAACACTTCAGCCAATAGGAGAAATCTCAGAACGTTAGTGTCACATTGCAGCAGCTTCAGAAATTCCCAGTTCAGAACAAATTGATTTCAATCCAGATTCTTCTAACAAGCTGAACGCAGTAAATCCGTAGTAGGAGTGGTACAAGTCCGGAAACTCTCCGGGGAATTTGCTGAAACCACCATACTGGCAAAAAACAAAATATATATGCAGCAAAATATGAGTTTCAGAATTAGTTTAACTAGCCTAAGAAAAATTCAGGAGTCACCAAGGAAATATGAAAGAAAAATCTGGTATTGACTAGGTGAATTTAAAATCCTCATTTCATAAATTACCAATACTATGAACTCAGCATTTCTTTTTCCATAATAAACTTAACAACAAAAACTCAGGTTAATGTTAAACCACTATCACTATAGTCCTTTCTTTTCATTTCTATCATTGTTATAGTATAATATACCTACAAATTGTGTTTCTCCCTAAAATCTAAATCACATCAGACAGTAATTGAGGTACCTTAAATTGACAGGTAAGCAAAAATCTGTGTAGAGCCTTATTGTCAACAAAGTTGCAGGCCCCTAGAATCCTTAAAACAGCTCCAATCCTAGCAAACACATACTGAACTGTCAAGGCTTTGTGACTTAGAAATGATGTAATATCATAGAAATCGATGAAGGGTCCATAGCATACATACCAAAATGCATAACATGTATCGGTAGGTTTATTAGGTCTACCTTGAAATCCACCATTTGTCCCCTGCCTCTGAAAGGAAGGAAGAATTAGGGCATCTTGATTCACCAAAAAACAATTCAAGAGCTAAAAGTTAACCGAGCACTAGTGATTGATAAAGCCATTCTTTGAAGGGCATTCACAAATAAGCAGCTTTTGAAAACGGCCCTCTATTAATATGTGTTTACGAATTAACACAATCAATATTGAGCTTTTATTGGAAGAGCCTAGATGAAAAGTACAAACCTGCAAGATCCAGTCCAGCAGCAATGGCACATCTATCAAAGAAGATGAAGCACACCTTGAGAGAAGATTATCTTCAATGAATCCCATTAGCCGGAGAGATGCAATAGCACAATAAGTTCCACCGCCTGTGCCGCTAAAACAAGTAATGTTGATAAATATCATTCAAGAAATAATAAACATATAAACAATGGATGAAGACCACATTTCAAAATGCATGCACAGAACATATAAACAATATTCAAGTAACATTTGAACAGAATAGAGCTTGATCAGGTAGCATCAACATTTCAAAGCGTTAAAAATAGGACTGGTCCTAGATATCCACCAACTACCAACCAAGACAAATGTAAACATACATCAAAGAAACATGGTTCTTCTGTAAAAAGATTACCATATATGATGCAACTATTGAGTAACAGCATTGCAATAGCCCTTATTACAACATTGAATCACATATAAAGTTACGACAAAAGATAGGAAATCCAACTCACCGTGAGATTCTGCACCAGGAACTAATCCAAAGCCACCATCATAAGACTAGAAAGAATATAAAAAAGTAAAAACAAAAATGTCAGTTTTATTTGTATACAAACACACACAAATTCATGGTCATGGATCATTACTTCTATTCCACAAACCTGGCAATGTAATATGTAATCCTTGGTTTTCTCCTTGTCCATGCCACTCCAGTTATCCAGCATGAAACAGATGGCAGCTGAAACAATCAATTAGTTAAAATGATATAACATACTAGGATTATTCATTAGTACACTAAGAGCATCGCCATTCATGTTATGTTTTCTCTTACCTGCACAGTATACAAACCTAAGATCTGTTTCGCCTCCAGTATGAATAGGCATAAAACTGTCCACACAAACGAAAAATCTCAGGAATAAGAAGTAATCTTAACTAAGCAGATCGCCATGACATCCACAAAATTGTTGAAATTAAGCATAAAACCTAAGATCATACGCATAAAGGGCATGGTTCCTAAGTCAGATTTCAAAAGCATACCTTCCATCAGGCTGTTGAAGGTTCCTCATTGAAGCCAACATTGTTTCAGAATCAAGATTGGACAAGTCATAGCCAACAATTTTCAATATTGCAAGGGCACAGTAAGTACTTGCCAAGTGACTATTGTTGTGAAGCAAAACCTTCAAAAACAAACAAACAAAATTAAGATTTTTCACCAACAGAAAAGAGAAAGAAACATCTAGCTCTATCAAAATTTCAATATTTTTCATTACCCCATTCTCATCTGGAGGAAACTGCGAATTTCTGGAGCCATGGAAGCCATAGAATTGCCCTGCAGCAAAATCCCTTCAAATGGGTCACATAAAAATCAAAATTTGAAAGCTAAATTCAGCTAAAAATTGCATTTTTTATTTTTAATTTTATAATTTTACATACCATTGTTAAGGTCAACTTTGGTTCTAGGGTGAACTTGGAAAGATAAAACCCAATTGGCAACAGCATTCTTCTCAACCTGCAATCACCAAAAAAAAAAAACAGAACTTTAGCTCACAAAAAAGAAAAAGGAACAATGAATTGATAACAAAAACAACATAAGAACATAGGAATCAATTATGTGTACGAGGTTGAGGGAATTGAGGATGTCAAGGCCAGAGATGACGAAGTAAGCGAGGGTGAGGTGGTTGATCTCTTGGGACTCGTATGGAGATGGGAGCAAGTGGAACATCATCTCAAGGAACGTTTCATGAAGATCCTTCTCCATTGTGGTTGATGATGGAGAAGGAGAAGGTTGTGCTGATTCCGGTGATGATGGTGATAGTTCCGCTGAGGAATCCATGGTTCCTGTGTTGCTGCTTATGTTAGCACTAGGATTTGATATGAAAAGTGGTGAGTTAAATTTTGGTTTGTGAATTGAATTCAGATATAAGTTAATCATAAGAAATATTTATACTTGGATTAAAATATGTTCTTTTAAGTCATGTTAGTGAAAGTAATATATAATAATAATAATAATAATATACAAATAAAGTTAATATATATTCATGTTAAATTACCTTGATTTTCTCAAAAGTGGTTGGAAGTGAAATGTAAAGTTAGATAAAAAAAGATTGCATCTTAGAATTATCACTTTAAAAAGAATTTTACTTATAAATCTCTAAAGATTTGCAAAATAAAAATAAAAATAAAAATAAAAAGATTTCATTGTTAATTTTAATTTTAGTGTTAATTTATTTTGGTACACCGAAGATATCATCGTTGATAACAACGACTGAGCTTCACGTCACATCTCGCAGTAATTGAGAGTGACTCGGTGAACTATCACTATATCACACCTTGTAATTTTTAATTTTTGTATCAATATAACACTAGATTAAACTTTTTTAAATTATATAGTTCTTTAATATTTTAAACATAAATCAAATCCTATAAATTACCATGATTTATTCATTTACATATATTCTAAACAGCAGTAGCAAAATATTAGGAGTTTTTTACTCTTTTGCCACTGTTACAGAGACAAATTACCAAAATACCCCGTTTCAAAACATATTACGCAACTACCACCGTTTGGGCTGACGTGGACTCCGCGACACGCATGGCCATCCACGTCAGATTTGCCAACACGGTTGGCGATTTTATAACAAACCCTAAACGTCCATTTGAACCAAATTCGCCAACACGGTTGGCGATTTCAACCTAAAACCCATTAACCCTAAATTCGCCAACACGGTTGGCGAGTTCAACCTAAATTCACCAACTGTGTTGGCAAATCCAACACCCGTAGCCTTTAAATTTACCCTTCCCCCCTTCTGCAGCACTCCTCTCATTTTCTAAAATTTCTCTTATCTCTCTAAAAATTTTATCTCTCAAGAATTCCAAAGCTCTTGGTTTTGCATCCTTGCTGACCACCTGCCCCGGCTGCCCTAAACTCTGATTTGTACATCGGTCCTGTAAGTTTTAATTTACGAAACATTATTAGTTCTAATAGTTCAATTAATAATTTTTTGCAATTGAGTATGTAAATGTTTACTTGATTAGTTTGCTGAGAAATTTATAGTAGATCACTAATAATGTTTAGTTAATAATGTTTACTTGTTTACTTGATTGATTAATTGCAGAGTTCAATTAATAATGATTACTTGATTAGTTCAATTATAGTAGATTATTGTATAGAATAATATAATATAACACTCTAAACCCTAATTCAAAAACCTACCACCCAAACCCCTAACCCTAACAAAACCCTAAACCATTTCCCGAAACCGTACACCCAAACAAAAACCCAATACCCTAAACCTTAAACGCAAAACCCAAAACCTAAACCCTAAGCAAAAAACTATAAACCCTAACCCTAAATCCTAAACCCAACACCCTAAACGCAAAACCCAAAACCCAAAACATAAACCCTAAACCCTAGCCCAAGACCCTTGCCCAAAATCCTAAACCATAAACTCTACCCGAAAACCATAATCCTAAACCCAAAATCCAAAATCCAATACCCTAACCCAAAACCATAACCCTAAACCCAAAACCCAAAATCCAATACCGTAAACCCAACACTTAAAACCCTAACCCAAAAACTCAAAAACCTAACCCAAAATCATAAACCCTAAACCATAAACCTCAACCCATAAACCGAACATCCAACACTGAAAACGTAACCATAAACCCTAAATCCTAAACCCAACAACCAAACCCTAACCCTAAACCCAACACCTAATGCCCAAAACCCTAGCCATAAACCCAAAATCCTAAACCCTAAACCCTAAACCCTAATACATCCTAAACCGTAAAGCCTAAACTCTAGACTCTGACACCCTACACCCAAAATTGAAAACCCTAAACCCGAATACATCCTAACCCTAAACCATGACAGACTTGATCTAGGCTAGTCTTGTTACTTGATAGTGATTATTCATTAATATACTTGTGTATTTGTGGTATATTACAGCCTATAGGAAGACTCATCACATCACACCAGGTCTAGAGGACACATTTGTTCTTGAGCTACATCCATGTCACGTGTCCCAGCATATTTGGAGCGGGGCTCGTGATAGGGTCTTACGAGTTAGGAGAGTGCATGTGGCGAGGCACGAGGAGAAACACAGAGACTCCCCAAAGTGCATCATTCCATATTTAGGAATGACGGGGTTTAACGGGGTGATTCACATGGGTTATTGCGCTGTCGACCACGCATTGATCACCGTGCTAGTGGAGAGGTGGCGTCCCGAGACTCACACGTTCCACATGCCTGCTGGGGAGTGCACACTGACGTTGGAGGACGTCGGCATTATTTCTAGTATCCCTGTTGAGGGACATGTTGTCATCGGCCGGACACATGATTCAGACTTGGTGGATCATTGCGAGGAGTTGTTGGGTGTGCGCCCACCACTAGGGAGTGGGTACCATGCATCGCGCATTCGCTTATCATGGTTGTCCAAGCTGCTTACCCATGTTCCTGAGGACGATGCCGACCCTATAAGCAGTATGCACTAGCATACTTGCTTCACTTCATTGGAGGCGCGTTGTTTCCAGACCATTCTGGGTTATGGGTACATTCTATGTACCTCCCACTGCTAGCAGACCTGGAGCAGACAAGAACATACAGCTGGGGATCAACGACGCTATCCTTTATGTATAGGGAGTTGTGCAAGGCGACAAACTACGATGCACACCAATTGGAGGCCCTTGCACTGTCCTCCAATATTGGGCATGGCATAGATTTCCTCGCATTGTCCCTGCACGGGCGGATCATGCCGACGAGGCAAACTGGCTGAGTTATATCGACGATCGAGCATACCTTAGTCCGTTGGGATTTAAGTAAGTGTTATTTATCGAAGTAGAGGAGCGGTCGGACAGGTAGTCAGTAAGAGCAAGAGCTCTGGAATTCTAGAGAGAGGAAATTTTTAGAGAGAAGGAAAGTTTTAGAAAATGAGAGGAGTGCTGCAGAATGGGGGGAAGGGTAAATTTAAAGGCTACGGGGGTTGGATTCGCCAACACGGTGGGCGAATTTAGGTTGAATTCGCCAACCGTGTTGGCGAATTTAGGGTTAATGAGTTTTAGGTTGAAATCGCCAACTGTGTTAGCGAATTTGGTTCAAATGGGCGTTTAGGGTTTGTTCTAAAATCGCCAATTGTGTTGATAAATCTGACGTGGATGGCCACGCGTGTTGCGGAGTCCACGTCAGCCCAAACGTTGGTATTTACGTAATATGTTTTGAAACGGGGTATTTTAGTAATTTGTCCCGTGGGAAAAGAGTAAAAAACTCAAATATTAGCGTATATTGCTACTCCAAAGTAGCGAAACATTTGTTTCAGGGTTTTCAATCACTAATTTCATCGAACAGGTGGTGTGCACTGCGCACACTCCAGAAACAAAACCCCATGAAACGCAACAAAGCAACGGTTCTGACTTACGCTGAGAAATGCAAGGTTCCTTCTTCCTCCTTCTCTCTCTCTCTCTCTCTCTCTCTCTCTCTCTCTATTCAATTTCCATTTTTTTTTCCAACTCATATATATAAAACACATGATTCCTTGTTTCTTATGTTGATGCAGAATATATTGGCATCAAACTGGCAAGGTTCCCTCAATACTATCAAAGCAGATGCAAAAGGAAGGTACTTTCTTTTTGCCCCCTTTTCACTACATAACATATTGTATAGTGTTGTTCTTGTGCTTGTGTGATGATTCTGTTGCAGAGTTATTTATTTGCTAATTGGGTGTTTTTTGTTTTTTTGTTTTTGGGGGTTGCTTTTTTTTTCGTTGATTTTAACAGCAAGGGTGATATACATATGTCTAAGGTTAAGTACATACTCAAAAGGGGTCAGCCATACCTTTGGGTGCCGGAAAATGATTTGCATAATGTGGTATGTTGCTCTCACCGCCATTTTTTTTATTCCTTAATATGAAGATTATGACTAAAGAGAAGTTTCAGTTCATCTTGAAAGTATTGTATAGCTTTCTGTTAGCGTTTGTGTTCAATAGTTCATGTAGTCAGCTGGACGTAGCAAATTCATCCGATTGTAGAACTTATTTGTAGGAATGGTTAGAGGGCTACCATCTAGCTTATGAAATGCTTTAGATTGTTTTTGCTATAAATTGCTTATTGGCACTTGTGAGGATGAGACAGATGTGCAAGCAGATCCTCTGAGTATTATATAGCTTTCTGTTAGTGTTTGTGTTCAAAAGTTCATTTAGTCAGCTGGACTTGGTGAGTTCATCGTAATGTTGTGGAACTTAATAGCGGGAACAGTTAGAGTTCATCTGTGTATGCTAGGAATGGATCCTCTCATGTGAAAATCTCAATTGACTTGGGCATGTGTTGATTTTCATCGGTGATCAAGAAGGTGGGACCAAGTATGAAACCAACAAGAGAATCTAATCATTGGTGAAAATCAAACGCATGACCAAATCATGTGAGTTTTACATGAGAGGATCCATTCCTGTGTATGTTTGCAAGGACAACACATTTGATTTCTTTGTTTTATGCAGAACACAATCATTGATGAGCGTGGTTCATTTGCTGTGACCAGCCCATTTCCAGGGATACTCGGGGTTCTAATGAAATCAATGAAAAAGGTTGTGCTGGGAATACGTATGATTTCTTTTGAAACTTTTGACGCCGTAGCTTGATTCTTCATTAATAGCGCCGATAAAGGGCTTTTGTCCCTATGAATCATGCTCTCGTACTATCATGTAATTAGAAGATTAAGATTTAAGATATATAGATATGAACTAATTGGTTGATTTACTCTCACGCTGCAGTTACCTGCTCGGGTTGCTTTAGCTGGAGATGTTCTTCCTCTTAAAGAAGAGAAGGTAATGCCAGAGTAATTATAATATACTAAAATTCTGCTCCTTTCTAACTTAATGTCTCTGTTTTTTGAGCTCTGTATCATTACAGTGGTCTTACTGTTGTCTCCAATGTTGTGGTTTACTGCGTTATTGTCAAATGGCAACAGAATTCAGTACATTTCTGTAGGCTTGTTTCAATGTTAACATTAAGTTGCTGATCTTGGTGTAGGCTAAGTCTCTTGTTGAAAAGCTTCAGGAAATCATAGTATCTGAGCGAAAAGCAATCTCTGAGTTCAGTTACACTGTTTCTGGAGTACTGAGTTCTAGCGCTAGCAGTACGTCAAGAGGTGATAATCTTCAGGAACTATTGGGGGACAATGCAAAATACACTGTATATAGATTTAAAATGAGGTAGGTTTATAAATGTTTAAATGTACACCTTGAACTGTGTTATTTCACTAGATGGATGCAAATGAGGTCAAGTATGATCAAGAAATCATTAAGCTACAAATGAAATTAGGAAATCTAAAATGTTTGTTCCATCTAATGTAATTGTATAATGCTCAGGTCTTGCACATTTATCAATGGCGTTGGAGGGAATTTTGAAGTGGATGTTGAAGATATGGAAAAATCCAAAGCTGATTTATTAGGTAAAAACCTGGTTTTAGATTCATGAGACCAGTTTCTCTTATTTTTTTGAAAAAAAAAGATTAACATGTCTTGTGTAGCACCTTTTTCGGCGAAGTTGATTGACGGAATTAACCGAAGTGTTGATAGGCGTAGAGCCCTCATGCTCTTTTGCTTTGTTTACAAGAATGCCAATGCAAAGGTAACAACTTAATGATCTGAATTATTCTTTAATACATTAATGATAATGGAGAATTGCATAGCATTTCAGAAGCAGGAAAATAGATGGGTTATGATTATGTTCATGTGTAATTTGAAAACTTCATTGATTCTATATACTCATGAAGCATGATCAAGACTTTATGATGCATGTCTAGCACCTTATAAAATTATTATCAGAGAACATCAATGTATTGTGCTTGTTCAGTACTATGATTTTTATGTTCTAATAACATTGAATCCATTGAATAGAATGCACCTCATAATTGGCAAATTTGATAGTGCATATGCACCTAGAGACCCTGCATCATCTTGCTCTATGACTGTCATTTGCATTTTTAACTTGTAAGGATATAATTTTAACTTACAACTAACTAATCCTTCTGGTGCTGTTCAAGGATGCATATGTAACATCGGTCGATCGCAAGGGCTTTGATGTACTGGCAAAAGTCCCTGGCCAAGTTTCTAACGATAGCATTGGTTACCAGTGGAAAGAATTCAGGTTCATGTTCAAGGAAGAGGCACAGGATGTTGAAGCATTCTGTCGTCAACTAGTGGAAATGGAAGAGGAGGTGATCAAGAAGGTTTCAAGCTCTAGTGGACTGGCATAAAATTGAGTGCTAATGTGGATCCACTGTTTGTATACTTTTTTTTGTTAGCCAAAAGATTTGACAATTACACATGCATAAGAAGAATATGCCACCTAGCATGTGCCATAGTCTTTTTGGCTTTATATAAAATTGTTGCATTGCCTTTGTGGGGCTTGACAAATTTAACTTTTGAGGAATTACTTTGATGTGGGAATAATTGATTTGTGTTGCTTAAATATTTCAAAAATTTAGATACAACAAGAATGATACAATTTAACTGGAAAGGAAAATGGAAGTTAATACGCACAATATGGTAAAATGAATTTTGAAACTAATTTTGGGAACCAAAAGCTAGTTGAACTACATAAACGTAAGTTCGCAAACAAACACTCAATTGAATTGAGAGGATCCGTTTTGAAAGTAAATAAACAGACACTCAACTGAGAGGTCCATTCCCCAGTTGTTTTAAGCTGATATAGATCTGGTCTGTTCCTCTGTTCCACTGCTAACCATATAGAATTTATGCATCTCATTCTGAGTCGGAAGTCACCAACCATCATTCAACTCACATAATACATTGATCGTCTCACTTCAACAAGCGATGGGCATAACACAAACCATCACATCACATTGACAATAATGAGGTAATACAGTGGAAACGGTAAAATATTCTGCCCACCAACCAACCAAGCATAAGATTGAATATACATCTTGCAAAATAGCCTTTCGCTCCAATACTGTGAACTCAAAATATTTTCAGAATTCTAGGTTTGCTACAAAGCTCTCCTGAGAACCCTAACCGAGGATTAAGTGAGAATTTTAAATCTAGGTTTGCTATAAAACTCTCCTCAAAATTCTAGGTTTGTTATAAAGCTCTCCTGAACTTGGCGTTAGATCTTGCCAACAAGAAGACCGCTATTTTCAGTAGCCTTACGTAAATGCTGTGAAGTAAGCGCAACAAGGAACTAGATCGAATTAACATTGAAATAGTTCAAAAATTTGAGATAAAGGATTGTTTTTAAACCATTCTGAATGCAAAAAAATTATATCACCCTGTTAACGAGTGACTAATACTAGGAATCGATTGTTCCCAACAAAATGACAGAATATAAAAACAGTAACATAAATTCATGAAAGCAAAAAAATCTAATTACCCATATAACCCCACCACAAAAATACCCCACCACCTAACTTAGTCAACCTCCTCAATCTTGGGACCAGCACCACTGCCACTGGCAGGGGGAGCATCATCATCCATGGGAACACCTCCATCAGCACCACCTTGGTACATCTTAGCTATGATGGGGTTGCAGATGCTTTCCAACTCCTTCATCTTGTCCTCAAATTCATCAGCCTCTGCAAGCTGGTTGTTGTCAAGCCATTGAATGGCCTGTTCAATTGCATCCTCAATCTTTGTCTTGTCAGCTGGGGAGAGCTTGGAGCTGATCTTCTCATCCTTAATGGTGTTCCTCATGTTGTATGCATAGTTCTCCAGGGCATTCTTTGCCTCGACCTTCTTCTTGTGCTCCTCATCTTCAGACTTGTACTTCTCTGCTTCTTGAACCATCTTCTCAATCTCTTCCTTGGACAACCTTCCCTTGTCATTGGTAATGGTGATCTTGTTCTTCTGCCCCGTGGTTTTATCCTCGGCTGAGACATTCAAGATACCGTTAGCGTCAATATCAAAGCAAACAGTGATCTGGGGAACACCACGGGGAGCTGGGGGAATCCCAGAAAGCTCAAACTTGCCCAGCAAGTTGTTGTCCCTTGTCCGTGTTCGTTCACCCTCATAAACTTGAATCAAGACACCAGGTTGGTTGTCTGAATATGTAGAGAAAACTTGCTCCTTCTTGGTAGGAATAGTGGTGTTCCTGGGGATCAAAACAGTCATGACTCCTCCAGCAGTTTCCAAACCCAGAGACAATGGGGTGACATCCAAAAGCAACAAATCTTGAACCTTCTCATTTCCCTCACCACTCAATATAGCAGCCTGGACAGCTGCACCGTAAGCCACAGCTTCGTCAGGGTTTATGCTCTTGCACAGCTCCTTCCCGTTGAAAAAGTCCTGCAACAGCTGCTGAACTTTGGGAATTCTGGTGGATCCACCAACAAGCACAACATCATGGACAGTGCTCTTGTCCATCTTTGCATCCCTCAGACACTTCTCCACAGGCTCCATGCACTTCCTGAAGAGATCCATGTTGAGCTCCTCAAACCTAGCTCGGGTGATTGTTGAGTAGAAGTCAATACCCTCATACAGAGAGTCTATCTCAATGGTGGTCTGAGCAGTGGATGAGAGTGTCCTCTTCGCCCTCTCACAAGAAGTTCTCAACCTCCTAAGGGCCCTAGGGTTGCCAGTGATGTCCTTCTTGTTCTTCCTCTTGAACTCCTGAACAAAGTGGTTAACCATCCTGTTGTCAAAGTCCTCACCACCCAAGTGGGTGTCTCCGGCAGTGGCCTTAACCTCAAAAATACCCTCTTCAATGGTGAGAAGAGAGACATCAAAGGTGCCACCACCAAGATCAAAGATCAACACGTTCTTCTCACCCACGCTGGTGGCTTTCTTGTCAAGACCGTAAGCAATGGCAGCAGCGGTGGGTTCATTGATGATACGCAAGACATTGAGACCTGCAATGACTCCAGCATCCTTCGTGGCCTGACGCTGGGAGTCATTGAAGTAAGCAGGGACTGTGACAACAGCATTCTTCACAGTTGAACCAAGGTAAGCCTCGGCAATCTCTCTCATCTTTGTTAGGACCATAGACGAGATCTCCTCAGCAGCAAATTGCTTCTCCTCACCCTTATAGTTAACACCAATCATGGGCTTCTCACCGGGACCAGCAGTGACCTTGAATGGCCACAACTTGATGTCACTCTGAACCGAAGCATCACTAACTCTTCTACCAATCAACCTCTTCGCATCTGTGAAACAACAATCACTAGTTACTACACAAACCATCTTCATACAGCAATATACCTAGCATTAATCTTTACTCAACTAAAAAAAAGTTCAACCTAAAATCCACTAATTAATTCAGCATGATGCAAAATCCAAATTTTACATCACAAAATCACAACCTTTGGAACAAATTATAGCCTTTTGAACAACTTTTACACGACCTTCAATCAATCAAAGTTTTTTTTTTTCAAGTTTAATAGTAAGCATGTTCCACGACGCATTGAAAATAATCACTCATTCCAACAACAGAATCTCAAAAATTTTCAATTAAAAGCTAATTGTAACCTAAAATGAGCTGATCTAAATCCAAAAAAAGCACAGCAAAACAATGGTTATGATAATAATGTTTACAAGAGCTTCGATCAATCAAAGTCAAGATCTATAACACCTGTAGCATGTTCAGCAACACATTATTTCAAAAAAAATAATCACCATTTCGATAAAATCCATCTCAAAACTTCAACTATAAGCTATTTCTAACCTATATCAATCCGATCCCAAAATACAAATACACACACAGAAAGCAGAAAAGCAGCTACAACAATAATGAAAAAAGGGGCGAATTTTCGAGGTGAATTACCGAAGACGGTGTTGGTAGGGTTCATTGCGACCTGGTTCTTAGCTGCATCTCCGATCAGCCTCTCGGAATCGGTGAAAGCGACATAAGACGGCGTCGTGCGGTTCCCCTGATCGTTCGCAATGATCTCCACCCGATCGTGCTGCCACACTCCGACGCACGAGTACGTCGTCCCGAGATCGATTCCGATCGCCGGTCCCTCACCTTTTCCGGCCATTACCTCACCGGCGAATCCGAGATTAGGGTTTCAAGAGAGAGAAACACGGAGTTATAGAGAGAAGGAAGGAACTGAGATATTGAACGAGTGAATTGGGAAGAAAGAGTGGGTTAGGGGGGATATAAATAGGTTTAAGGTGGGAGAAATTCTAGAATGTTCCATGAGGCAGTGAGCGGGGTCCTCAGCCGTTGATTTGTTTTTCTGTTGCATGCGTTGTGAATGGACGGCTGTGATTTGATCTGAAGGGTTTGCTTTGTTCAAACGTGTATCGCGGTATAATAGAGACTGAGGTCGGCTACGCGTTAATACGCCACCGCTTACATAGCTAACTGCATGTTGTGAAAATATTTTTTACATATATTATATATATTTAACATTAATTTTGTAAATTATCAACTTAGATTGTCTTTTCTTTTATCATTTATCAATACCAACGGGGGTTGGTCCAAGTGATAAGCGACTTGGTATCGCTTAAGCAAGAACCCGGGTCGACCCGAATTAGTCAAGGCTAAGCCTTGTATACCGGGCAGGCAACCTAAATTTTTTTATCATTTATATGAAACAATCTAAAAGATTGTAAATTGTGATTTTTGATTAAATGGTGATATAGACCCTTTTGTAATGCATGCATTAAGAATAGCATTAGGAAAATTAGACATAAATACTTGTCTCCATTATAGATAACAAAGGGTTTGGCATAGGGTGATGCTAAGAAATACGCCCTCAACATATTTATAACCGGACAAGAAGGGGAACTATGAGGTGTAATGGATTGGAGGGCTTTGGACCCTGCCTCACATCCTAAAGATGTCATGGGATCCATTTCAAGGCCTTTTGGTCAGCTGTGAAGCCTTGAGATCCAAATGAAAAAAACGCCCTCACATATGAGCTGGTAACAGCAGCAGTAGAAGCCCTAGTCAGGTCTGAGGGCGTCTTCGAGACGCCCTCTGATAACCTGCTGAGGGACTAAGCAAAGTGGGCAGCACTTTTTACATGTTTTGGGGGCTTTTCTGATGGCTTAGGGGAAGGGGACAGAAGGAGAGTTTGTTTGTGCTAGGATTTGGGTGAAAGAGGGAGCATTGGGCAAAAATGAAAGGGACACAAGCTGGTTGGGGCTACTGCACAAGGACCCAAACAGCCAAGGCCTTGACCAGTAGCCCCCTGAAAGTGACGCCGGAATCCGAGAAAAGAGAGCATGGAGGGAAAAGAAAGGGAAAAAGGAGAGGATTTAAGTATAAAAAAAATGAAGAGAAAAGGAATAACAAGAACTCACCAGAAAGAGAGAGCAAAAATCAGAGAGAAGAGAGACACCATAGCCACTACAGCTACAACAACCAGAAAATAAGCCCTCCCCCGCATCAGAGGGCGTCCACGAAAATCACTTGGTTCTCAAGCTCCATAAGCAAAATCACTCACACAAGGACTTGGACTGGGAGGCAAGGTTGTTCACCTCTCACAATCCAACCCTCATAGACCCCCTTGTCACTTCCATTCATCCATTTTCCTTCATTTATTCCCAAAGTAAGCTTACAAACCCAAAATCTCATCTCAATCATCTTACATTTTATGTTTTAAACTTGTTTTTATAAAAAACGGTTTAAATCAAATGGTATCATGGGCTTGTTGGTTAAGGTGAGAATATCACTAGAAAATGATAGTAAAATCTTAACTATTAAATTTTATTTGTATAGTCAATATTAATTTTAGTTTATTAATTTTTTCTTATGTTATATATCTTTGTAAGGTTTACTCTTGATTATACAAATTAAATGTAATGGCTAAAATCTCACTCTCCACTTCTCATGTAAGAACGTCACCCTCGCCTGAATCAACTCTTGTTATCATATTATCATCATATTTGTAAAGTTAAACTCTTTATTTGTCAATTAAACTCAATTTTTTTTACAAAAGACAAATTAGATCAGAGCAGTATGGTGGGCCTATATGCCTGAAGAAAAAGGTTGGCTTTTACACCAATCCTTAATAAAGTGGTTTATTTTTAAAAAAAATTAACAATAAAAACAAAAATAGGTCGACTTAGTACGTGGACTCCGTGAGCCCATGACTAAATTTTGGAGTGATAATATAGGTTCTACCTTTTTTATCTAACCTAGCTTTCATATGGTTTTTTGTTTGGGCTTAGATTTCTAAAGGTTGGTATAACAACTACCCCAAGTTTCTCTTCAGGGAGGTAAGGCCATTTTTCCAGTTAAGCCCATTACCCCTCAAAAGCTAGCATTACAATGTTTCTGGATCAGGCTTTTGTGGTTTTGGTCAACGTTCGGTTTCTGTGGCCCTTAATTCCACATTGGGCTATACAATCCCCTATTGACAGGAGTATGGAACCTTGTGGGCCTTTGGCCATTGGAGTATAGCACCTTTGTAACTTGGGCTTGGAGCCAAGAATTTGCCATATCCTTTGAGAGAAAAATCTACTAGTACATGATTAAAAAATAGGAAAGAAGTTTTCATGGAAGAGATCTACCCGTATTTTTATCCCATGCAGCCATGCTAAAGACAATATGTTGTCATCCTTATCATTTACTAAAAAGCGGCGAACCACGTTAGCATAAAATGATCATGTAAATAAATTAAAAGATAGTGGGCCATATGTGATGATCATGTAAATTGGTTTCCTTCCTAGGGATAACAAAATTAGTTGTCTTTTGTTATTAGAGTATTTTGTCTATTATATTTGTAACATTTCATATTTAACATATTTCGCAAACATCTGTTGACCCTCTCTTATATGACTTTACAACTCCTTTTAGCTCTCTCTTATGTGTAAAGGAAGTCCAATGATGAACTATGAAATCTAATGAACAAAAAAAATGTAAGGTACATAATGAAAACATTTTAGTAACAAACAATATTTAATTCTGTTATCATTAAAATGAACAATGTTCATCAATAAAAGTGAGTACCACATAAACAAATAGATAATTGACAATATAATTTCACTCAACCTTACCAAAATTTAGTGTAATTTACCCAAAAACAAATTTAATAAGATGATAAATTATTACTAGTATATTGTACAAGTGGCCAAAGAATCTAAAGGGGATATATGATTAAGCTAATGTGGGGGCAAGATGGAATAGATTGGAATCACAGAAAGAAAGAGAGGATGAGAGATGGATCATTCATGCACAACACAAAGGACGTCACAAAAAAAAAAAAAAAAAAAAAA
>QANU01014112.1:411747-424247 GCA_003254905.1 Nissolia schottii
AAAAAAAAAAAAAAAAAAAAAAGCAAAAGCTGCCAAGGAAACAGAGAGAACATATTCACGCCTATACATGTGGTCGCATCAGCAACCAACTATGCCTTATTAGTAAACAAAAATAAATAAATAAATAAATAAATAAAATAAATTAAAGAAAAGAAAAAGCTAAAATTGCTTGCCTGCTGCTGCTATGCTGGTCCCTCTATTCTTCGTCTTCCTCTGCCCCCACCCCTGCTCCCTCCTCTTTCTTCGAAGTTTCTTTGCATTTTTAAGTATAAAGTGCCACCAGAAATTATTATCTAGGTGTTCTTACAATAAAGGGGAGAAAAAAGAAAACATTTATTTTATTTTATGAGGAGTACTATTTAATTTTAAAGGTTTATACTCTATTTTATTCATAAATTTTTCATTCTTGTCTGGCTGGTTCTAAAACTTTTAATAAATACATGTTAGTCTCTAAATTTTGCAAACGCTAGATTTATTATGCCCTTTGTCCACTAGATCTCTAACGACAATTGATTTGTCTATTAACAAAGAGGAGAGAGAAAATGTCATTGTTAACCCTAATTATTAATTTTAATAGAGGTCAAGTATGAAAAGTGTGAAAATTCCAATGACTAAGTAGGGCAAGTGTAAAAAATCCAAAAACCAAATATGATATTAACCTTAATTTAAATTTATAAATCACAATTATATATTTTTTTATGAACAATGAAATATATTCATTGGTATGAAACGTGATAGACAATTATTACTAACATGAGGTTGGTTAAGACAGTACAAGTCTTAATCCCTTAATCAATTGTCAGATTAATCGAATTGTTGATAATAGAGTTCAACTTTTAATAGACAATGTTGATCATTGAAATAAGTGAATAATACCTTACATTTGATCAAATAATTTTATCTATTTTGGTTTATTTTATCTATCACTTTAACTTTTTAAAAATATTTAAAAATTAATATATTTAAACACAAATAAAGTGAAAGTTAAATTGAAAGAGACAGATAAAATAAAATAAAATGAAATGAGTATTGATTTTTGTTTTCTATAATTGAGATGTCAAATTATAGATAAAACCAAACAATTTATTTTCCTTTAATCAGCAAAAACTTATAAATTAAGCTATATGCATGTGTATAATAAGCAAAGGCAAATTTTGTTGTGATCAATGTCTCATCAATAATACATATGCGACCAACCGACCAACAAAAAAAACTTCCTTCACTGTTTCCTCTCTTAACAGTGAGAGAGTTGCTTTTTTGACTATGTTGTGTCACCTTTATTTCCTTGTAACCACAAGCAATTACTCTTTAGCATTGGTAATTGGGCAAAAGCAAACTCCCCCCNAGCCCTAGATTCCATCTCTAAAAAAGCTCCCCTTCAATTATTATGCATCATATGAATGACATCGTAATCATGATTTGGTTATCACAAACCCTACCTATTGAGAAATTGATTGGTAATTTCCATCTACTTAATTTTGTGCTTACATTTTATAGAGTTTTTTTAAGAAGTGTTTCGAAGACATTAATTTTTATATCGATTAAATTACTAATATTAAAAATCTATTACTAAAAATTTGATTAACTTGACCTGATCTAATTGAAGTTCTTTAAAAATGGTAGAGGTCTCCTATAAAAAAATTTCTTTTTTAGTTTCCAAGGCTTAAACTAACATTTCTAGTTAAGGAGCTAAGGTCTCTATTATCTTGACTAACCTCAAGTGGATATATTCTCAAGACATTTATCAAAAAATAAAAAAGAAATATTTTAATTATATGAAACAATCAAAGTTTTAGAATTTCAACAAATTGAATGCATTAATTAAGACTTCTAAAATTTTAATTTTGAAATTCTCAAGATGAGATATTACCTTTGTTAGCAAAACTCAAAACTCTGTATAAGCCTCCAATCAATGAAACACAATAACAATGCATGGTCGATAGCGTGATCTCTCAATAATTGGTCTTGAATATGTAATAATTAGTGTTGAAAGTGTAAACGTCACTTATAATATCTCAATTAATTGAACATGATTACCTCTTATAGAGAACACATGAGGTTTAAAAAAACAAAAAAAGTCCATTTTTCTCTCTTTCTTTTTTCCGATTTTAATTACTTTTGGGCATTGGGGGTTTAAATAATCGGCACTTAGCATTGGTCTTGTTCTATTCAGTTATTTTGTTCTCATTCAAAGTCATGTATATATCAAAGAGATCTAGATTTGCATGGTTTTGAGAGGGATTTTGGCGTTTTTCTGAGACTTCTTTTCAATGGTTAACCAAACTCTCAGTTCACATGTACAAACACAGAACATAGAAGTACGATCCATTTGGTCAATTTTCCCTTTATAATTCGATAATCATTTTGGCCACCAAATTATATGGTACATATTTGTATTTACTATCCGGTTTCCCACAAAAATCTAAGTGATACTCTCTCTCATATTCTCATGGTCCCAATTTGGATGTATCCAAAGTGCTTTTTTCCTTTGAAGGGTTAAAGTTAAGTCACCAAAGGTATAAAGAAAAAGGAATTTATCAAAATCAGAAAAATATTATTTGTACCACTCTTATAAATATCTTATGATAAACATATATACTAGTTAAGTATCACTTAAACATTGATGGAGAGAAATCGAGAGAAATATTAGTAACCGCTCTCAGCATGTGTGTAAGTGGCATCTATGTGTGTCCATTGAAAGATTTTAATTATATACAAAGAAAAAAATATTTGCATGATTCTAAATCATAGTTAATGAATGCATGACCTATGAACTTTATAAACTATTATTTGTTATTATATTATTTAAAAAATATGGAAAACAATAAATTATTGATTTATAGAATTTTTTGACCATACATAAAATGTAATTAAAAATCGTCAAATATTTCTCGTATATAATATATAAGAGTGGTAGAAATGACAATATTTCAAGACATGAGACCAAGAAAAATCCAGGAATTTGAAGGTTTCCATTTAGACGATTAAAGAAGCAAGTTGGACGTATTACTAAGGAGTGAGTCAGATCAAACTAGTTAGGGCTAGCTACAAGGAGAGACAAAATTAATGCACAAATATAAGGGTAAGTCATATATGTTTCATGAAACTTGAGTCATGAGGAACAATTCGTTAGCACCTAGAGAATGAGAACTCTCCAAAAAAGGGAGTCTCTTCATGCTTTAAATTTTGCACTGCCTTTTAAGAGGAAAAGGTATAAGACATGTTTTGGGCAAATGCAAGATTCCACCCTCAATGTTAAAATCCACCTTATTTATTTAAAAGTATGAAGCTTATAATATACTCATCCTATCTACTATTAAATATTGTTTTTTAACTTTTAAATACATTGTTAACTCAATATATCTAGATGCAAATTACAACTAAAAACATTAAATCAATAATGTATTTAAAAGTCAAAAAATGACATTTAATAGTGGATAGAAGGAGTACCATGTCAAGATTTTTTTTCTTCAAAAGTTTAAACTATGGATAACACGGTTGAATTGATTTGGACCATATAAACTAGTATAATTTTTTTTTTTTGGTTTAATTAACACAATAATTTTGGTTCAATCGTGATTTAAATACAAAATAACTCGTTAAAACCATGTATAAGAAAAATCTCACATGTTCAATATTCTCCTGTTCGGATTTTAAAAGATTAATCAACTTTATTCAACTAGCCCTTAATTATATTATGAATTTTTAAAAAAAGAAGACAATGGTAGTAAAGATATATTTAACTAGAGGAAACCAAATAAAGTAAAAAAAGGATCGTATGTCAGACATTAATTATATGCAGCTAGATTCTTTTAATCTACACATGTTACAAATGCTCAATAAGTATAAATATCAAATGGCATAATATATGATCACATAAAACAGATATGAAATCATTCTAGATCCACACAACCGCACACAATACTAACATTAGCTTAATTAACCATTCGTGTCATCACAAAACATTCACATAACCAAATCAAATACACCAACTTCTCTCAACATGTTCATATTGAAGTACAAAAAAAGCAAAAAATACTAATAATATCTCCATGTTGATGGAAAAACTAAATAACTTCAAGAGTACTTGCTTACCATTAATTTCATGATCCCTTGAAGTAATATTGCTAGTTGTTCTTTGATGATCCTTCCATTCCATCTATCCACGCAAGACTCAACGTGGGTAGAATTCAATTCCATGGTTAGCAAGTGATAATTGGTTATAGCTCTCTTATTGCCGGCCATTCATGGAGCTTCAAGTTCGATTGTACTCTCCTCAATAAAATAATAATTAATAATCATTGAAATGTGGGACAAAGCACAATTCGCGTGATGCTTTATGAACGGCCAATAATTTCTCCTTGTACCTTGGATCATTAATTTCTATGATCATATGACAAAAAAATGTCCATGAGGAAAGCAAAAGCAGCACTACATTTTGGATCACAACAAGTGACTTGTTGAAGAATTAGTGAAACTAGGGACTTCAGCACTCCATGCATTGCCACTTCCAAGACTCCAAAATACATCATTCCCAACATTCTTAGACAAACTCAACCCTTGATTATGATTTCCTTCCATTTTCACATTGTTAATAACCTCATTAGGGATTATTCCACCAACACCACAATCATCCATTCCCTTATTATTATTATTATTATTGCTATTATTATTAGAACTACGAAACCTAATTCCTCCATTATTATTTTCTTCCTCAAATTGATGAAAAAAACCAACTTGTTGTGGCTCCAAATTAGTAGTCATCAGGAAATTAGGGAAGTGTTGGTTTTGTTGAACTTGTTGAAGATTAGGCAACCTCCATTGAAACTCATGATCACTAGTAGTATTGCCATTTCTAGCCACCAAAGATGATGGATTTGCCCCAAAAACAAAGTCACCACCATTAGTACTATAGTGATGATGCAAAGTATTATTAGGGAAGAATAATGGCAATTGTGTTGGTGGTGGTGGTGTTTGCAAATTATGACCCATCACATCATTGATGTTGTTGTTGTTATTGTTATTAGTGCATCCACTAGAGGAATTAGAGTTTGCACTTTGAGAGCTAGAACCTGGTTTCATGTTGGGAGACTTTGATATTGATGATTTGTTGGTGTTGCTTGTTGTTCCTTTGCTCCTCTTGTTTCTCCTGCATCCCCCGCCGACCGGCACGTTCCTCAGTGCGCCCCCTCTCGTCCAGTACCGACGGCAGGTCTTACAGAAGTGCCTGGGCTGCGAGAGGCTGTAGTTGTTGTAATAGCAGAACTTGGTGTTGGTGGATTCACACCGCGGACACTTGAGTGTCATGTCCGGTTGGTGTATCTTTGCCAACCTGGCTCTATCAGCCATCGATCCTGGCCTGATTGAGCTGGCCTGGTAGCAGCCACCACCTCCGACTGCAGCAACTGTCGAAGGTGGTGGCTGCAAATGAGGAGGCGGAATATGAGGATTTTCGATTCCAATTCCAGCCTGTTGACTAGGTTGCTATAATTTAATTTTTTTACATGGTAAAAAAAAATTAATTAGAGATTGAAAAAAAATATACATGGTATATTCAACAACAACAACAAAAAAAATTGATAAAGTGTCTAGGAATATTTGATTTCTGATTAATTATGTTCTTTGCTTTATTGATGAAGAAGCTAAGAAATAGAGGAAAAAAATCTTAAAAAAGAAGAAAGAATTATGGAAGAGAATGAAAGAATTTAATCCTTACTTGCTGTGACCAGTTGGGTGGATCTAGATAGATTGGAAGAGATGGGAAGACCATGGCTTCTCTTTTAAATTAGAGAGAGCTTTTTCTCTCTTTTGCAAAAGTTAATTTGATGTGTTCTTTGGAGGGGTTTTGTGTGTTTGGGTGGAGAATCACATCATCAAAAACATATGAGAGAGTTTGCAGAGAGAAGAAAGAGATCACAATAATAAGCTTAGAAAGGAAAAGAAAGAAAGAAAAAAGATAAAGGAGAGAAGCTTGTGGCATGGGGGGGGGTTGTTTTGTGTTTATTTATTTATTTTTTCTTTGCTTTTCGTATTATCTTCTTCTTCTCTCTCTCACTACTCTTTTTCTTTTCATTAAAATTGTGGGATTATTAAAGGGCACCAAACGAGTTTCTTATTCTATAAGCACCTTGAATCTTCTTCATCTTTTACTATAGCATCAACATTTAAAGACTTTTACTCCCATGCATGTTAAAAGAGATAGCGAAATTCCTAGGTAGCCTTAGTTTTATATTAATATAGAATATTATTTGTCCTATAATAAAGTTTTATTTTGTATTGATTGATTAACTATGTTTAATATTAAAGATAAGATAGAGGAACATAGACACTAGAATAAAAAAATTATTGTATTTTTTGTATCTTGTTGAAATTGAGACAAAAATTACAAAAAAAATTTGCTTGAGGAGGACACAAGTTTGGAGGGACAAAACATGAAATTTTATGTCTTTGTTTCTGTATCTCTACCCTCCATATTCTATCGCTAGTACCAAACGTAACATTGGTATCTAAATCTTATTATCAAGAACTCAATTAATATGATTAGCTCCGATTGTGGACTCTATTGCAAGGACCAAGGATTTCTTAGTGAATTTTTTTTTATCATTATCAAGATTTAAACTCGAAATTATTGATTAATATACTATAACTAGGTTTTTGAGTTCTTAATTAAAAAGATTTTAAAATAATAATGTGGAATTTAAAAGTAAAAAAGGTGATGAGTCATGGACTCATGGTGGGGAGGTCTTGGGTGGAAGTGTCACAATCGAATGTACCTTTTGTTTTCCCCTCCGGCTTTTGTTGCAGGGAAAAAAAAGTCATTATTAATTATTTTTTATTTAATTAAACTTTATTTTTGTTGTAACAGCTCCCCCCCCCCCCNCCCGGTGTGAAATTATTGACTAACATGTATAGTAAAATTCAGATACCTTTTTCATATTGCGGTATTTATTTACCTCTTTCTCATCATAGACTTATAGGATAATTAGGATTACAGATTAATAATGAATGGCACTCTCGTGGCTCCAAATAATGGACATATAATTGGTTAGATCCATAGATTAATTACCATATGGTATAAAATATAAATACATAAAGTAGATAAAATATGGGAAATATAAAACAAGCAATGACCGAGCAAAATTAATTTACTTGAGATTAACTGTTCTTGCTCCCTTTTTCCATCTTTAATACTAAACTATTTATAAGTCAAGGATATACCTTGGAAGTTATTTTATGTGGTAAAGGAAAAGAAAAGTCGAATCAAATGAATCGCAAGTGATTAACTACTATTTAAAATAATTCTACCTACAAATATTCATAACTAATAATTTTTAATACAACATAGAAATCGTTGCATATACATACAGAAGTTAGGATTAAGTTACATCGGTGTGATTTTAAGCATGTTACATTACTTAATAACTTTTTATAAAATATAAATTTTATCAATCTAACAGTTGAATTACAATTAGTATCATATAGATCATTTGTGTCAAATTTCAAAAAATTTGAACATCAACAAGAATGTGATTACATTGATCTTATTTTTGAGAATGATATATTACGTGTATTTGTTTTGAAGCATATATAAAAATTATCAAATAATAAGTTATTAATCTAATTGTAATTTTATATTTCAAAAACTTTTAATAACATTATTTAATACATAATGAGTTCATTTCTTTCCGCTTTAAAAAATAATTAAAACATTAATTTTTGACATAGAGCTCAGAAAGTTAAAATAATTTTTTTACGATTCAAAACATTTTTAAAATTTTATGCAAATATAAGAAATTGATTATTTTAAAAAAATATTATTTTGACAAATACGTTAAAATCAATTCACCCAATATCATCGTGACTCCTCTGTTTATTTGTTGCAAAATAATGAATTGCGTGTTACAACTAGCTAGTTATTTACATAGGGTCATGGTCTGGCAAACTGTGTTGAAATTGAAATGACAGTTTGAGAGTGGAAAGTGACGGAGGGTTTCACTGATGTTGCAAAATGAATGGACAAAATAAACGTGGAAATTAATAATAGCCTTTGTCATAATCCTTAAGATTATCATTACAAAAATAAAGTAACGATTTTTTTTTGGTTAGATGTTATGTGATCTACTTTCATTAGTCATACAAAACCCGGCCCAATATTGATGATTGAATGGATACGGCGATGACTTCCAAAGTTGAAAGTTGATTTTTTCTTTTCTAGTACCAATATTTGCGGTTTTGTGTCATATATTGATTTCATTTATATTACTCTGTACTGTGTGAATATTTATATATATATTTAATGCACAATTAATACAATTATTTAGAATGGTTGCATTTTTTTTATAAAAATAATCACTGAGATAATAATAAATCAAGAAAGTAATTTTAAATTTAATAATATATTTTTTTTGTTTTTTAAATTGTTGGATAAAAAAGTGAGAAGAGCCTAAAAACAAGAAAATTAAAACTTACGGACTAAGTGATAAATAAAAAATAGCATTGGATACATATCTTTAATTCGAAACCTTAAAACATTGATATAATTAAATGTCCGTGTATTTGTTTTTTTTTTTACTGATAATGCATCTTAATTAAACTCTTGATATAAGGATTATGAAGGAATATTTTTTTTAAACATTAATTTAGGGGAAGAAGTGGTCGTCGATTCAAATTAGTAAAATCAATATATATAGGAAATAGATTCGTGGTTTTAATTGGATTTCTTGTTATATGTTGTCTTTTCAATTAAATTTTTTGTTATATGTTATTAAGTGTGATATCTTATTATTAATTAATGAAGTAAGTATCATACCTAATATAAACAATAAATAAATTAATTATAAAAAATTACGCTTAATAACACGTACTAAAAAATTGAATTGAGATCCATTATTTGAATAATAGTTTTTAAGCCTCTTCGTGTTCCTAATATCTATTTGGAGATTACTACATATCCATGTTGGTATCTATCTATCTATCTATCTGTACGGTTGCAAAGCCTTAATTAATCCAAGATATAATGCCACCATGTATGTCAACCTTACTCCTAGCTAGATATCCCTATGTGCCAACCTTAATTATTCAAGAAATGCCAATTATCAAGTGTATTTATAATGTCATCGATCGATCTCCTTCATGAATTTAGTGCTCACTTATTCGAACACCACATCAAGGGTTGGACCTTAGTTATTTTTGCTGTCTTTAATTGTTCCTGAGAAGTTTAAAAGACAGAACGAGTTTAAGTGTTCTATAATATTAAAGATTGGAATGTCTCTAGTACATATTAATATGTCAAGATAGCTTAATTTATTAACATTATAAGGATTGTATGTAAAAAAAATTATATTAGTAATGTTTTATGTACACGAGTTTGACGGTAAATTCATTTGGGAGTTATGATAGATACGTGTGATTCACTTGAGAGTTTATTTCTACTCGACAACTTAAGTGATGTTTGATCATTAAAATATAATTATACTGCAAGCAATCAACATGATTTTGCAAATTTTCAAATTTTGATATTCAAGAAACTGCTTTTAGGTGGTTTCTCAAATACCTTATGGGGTAAATACTCTATGCTACTTAATTTATTTATTTATAATAATTTTTACAATTAAATTCATCAAATTTTATTATTATTTCATGATTTAATATGATATATTGATGAATTATATGATTTAATGTGATAAATTAATACTTTTCAATACAATATTTGTAGAGAGGTGTATCATAAGCTCAAATTGTTTGCAAATCTTTAAACCTCTTATAAGTTAATTCTTTCAATGATTTAACTAATGAAAAGTTTATCACAGTTATATAGAACATAAATGATAACAAAATTTGATGAATTTAGTTGTAAAAATTATCAAAAATAGATAAATTGAGTAATATGAAGTATTTATCCCATAAAGTATTTAAGCAACCAACTTTTATTTTAATAAAATAAAAATAGGGGGAGACAGAAGAGGGACAAAGAGTGGTGGTGGTGGTGCGCAAAGCCTTCCAAGAGTTTCCAGTTAATGTGGGGAGAGATATATAGATAGCTTTTGCGTTAAGCCAAGTCCCTTCCTTCTTCCCTCCCCTATTTGATTGATGATGGAGGGTGCGGACCCCACACACTCATGACAACATGATGCTATGGTTATGGATGGAGTAAATAGGGCTTTTTCCATGCATGCATGGATTTTGACATGGAAGATGGGAAAACATGCATTGTGTGAATCAAATCTCTGTTTTAAAGATTAGATAGTGACTCTTGATTCCATAGCTTTGCCCCACCATTATTGTTTATGACATTTAGAGATAATATATAGAGTATATACATATGATATGATAAGATAATTTTAGAACAAATAGATTACAATGAGATTTGAACTTGTATCTTCTTACAAATTATTTAAACTATTTATCACTAGTTAGATCATTTTTAAGGTTCGTTTGAATAACATAACTTATAATGAGACATAAAATTAATTATGTGTTTTTACCCAACAATTTAAGTTTTTGAAGATATGATTCTTGGCATAATATCAGAGTCTCTATGATCAAAAGATCTAAATTTCGATTCTTGTTGACTCTATTTAGAAAAATTATCCATGTTGCAAGTTAAAACAATTCTTACGTAAGAGTTGTGTGAAGGGATAGATAAAATCGTTTAATTACCTCTATTCAATAACTTCAAATTTGTTGAGAAATGGTTCTTAACACAACTTATGACTTTTTTTTTTTAACTTTTTAAAAGTCAAAATTCATATTTTCAATTTCTATTATGTTTGACTAGATAACTGAGTACTTGTTAAAAAGTTACTTTTAGTGTTTTTTTTTATAAATTTAAAATATATAACTTATCAAAAATATTTTTTAAAATACTTAAAACAAATATTTATTTAATTATGTATTTAAATATGAACAATTTATTCGTAAATTACCTTTTAAAAGTTCCTTTTGCATAAAAGCTTAAATAAGTTGTTGACATAGTATAGGATATGATATGATTAACTTTACAAAAAAGTATCATTCAATGATTACAAATTTACAACTGTGAGAATCAAATTAAATTAGTGAAATTGATCATAACTCAATCACAATAAATTAGTTTTTGGATAAGAAAGAAACAATCAAAACAGCAATCTCTTCCCTGGTTTGCTACCAAAAATATCAGCATAAGCAAGGTCCCTTTTCTCTTATTCGAGTCATACTCTGTTTGGTAAAAGTTTCAATCACCGTGTTAAATTAAATCCTATCTTATGCCAAGATATGTTGTACTAAGCAAACACACGTCTCCAGCTTTCTCAAATATTTCATATATACGTTAGTGCTTAGTGAAGATAGCAAAAGCTTTCTGTACATTAATTAATACATAGGTTAAATAATTAATTATATTATTGGGGTAAGTCACTCTCACTTGGCCTTCTCATATACCTTTCATGGTATTATTATTACTGATTTGCAGATTTTGACATTACGCGTATATAGGTGTAAAAATGATAGTTGCCAATTTTGCCCATTAATTCCAGCAATGCAAAAATGGGAAACTATGCTTCTCACGTAAGCATAACGATTGTTTCAATAAGGTTTTGGTCCGACCGAAAGTGAACGAGCCTCTTAAACACGTGATCCTAATTTTGATCTCAAAATTCATGTGAGTGAAAAATTATTATTGAGGAGGTTCTCAACTTAAACGTTTTACTGTATTTTTGGGACTAGTCTTTTGATATTTTTAAAAGTTTTTTATATTATTATTTAATCAAATCATTTCATATGCATGATTTTTTATGATATCAATGAGAGAATAATCTATTTTTATTTGTGTAAAAAATTAATTGGATGATAGTATAAAAAAAATGTGCATAACAATTAATTTCTTAGGGTAGGTCCGCCAAAAATAAATTTCCGGCAAACAAACCGTTGGAAAATGATTTCCATAGAGTTTCAGGCAATGGGATTTGGTCAGAAAATTTGCTGGAAACTGATTTTCTAGCGGATTTTATCAGTTTCTAACAAAATCTTTTGTCAAAAATGACTGTTTTTCTTGCAGTGATTAATAACCTAGTAACAACCGCCTAATTAAGATGGAATAATAAACACACAATTTATTGGGGATCTTACACGTATTGTGAGTTTGTGTAGTGTGTGTCATTGCACAAGTTTGTATCAACTTCACTACAACTTATTCTCCAAGATTTTTTGGGGGGGCTTGTTTTGATTTGAACACCAATGTATCTTCTCAATTATGGTTCACCATGGGGTTCCTTGAAAAAGATATAGTTGGAATTGTAGTCTTAGTTAAAATGCAACCTTCAAGTGAATTATGTGCATGATGATGATATTCAAGTGTTAAATTTGAACTTTTAATTTAGTTTTTTTTTTAAATAAAAAAATAGTTATATTTATATATGCTTATCATCATAGTTTTCTACCAAAGAAAAAAAAAATCATAGCTTTCTGCAACTTCAAGAGCCATTCCGATATATGTATAAAAAATAAAATGTGACACCAAATCA
>QANU01014112.1:429247-467574 GCA_003254905.1 Nissolia schottii
AATAAGAGGATTAACTATCCATCTTATAAGAAGAAATCAAAGGGCAAGGTGATGGACGCTCACCATAACACGTTCTCGCGCTGCCATGGTAAGTACCGTCGTGCTCCTTGATAGCTCTTGGCTTCTTCTCCAAATTCTTCTTTGTTATCCTTGCTCTCTGTTCTGTATGTTCTGAATTGAATACAGAATCCTCCTTGATTTCGGGATGCTGATGACCTTTTATAGAGAAACCAAGCCTCAGGTTGCTCAGCGGGAGGTCGATCAGCGGCCTGGGCGGTTTAAGGTTTCTTCATTCTTAAGTAACTTCACCCTTAAGCAAATCTTTAGGAACAGAGGTCACTCAGCGGCTCCTCAAGGCCATTGAGCAGACAGAAGCATTATTTATCCTTCAATTCTTCTTGCCTTGCATTTTCTTTGTTCCATGCCTCTTATTTGTATTGGATATTAAGAAGAATTGCATTATTTTACTCATATGCATCCATTCTCATGAACTATACTAAAATTTACACAAAAGTGGGGCATTTAGCTAGAAATTTCACATTAAACAATCTAGATAAGTGTCATTCTAACCCATTAAAATACCAAAATATGACACTTATCAGTCAACTATTTTCAGGTGAGTGATGTAACACCCTAGCTAACTGCTTATGCTATAGTCATAAGCAATGCTCACTAGGTTGTTATCTGCTTTGGTTGGGGTTACTTTTAGTCCCTACTTTTAACTTTGAAAATATTTCTTCGTTAGAAAATATGGACCCTTTTGAAACTTTTGAAACTTTATCTTTATACATAAAATATGAGCCACGCGTCGGATAGAATTTGTAAGGCAAGCGGTAAAGTGCTATGCTTAATGGATAATTTCTCAAACATAATAACATCAAAGCAATAAACTAACAAGTGGCCCATAACATAACATTATAATAATTTATATAAGCTATATTAGATTTCGTACACACATAGTTTGGTACTTCAGTTACATTATTCTACAATCCTATCTTAAGGGCTAATAAGAACATTTCTTCTTTAACCCTTGCTAACTTCTTTGTGACTAGTCTTCTCGTACGCGTTTGTCCCAAGTGTCGGTCCAGTACTATTCCTTCCTTTATTCGACGTTAGTCCCTGGAGTCATAAACGAGTGGGGTGAGAACGTTGCGTTCTCAGTGGAAAACCTTAGGCTCTGGGAATCTTATTGTTCTCATTTATGATCCAGGCCGCCCAGGGATCTCTATGTGTCATAGTTATACTACATCCTTACTCATGGTTAATATCCTTGCTAGTCCTGAGCAACTACCTATATTACTACGTGACTGAGGGGACCTATTCTTTCATTATTTATGCCATCTATTTTCTATTCTAACTCTTAGGGAAACTAGTCCTCATTGTAACATACTCTAGGATCTTCTAGAGGTCGTATCATGATGTCGTATTCGTGTCTTAATATGCATGATGTTGTATCCTTTTAATGCACGTGTCTTCTCATATCATGATTTCATATTCGTGTCTTAATTTGGATGATGCCATATCCTTTAGTTTACATGTCTGTCATATCATGATGTCATATTCGTGTCTTAATATGCATGATGTCGTATCCTTTAATTTACATGTCTGTCATATCATGATGTCATATTCGTGTCTTAATATGCATTATGTCGTATCCTTTAATGCATGTGTATTGTCATATCCTTTTAATGCACGTGTCTTGTCATGTCATATTGTCGTATTCGTTTCTTAAAATGCATGTAAGGCATGTGTAACATATACAAATCATCACATATCATGTTCTTAACATAACTATCATTCAATACCTCATAAAGCATTCACATGTTATAATCATATAATCAGATAATCATTTATCATTCATCCATTATCATGTTCTCATAACCCTAGGAAACATACTTTCACTTGTTAAAACCTAACATAGCATATCCAAGCATTTATTCCATAACCACAAAGCATGCATAAGTTTCCATATTCAAACATAAGCAATTGCAATTCATCATGCCATAAAACCTAAGATAACCCACATAAAACATAATCATAAGCATAGCTGGAAACTACGGTGCATCAGTGCTTTTTTGAAAACGTATACTTTCTGTCAAAAAGTAGTGATCAGAAACCGAAGAGGTTCAAGACCTTACCCCAAGGTTTTTGATAGCCCTAAGATCATTTTTCACACTTAGAAATTCAGGTTTCAACCCCAAGTACACGAAATTACAGTTTTACCCCTTTTCCGAATTTACTATTTCGCCCCCGTAAACGCCCTGTTTTCTTTGGAATTTTAGTTCTCAAAAACTCGATGGACTCAAGACTTGCCCTTAAAGTTTTTGATAGTTCTAAACCCATATTTTATGAAAACAAACCCAGTTTTTCATCCCAAAACATAAAAATTCCCGTTTTGCCCTTTTTCTTAAAATCACTGTTTTTTGTCTATTTGCTGATAATTTCATCGGGGACAAAATCATGAAACTTGACATCCCCACTCTATTTTTCGTGTAGAACTCAAAAATAACATTAGTTTTTCATGATAAAATTCCCAGCATACAGTTCCTCTTAAAAATGTGTCATATGCCTATTTTCGTCGTAGACTTTCGTAAATTCTGATAGAATCACAGATGGCACCAGCAGTCAGCAGTTGTGAGAAATATATATAAATCAAAGTCACATAAAAATCATTCTAACATCATATATCATCTATCAAAAACCACATAGACAGTGGATAAGTCGGTTTACCCACTTATTCAAGCCTTGCTGCGGTCCCGGTGCTCTCTACAGCCTCCTGCCTTGCTATGGTGCTTCCAAGCTTCTCCAAGCTCCTCCTAAGCTTCAAGATTCAGGGTTTTCTCCAAGGATTCCAATATGTTTTCTTTAGGGTAAGATTAGGGAAATCAAGGCTAGTCTATATCTAGAGAGGTTTCTGTGTTAGTATTTGATAGAATACTGATTGGGTGTGCAACTGGACAGAGTTTTAGCAAGATTTTTCTTTTTCTATGAATTTTTGTCATGGAAGGGGGTATTTATAGGCAAACCCACGAAAATCACTTTTTCAAAATGCCCTTGGACCAATTTACCATTTTACCCCCTTGATTATGTCATCTATGACCTAAGCATGACATCATCATCATGAGTCACTATTGGACTTTTTGACTTGGCCATGTAAGGCCTTTGTGTCTTAGCCACTTGTGTGACTGAGAATTAAAGGTCTCCGACAGATCAATTTTAATCAGGTTTTATCGTTCCTGGTCCCGGTACTTCGCGTATGGTTATCCTAAAAATATTCTGATAACGTCTTTGTGATCCCCTAATTTTTATAAGTAATACTCTAGGCTCATTTGGGGTATTTGTGAATTCTCGTCTGTAACCGTACCTTTTATGGATACTTTAGACGCGCGGTTGTATTCAGATGGCAGAAAGGGTTTGTTCTAGTGTCTGCAGAATTTTTAGAAAATGAACAGAAATATTTCTGCAGACAATTTTAATCCTAAGAGTTCGTGATTCTAATGGTTCAATCGAAAATGAAATCCCTAGATAATTATCTAGCGAAATTCTGCTAAGGAGAAAGCGGGATGTTACAAGTGACTTTCTTCACTGTCTATTTTAGACCATGTATCTATTTTTTTATAGTTATTTATTTATTTATTTATTTTAAGAATTATTTTATTTATGCATTTTTTTAAATCCTAGGAGGTAGAACTTAGTATTTTATTTTATGTGGGGTAATGACATTTATGTGGCTTTGCATGAAATTTATTCCCAATATATGGGCCAGATTGAAAAATTACGGATGTATGGGGCCTTTTTATGAAATCACCACCCTGGGTGGCGATTTCAGACTTAAAAATAAAAAATAAAAAAATTCAGATTTTTCTGAAATCACCACACAGAGTGGCGATTTCAGAGTCTGAAATCCCCACCCTGGGTGGCGATTTCAGACCTAAAATTAAAAAAAAAAAATCAGATTTTTCTGAAATCATCACACAGAGTGGCGATTTCAGAAAATCCGCCCATATATCTGTAATTTTTTCCCAGCCACCATATTATGAGATTAAAAAAAGTTAGTTGCCATATATATGTAAAAAATCCATTTTATGTATCTATGAAGTTATTTATAATTAATAATTCTTTTATTTAATTATTAATGAAATTATTGAATCAGTTATTTCCTTATGATTATTTATTTAGAAACTCATTATTTATGAAGTAAATATTTACGAAGCTATTTTAGAAAATCATGAAACTATTTTAGAACTACATGGGACCACATGTTTTATTGCATTAAATAAAGTCATGTTGCGTGTGTATGATTAGTATTAAGTGATATAAATATTCACATGCTTAGAATTGCTTAAAACCTTTAAAAAAAATTATGGTTAAGGAAAGATTTTGGTGGGAGAAGATTTATGTTAAAGAAAAGTTCTAACTAAGACAAGACTTGGTATTTAAGTTGTCCATTGTGAAGCACCTCTCTTACTTGGAAACCTCCCTAAGCATGAGATCTTAGTCTACCTTTAATTTTCTAAGATAAAACATTTAATAAATATTAAGTCATGTATTATCAGCATCGGTTAAATGATTATGTTATTATGATCATGTTATGTTATGTATTTAAAACTGTTTTCATAAGAATATATTTAGGATAAAACTATAAGTCAGCGACAACCCACGTTGACCCTAGTATACCTTGTACGATTGTAATAAAATAAGATTCATGTAGATTTATGATAAGATCGTAAAGCCTGAACATGGCAACTCATGATGCTTGGTGTTGTGTATCATGTCATGTAGATTAGGGCAAGACCATAAAGCCTGGACATTTCAGGAACAACTAAATCATAATACTCAGAACTTCTATCTAGAAAACTCTCAACTGAATTATATTTTCAAATGTTTTACGTACTATTTATTATTATAGAGATGTTTTATGCTTGTTATATATTATGTATTGCATTTGTATGTCATGTTTTTGAAGTATCCCATGTCGCAGTACGGACGACCTTTCGCTAAGACTCTTCCCAGAGTTCTTACCCCTCAACCTCCCCCTCTATTTACAGGTTACGAAATAGAGTAGCAATGCATGTAGTTTATGGTCAGTGCAACGAAGTCAGAATCCAAGAGTCAGTAATTCACCTTGAGGTGAAGCTACCTATAGGAATTGTTAGCCTTATTTTTATTTGGTAATTGAATCATGTCTAGAGTGCTCCAATTGTATACAGGCATGATCTTCGGACCAGTCACGTATTTTATCATGTATATTTATGTTCATTGTAAAAGAGTTTATGTTTATTCAGAAAATGAAAGTTTTATTTGTTTTTAATTAAAGTTAAAGTACATGTTTTCACGAAAAGCATTCCTAGAGGCTTCCGTAAGGGAACTAGTCCCTTGTTTGCCGATCACGTCCTAAGTTAGGGGCGTGACATCTCTGAGTTATGGAAATGTACTCGGTGGTCTTTGAGGTTGGTAGGAGTCTATCAAATTAGTCATTCAACGTCGGTTGAATTAGTCTCTCTCAAGAACTAATTTAATCAACTTTTGGCAACGTTAGAGACCACAAAGTACATTTCGATAACTCGTTGGCTAATATGATCGATGTTGTCAACTCTAGGAACTAAGTAATGATTTACTCCCCTCACTTTAGTTCCTCAAGTTAGTAACGCCAATCCTATTAGTTTCGAAGTTATGGAAATGAACTCGATGGTCTCTAAGGTTGTCAAGAGTCAATCAAATTAGTTATTCAACGTCAGTCAAGTTAATCTCTCTCAAAAACTAATTTGGTCGACTTCTAATAACCTCAAAGACCACGTAGTGCATTTCAATAACTTATTGAATAATATGATCGATGTTGTCAACTCTAGGAACTAAAGTAAAGATTTACTCCCTAATAATAATATTTGTGCTCGTTTTAAGGACTTATTGTAGACATTATTATAAGATCTTCATTAATAGGCTGCAACAATTTTGAAAATAAAATGTAGATACATGCTCTCCACAATGGGAATCGGATTTGCATACAACTTCTTGCAAATGGGATTCGCAATCTTCACTGCGGCCTCAGGGAAGCGTGCATTACGAGGCAATGCTGGCTATCTATTTGATTTCTTTGGTGACAAGGTAAAAAAAATATTATCATGCCATAAAACTAATAACTTTCAAGATTTTTAAGTAATTAATATAATTCCCAATTTTTTTCGCCAATTTAAAATTTCAGAATACCTGTTCTACTCATGTTTTAATGCAATATATATTTTTTCAACGACGCCCTTAATTTAATTATAGTAATTAAATACATTAATAGATATATATTTTTAGATAAAAATAATTTTGTCCGTTCAAATTATTTTCTATTATTCTAAAAAAAATATTTATTTATTTTCTTAATTTCCATGTTTATCTAAATAGTTTTTTATTTTTTAATATTTTATAATGATTATTTCTTTGTTTGGTTGAATGCTTCTAAATTATATAAATAAAATTACTATGAAGCAAGTTACTTATGCATTATTATTATTATTATTATTTTCATTGGACAGATCATATCGTACATTCTAATTGCTGGTTCAGCTGCTGGATTTGGTGCCACCAAAGATGTTCACATAATTTTGAGATCACTAAACTTTCCCTTTGACTCCTTTTTTGGAACGGCAAACGTCTCAGCTTCACTCCTTTTTATGGCATTTCTGTGCACTGCCATATTTATGGTGAACGCGGGGGAGAATCATCGATCTGCACTTCAAAGAACTCAAATGGCTTGGACTCATGCGTGTGAGTCCAACTCCTCTCTCAACTCTTTTTGCCAATATAACAATTACTAAATGTATATAAACACTTAAAATGTTTGTGATCTAACCAATGTGTGACTAGAATATTTATACTAATATGTACTCTTTTACAAAAAAAATAAAAATAAAACTGTGATGAACTTGAGTATTGCTACACAAATTTGCATGATGGTCTTACCTTATCAGCAAGTCTGTTAGCTTCTTGGTCATACTCATATGCATTTAGCAGCATACAATGAATATAATTAGTAGCCAAAATAGGGAATTCTCATTTGCACAAAAAGAAAAGAATGCAATGCAGTAACAGAAACCTTTCGGTAATATAATAACACCTTATAAAAGAGTACCAATCAATCATAGTGCTTGGCTTGCACCATAAACAAGCAACATTTATCACAAGGAATCAAAGCAAAACAGCTCAATTTGACTGATAAGAGCAGAAGAATGATGTGCATGACCCAATTCCAAGTTTGAGCGGAACTTATACAGTTGCCTTCATATTTTATGTGTCTGCACTGAAGGGAGACACTGAATTCGATAATATAGTAGAGTTCCCGTTTATGCAGGAGAGAAAACAAATATTATTGGACTTGTTCTGGTAATTTTCTTTCCTTTTGAGATTTTGTAAGTGGATTCATGGAGTTGGTTGAAGATTGCTAGTACTAACTACCAAATTTATTAATTTATTTTTTATTGTTCTTTGATGTGTTTGGAAATTTTGGCGGCATCAAACTTTCATATAATTTTACCCCTTCTTTTTCCTCCCCTCTTGTCATCAATTTGCTCCAATAAATCCTACATTCTGAAACACAGTTTTGGAGTACAACATTTGAATTGATCCATTGCTGCTAAATTTAGTGAATAATGTTCATATGGGTTTAGAGCCAGGAAAAAGTTTATGAGGATTAAATGTCAAACTCGATTTGATCATTTTGGCTGTCAGTCGCACAATGATGAAATCGGCCTATAAAGTTTTTGGCCCGTACATTCACTGTTTGTTATTGCTGCAGTTCCACATAATTGCTTGTCCAATGTTCCTGCCATATGTGCACTCAGTATTCATGATTAAGTATACCATATTTAAAGTTTTGTGAAGAAAGAATTGCTTGATTTGACTTCTACAGATCAAATTGCTAGAATGTGGTTTTTTTTTTTTTTTTTTTGCAACTAGAGCTTTAAGTTTCATATATTGTGATAGTTGTGGAAGCAACTAGAGGTTGGATGCTACCATTGCCTTCTAGTTCAGTTTTACATCTAGTCCATCTTTATTAACTCTCTGTGCATTTCAGGAGGAGATACTAGATGAAACTGATGAATATGTCAATATCCATAACAAGTAAGTTGAAAACTCTTCCCCTCTTAATTGTCATCTGAAGCCTTCCAAGTTCCAATTTAATCAGATCACTATGTGGTATTAATCGATCTAGCTCTTGACAATGCAGGATTAAAATTAATATGAATGCTTCTAGTCCCACATTGGTTAGATCACAAACATTTTAAGTGTTTATAAATATTTAGTAATTGTTGTATTGGTAAAAAGAGTTGAGAAAGCAATTGGGCTCGCGCTAATGAGTCCAAGCCATTTGAGCTCTTCAAAGTGCAAAAACTGTAAAACAGTTTCCTCTTCCTACTCTAGTTTGGTTAATTTAGTTCAATTCCTTAATTTGGAGATCAATCAATTGTAACTCATGATGGTGATTTATATATCGTATCCTTAATTATTTGTACCTTTAGGAAAAATGTCAGAATTATAAATTTTGAAGTGTGAGTTTTCGTACAAATGTAAATGAGTTGCATTTTCATATAACAATTAACGATAGTCTAGCTTGGAATTATTATTTTTTTGTCTAGGTCATAGGTATGATCTTATTAGAAACAATCTTGTTTGACAAACTTTTCTCTTTTAAAATTTAACACAACTGCACACCCAATACTCGAATTTAAAATCGGTATAACACCCCTATCGTCTATCTAATCTACGTGCTGGTCGATAATCTCGGATTATTATTGGTAGCCCCTTCTTAATACCTTGTTGAAAATGAAACTTCTCAAGAAAGATATGCTAATTTGATTAGTCAACACGAAAGCTGAGTTGACAAAAGAATACCCAATAATTATGTTAGTTAATTTTTTTTCTCACTTTTTTTTTTGGGTAATGTATAACGTAAAACTGGTACTTTCACACTATTGACCAATGATATTCAGAAAGTATAGTTGGCGCTGTTCTCCTATCAATGATTTCACTGTTGACCAATTCAAAGAAGTTTGTAAATTCGTGACCCCTATCAATGAAGCTAATCAATAAAGCTTTTGCATTTTTTCTTTGCTGAAAAATAGTATATAGAAGCAGAAATTGCTAGAATTTGATTAGCTGCTATATAATTGTATGATATGAATATATGTGAGATATTAACGATAGTTTTATAGGTAAGATCTTTTTCAAAGAGATGATTCCATGCCATTAATTCATTGCGAAATTTCGTCACAATTTTCAGGTAAAGACTCAGAAACTGCACGTCCTACACATGATGCATCTAATATATATAAATGTTAATAAAATATTATTTTTGGTCGAGATTACATGTATCATCTCATTATAAGTAATATTGTTTGAGCCAAGTAGGATCTTTAGAGTAACAAAACTTTCTATTTCAAAATTTAACATAATTACATACTTAGGACTTGACAAACTTACCTAAAAGACTGATACCTTTAGTTAAACTAGAACATCTCTCGGTTATCGTCTGTTGTTAATAAAAAATTGTATGTAATACAAAAACAAAATGTGATATAGTCGTGTAGTAGACATTACTCATGGCACACAAATCCTACAGCTAAGGTCAACCAAAGGGAAAGTCAACGATATATCAAGGAATGAGAGGATAGCTATCTTAGAAATCAGTATGTTTTGGTATCATACACAGGATACTCAGACAGAGATAGAGAAACTACATTTAGACTCTAATTTTGTATTTTTTTAAATAATTTTTCTCTCCTAACTTTAATAAAGTAAAAAAAAAATTGAATTTTTCGTTCTTATATCTCGATCTCTAATACTAAACGAAACTTAAAAAAGCAACCACAGATATAGTCAATTATTTTTGTTTGGCACGTTGTGATGCCAACCATTTTCAAAGTCACCCATTTTTATTTTATTTGGAACATTCATTCATTCTATATAATATACCTATGTTTACTTATAATTAATTGACCAATTTGTTATGTCCTTATCCTTGCTAGCTATAATTAATTAATTAAATTAGACCCTTGAATCCTGATCATGTTATAAAAAGGCCATAAAATTGCACCGATTTGTTCACACAAATTAAGAGCTTCGATTTTGAGTACTAAATTAGTTAAGGAGTGGCCTAAGATGGAAATTGCACCTTCAAATTCCACAGTTTCAAGAACTGTTCTTCTTCTTTTGAGGGTCTTAACCTTTGTGTTCCTTCTAATTGCCCTCATTCTCATTGCCATTAACAAGGATACCGAAGATACTACCAATGGTTCATTTGAAGCCAAGTTCAACGATCTTCATGCTTATAGGTAATTAGGCATCTTAATTAATTCCTGACCAAGCTAATTAATGTTTATATATATAACACGAGACTTTGATCTTTACATAATTAGCAGTGTGAGAAGGATTCTTCCACTTTATTACCTGCAGCTAGCTAACTATATGCATTACAAGAAAAACAGAGTTTTACGATGGATAATTCCGCCGAAAAATGATGAAATCCGTCACAAAATCAGTGTTTCTTGTGGAATTTGTGGTGGAATCGTGTCGCCAGAAAAATTCTTGACGGAAATCAGCTTTTTGCAATTGTCCACTGCAAAGTCTTGGTTTCAAGAATTTCGTGACACTGTTTATGGCAAAAGTGGCCGCCAGAAACTATAAAAGACTTGTGTCTATCGCAAAATTTGCCGGGGATCCTTGTTTTTCTTGTAGTGATGATTAAAGATTTATTTTCAAATATACTTAATAAATAGCATATATTAATGCTTCACAAAAGTGCCAAAATTTGTCATCAATCTATATTATTGCACTTCATATATTATAGCTATAGCTATTTTTTTCTTCATTATTTCCTTCTTTATTAATTAACCATAGCTCTTCCTTTTTTTAAATGCAGATACATGTTGTCCACAATAGTAATTGGATTTGCATACAACCTCTTGCAAATGGCACTCTCAATCTTCAATGTGGTCTCAGGAAATCGTGTAATGAGTGGCAATGCTAGCTATCTATTTGATTTCTTTGGTGACAAGGTATATATATTATCAATTTATCATCATGCCATAATTAACAACTCTTCCATGCCTTAAGTAATTATATCTTATATAGTTCTACAAATTAATTAAATCTTAATGGCCCAATAGACTATAATTTGTGAAATTATGAAAAAATGTCATGTTTATGTGAAAGGAATATTGTATTTGGTATGAAAAATTATACTAGTAACATACTAAGTGTGGGGTAGTAGGACTACTTTCGGTGAGTCTTTGAGGAGTGGCGTTTGAGTACTTGCAAGCATTTCAATACCCAAGTTACTAAATGCTAAAAGAAAAATTCTATGTAAATTGAGGACAATGACGTATCTATATAAGTGGATCTCATATACTTGATTACCCTTATTAGGGCAGGAATATTCCTTAGACGGGTCCCACTGTTAGGGACCAAGTTTGTCCCCAAAGCCAACCTTTTCACCTACTATGTCTTTACGTGCTTCTAGTAAACCTACTTGATCTGAGTCCCATTAGGTTGGTGCAGTGACCCGCTTCTAGTGGTTAGGCCTTCTTCGATGTCCAATCCATATCAAAAATTAAATTATGTACAAATTATCATAAACTCGCCAAAATATATATATACACCATAGTGAATTTGTGCCATTAATTTAAAACAATCTATGCATTTTTTTCTCTCTCTTTCAACAGATTATATCATACTTGCTAATTTCGGGTTCAGCTGCTGGATTTGGTCTTTCTGAAGATCTTCACGATTTCTTCAAAGCAGGAGATATTCCCTTCAACTCCTTTTTCCAAAAAGCAAATGCCTCAGCTAGCCTTCTTCTAATTGGATTTCTGTGCACTGCCATAGCTTCAATTTTCACTTCCTTTGCTTTGCCAAAGAAAGCTTAATTAGCTTTAAAAAATTATGTTCATGAATTATGAATTATATAATTCGATAAATGTTCCTTTTCGGTGGTCAATTCAATTGTCACTTATCGTGTAATTGTGTTTATGTAACTTTCCTTCCTATGATATTACCAATTTTGTATTTGTTTTGGTTTTTGAATAGATTGAATTTTTATTGTTCTCAATTGATTCCATATAATGTGTGATTTTACATGCATGTTCAAAAAATCGGTGGAATTAGTCTAAAATCAATCTAATCAATTTAGAATTAAAAATTTTCGTGTTTAAAACTTCAGTTCTCATTATTATTTTTATTACTTCAATACATTTATTTAATTAGTCAAATGAAATGACTTTAATTATCAATTGCATATGTGATCATCAAGCGTAAGAATTGACATTATATTTGGCCCCAAGAAACTAAGGTAGAAATTCATCTGTTGGCAAGAAACTAAAAACAGATACATCTAAAAACTGTCCCTTAGCATAAATGAAACTCCTGAGCAGTCCTTCCTTGTGGAAACCAACTTTTTGCAATACCCTTTGGGAGGACTTGTTCTCCACATGAGTAAAAGCCTGCAGCCTCTTCAAATCAGGGAAGTCTTGGAACACTTGAGACATAACAATCTTCACTGCTTTGGTGGCTATCCCTTGACCCCAATACTTGACACCTATTATCACAAGGCGATATTATCATAGATAAAATGAAAGTTATACAAACAACAGAGTTTGGTTGTAAATTGCAAACTGCATCGTAGAGATGATGTGGTCCAATATTACGTTAGTGAGGATCACCGCAACCGCATCACACAATTATTGCAACATGGCTCTAGCTAGACCACATAAACTTATCACAACGTAACCGCAATGTGGTCCACATCATGAGCAACAATGACTACCTCAGGTTTGCAAACGTAGAAAAATTTCATGCCGCAATGCAAATTATCAAAAACCATCTCTCTTCAAACTTAGAATTGGTTGATAGAGACAATTGAATGAGTTTTATATTTACCATACGATCCCTCATGCATGAAGTCCATTGGACTAGAATATGTGGACATTAATGCACATGTTGACCTTATACATTGGGCTGAGATTTGACATGTGTTTAAGGAGAATGGAGTGATAGGAATCAAAATTTAGACTGCTTAATCGTAAATACTTTAATATCATATCAAGAATTATCTTTTAAAAGCTTAAGCTTTTAAAAGAGATGATTCTTGACATGTTGGCGATGGTCATAATACCTACAATCGCAACAACTGCAATTGCAACCTCAACCCGCAAGTTAATACCACTATAGCGTTCACAATGGGCTACCACTATCAGTTCAAGATTTGCACCGCCAGAGTGCCTCTAAGAAACTAACAAGCTACCTAAAAAGAATTAACCCGTAAAAAAATCTAAACAAAAACAAATTGGTAGATCCCGACCTATGGGACAAGATTTAGTTACCGTAGTAAAAAACAAATTGCTAGATGTTATGCATGCTAAGTGTAATATATATATACCTATAGCATATCCCAAATCAGCTTTGAACTTGTCTTCTCCAGGGTAAGGAAGCACCCAAACTATCCCAATGGAAATGTCATTAAGGCATATAGACCTTCTGAAGGGGGCAACACACTCCTCCCTTATGAATGTCAATGCCTCTTCCCTTGAGCCGCAAGTCTCCATCCGAGTGTACCGCGAGACTTGGTCGTCGCCCGCCCAAGACAGGAAATCGTCGGCGTCGGTGAGCCTGAACGGCCTGACTGAGATCCTTGGCAGATCTATTGCCATGTGTTGTGCTTAAATTATTAGCCTTGTAGCATTGGGAAAATGGAGTAATGCAATCATAAAGATCACGTGGACTACGTCGATATGCAAATTATTTACGATAAGAAATGAGTGGTTCATTACAAGCATTCACGTGCAGTTGTTGGTTAGCCATGTGTGCGTATATATTATCTATATTTTGTTGGTTGGCTTGAATTTAGGGATAAAGGGAAAGACGTGAGTTGTTTTGGTAGTGAACTTTATAATCACGATTCACGGGGTTCGAATTTGGAAAGTGACAAATTTGTTTTAGATGGTTAAAAGTCGATTAAATTAGTATTTGATATTCAAAATAGGACAAAGGAACAAAAGCACACGAGAAACAAAGACCGATAAAATTTGATTATGTTCCCAAGCAAATTTTTCTTGTCTTCTTTGTTTCAGGTATCTTTGTCATTGTGTTCTGTTTTATATTAATCCCTCTTAATAATTAATTTGATTAAATTTTAAAAATTTGAGAACAAATTTAATACCTTTTATAACTTAAAAAGAAATTTAACTGATTTTAACAACTTTAAAAGTTTACTCATTTTACCTTAGTGCCTAATTTTGGACTTCGGCCCAAAGTACAAAATGTTGATGTTTGACGGGTTCCACTGTTTATTTTTGTAGGCTATTTATTTCAATAGGTTTGGCCCATCCAAGATTAGCACGTTCACTGGTTTTGGTTGTCGAGGGCAACGCTTTATACTGTTTTTCAATTTTTTTCTTAGCCATTTTACCTGTTTTCTTTTCAATAAACTGTCATTCATTATTCATTAATAAAAAAAAAACAATTACT
Organism: Nissolia schottii; assembly: GCA_003254905.1. NCBI lineage: Eukaryota > Viridiplantae > Streptophyta > Magnoliopsida > Fabales > Fabaceae > Nissolia > Nissolia schottii. Next base: position 443,756 of record QANU01014112.1, read on the forward strand.
TAGTTAAAGAGAAATTAGAACAACAAAACTTGTAAAAAAACAAAAAACAAAAATTACGTCAACGTTATTATAGTCAATGGTACCTGTACAACTTTGATTAGAAAAAGAGAACTTTTTATAAAAGAATAATTTGAACTTTTTTTATTGTGCATCTAAGATATTTATTGTTCATAACAACAATAATCTTTTCACGGAACTCATACAGAGCAGTAACACACTGCTGATTACAAGTCTAACCCTCCTGACTCTCAAACTTGAGAAACAAACCTTGGGGTTTTTTTTTTACTAAATTGTCCTTATTATTTAACAAATTATCAAAATGCCCTTGTTTCCAAACATATTACAGGACTACACCTGTTTTGGCCAACGTGACACTAGCATCCGCGTGGCGAGACCACGTCAGATTCACCAACTCTCCTGGCAAATTCTATACAAGATTCGCTAACTCTCCTGACAAATTCATACAAGATTCGCTAGCTCTCCTGGCAAATTCTGTACAAAATTGCCAACTAGGACGCCACATTTGCGCAAGATTCGTCAACCGGTTTGGCGAATTCTATACAAATTTGCTAACTAGTTTAACGAATTTACCCTCGAGTAATTTACATTTATACCCCCTTTTACCTTTTATTTGCTTGCTTACCCTAACTTTAACCCAAATCAATAACCCTAACCCTATAAGCCTAACCTTACCCATAACCCTAGCCATAATTGTAATCCTAATAATCAAATCAAAACCCTAATCCTAAACTCTAATCAAACCCTAATTATAACCCTAAACCCTAAAAACAAACCCTACTACTAATCTTTAAAACCCTAACCCTAACACAACCTAAACATAACTCTAACCCTAAACACTAAAAATACAAACCTTAACCCGAACATTGATATTCAAAACCCTAACCTTAATAATCAAACCCTACACCATAAATCCTAAACCTTAATCAACCATAACCCTACACCATAACCATAAACCCTGGAAAACAAACCCTACTCATAATCTTTAAAACCCTAACCCTAACCCTTACACTAACCTACACCTAACCCTAAACACAAAATGCAAACTCTAACCCTACCATTGATATTCAAAATCATAGCCCTAATAATCAAACTGAAACCATAATCCTAAATCCTAAACCCTAATCAAACCATAACCCTAAACCCTAAAAAAACCCCACCCTACTCTTTAAAACCACAACACTAGCCCTAACACTAAACCTAAACCTAACCCTAAAAACTAAAAATACAAAACCTAGCCCTAACCTTGATATTCAAACACTAACCCTAATAATTAAACCAACCCCATAACCCTAAACCCTAAACCATACAAAACAAACTCTACCCCTAATCTTTAAAATCCTAACCCTAACACTACACCTAAACCTAACCATGAACACTAAAAATACCCTAACCCTAACACGCTATTCGAGACCCTAACCCTAATAATCAAACCAAGACCATAACCCTAAACCCTAATTAAACCATAACCATAAACCCACCCTAAAAACAAACCATGCCCCTAATCTTTAAAACCCTAACCATAATCCTACCACTAAACCTAACCCTACCCCTAACACTAAAAATACAAACCCTAACACTAACCTTGATATTCAAAACTCTAACCCTAATAATCAAAAACCTAACCCTTGATATCAACACAACCCTCACCCTAACCCTAAATACAAACCCTATTCCTAACCCTAACATTCAAAGCATTGACCCTAACCCTAATCTTAAGCATAAGCACTAAAAACTACAAATTCTAACCCTAACCTTGATACTAAAAACCCTATTTCCAATATTCAAACCCCTAGCCCCACACTTGAACACTAAAACTACAAACCATACCCTACTATTGATATTCAAAACCCTAATCCCAATATTAGGGTTAGGGTTTTGGATATTGGGAGTAGGGTTTTGAATATCAAGGTTAGCGTTAGGGTTTGTAGTTTTTAGCGTTTATGTTTAGGGTTATGGTTTGAATATTATGATTAGGGTTATGGTTTATATTTAGGGATAGGGTTTTGAATATTAGTGGTAAGGTTTGTATTGTTTAGTATGTAGGGTTAAGTTTAGGTTTAGGTTTAGTATTAGAGGCACGATTAGGGTTTTAAAGATTATGGATAGGGGTTTTATGGTTTAAGGTTTAGGGGTTAGTGTTAGGGTTTAATTAGGGTTTAGGGTTATGGTTTGGGGGTTGATTATTAGGGTTAGTGTTTTGAATATCAAGGTTAGGGTTTAGTATTAGGTTTATGTTTAGGTTTAGTATTAGGGTAAGGGTTTTAAAGATTAGGGGTAGGGTTTGTTTTTTAGGGTTTAGGATTTTGGGTTTATGAGTAGGGTTTGATTAGGGTTTAGGGTTATGGTTTTGATTTGATTATTAGGGCTATAGTTTTGAATATCAATGTTAGGGTTAGGGTTTTAAAGATTAGGGGTAGGGTTTTTTAGGATTTAGAGTTTTGGATTTAGGGTTATGGTTTAATTAGGGATTAAGGTTATAGTTAGGGTTTGATTAGAGTTCAAGGTTAGGGTTTTGATTTGATTATTAGGAGTATAGTTGTGGCAAGGGTTATGGCTAGGGTTAGGGTTATGGTAAGCAAGCAAATAAAAGGCAAAAGGGGTATAAATGTAAAATTACTCGAGGGCAAATTCGCCAAATCAGTTGGCAAATCTTATATGAATTTGCCAGGAGAGTTGGCGAATCTGACATGGCCTCGCCACGCAGATGCGAGTGCCATGTCGGCCAAAATGGTGTAGTCCTGTAATATGTTTGGAAACAAAGGCATTTTGATAATTTGTTTGAATAACATGAAAATTTTAGTAAAAAACTCAAAACCTTGATTTCAAGACTTTTTACTTAGAGGATGAGTACTCAACCAATCGTGTGTCAGTAAAACTTATTCACGGTAAAAAAAAACCTCATTTAGCATTTATTTTATTTATTTAAAACACTCCAAATCTTCCATAAAGACAAGAAGAAAAAAAAATACTCATGTAATAAACAAAATTAAAGAAGGAAAATAAGCCTGATTCAAAACTCGCTTATTATAAAAAAGCACGAAAGGGGGAAAAAAGGAGAGCGGAGTAACGAACTAACGATGTTCTTCAGAGGAAATCGAGAGTGACACTCACACCTCTGTCGTGACAGTGGCGAATTCGCGCCGTTTCGCAGCTCGAAGGTAATGGTAAGGTAGTAGAAATTGATGAGAAGATGAAGATGGCTTTCACTTCTAGATTAGGGTTCAAGTACTCATTCATTTGCATCCTTGATTTTTCTTCTGTTAATTCAAAACCGAACTTCATTCTTCTTATTGTTATTACCAGAGTGTTAATTGAAGGAGGAGGATGAGCATTGTTCCGAAAGAGACGATAGAGGTGATTGCGCAGAGCATCGGTATCAGCAATTTGTCCTCTGATGTTGCCCTTGCTCTCGCCCCCGATGTCGAATACCGTATGCGAGAGATTATGCAGGTACTACTTTTCCGCACAACTCATTCATTTCCTCCCAATTTTTGCAGCATAGTACTCTTAATCTAAATACCCGATTTTTTTTTTTTTTTGGGTTTCTATATGCAGGAAGCGATCAAATGCATGCGGCATTCGAGGAGAACCACATTGATGTCGGATGATGTTGACAGCGCCCTCAACTTGAGGAATGTTGAAGTAAGTATTGCAGCTTTGGGTGCATGTTTGGATTGGAAGGTTTTTCTTTTAAGGAAAATGAACAAAGGAAAGACTTTGTTTAAGGGAAAAAAAAGATTGAACTTTAGGAGCTATGTAGTTTGTACGAGTTTAATTGCTATCCATGAACACTGTGTTGTAGCCTTCCTAGCTTTTTCCTTCCAAAACCTATTCCTCCCAATTACAGAGAATCAGTGCTTGAAGTGGTTGTTTCTTTAGAATGCTTTTCATTTTTTTCGCTTGTGGTGTTTGTTTGCCCGTTTAGTAGAGTTGTCAGTTAGTTATCTGTTCCAATTGAAACATTTGATGCAGTGACGGTGGCAATGTAAAAAACAGAACTTTTAGCATGAAACATCCCATCCTGTGATTTTTTTTGTTCTTTTGTCTTGGTTACACAAAGCAATAATAGGAACCAATATAAATGATGCATATTACTCTCTTTATTGCAAAGATTGCTTAGCTTTTGTTTCCAATCTCATTGTCACTTTTTTCATTTTTCCTTTATTTCAGCCTATTTATGGATTTGCATCCGGTGGTCCTTTACGATTCAAAAGAGCTATTGGACACAGAGATTTGTTTTATCTCAATGACAAGGATCTAGAGTTAAAGGATGTAAGGGGGTACTCAATCATTTTTCACTTCAATCGGATTCCAACTTGGAAGTGCATGCTTACTTAAAGTTTTAGTTTTTGTTAATTCTAGGTTATTGAAGCTTCTTTACCAAAAGCACCCCTTGATACTGCAGTTACTTGCCATTGGCTTGCTATTGAAGGTGTACAACCTGCTATTCCAGAAAATGCTCCTGTAGAAGGTAGGTCACTATGTCTAGTTTTATGAGTGCTGCAAGTAGATTTTTATTCATACATGAATGGTTCATGGTACAAAACTTTTAACTAGGTTGTAAGTTACAGAAATTAGCTCTTGAGGGAATTAGGACTCCTTTGATGCATGATTTTCTTTGTCGTGTCATTATGGGATGATCTGTCCATTCATGATATTCAGATTTTTTTCTTTTTCTTAATTAGTAGTTAGATTGTGAGATGTAATTATTGAAGTGATTTTAAGTATTTTCTTATTTTTATATCACTGAGAAAAACTATAGACGAAACTAAGAAGACGCAATGGCGTCGTTTGATCTATGTAGTTGGAAAAGACTTTGTTGTTGATGTTTTTTTTGTAATATAACCATAGCAAGATCATCTTCACATCCTATTGTGTGTGGAAAACACACTTGTCAATAAATAATCAGAATCTTCACAAACACTAACTATTAAATGGAAATAATCAGTATCTTCACAAACACTAACTATTAATCAGTATCTTCACATCTCCATATGCGTGTATGTAGCTATCTATACTTATGGAGATGCACCTCATGCAGACAAACGGACTATTTGGATGCTTAATGCTTCACAATTTATTACTCAATTCTTTGTAATATTTTTCCAATTTACCATAACTTGCTCTCTCCTGCCCTTTTAAGAATAATTGATTTTCCCGTGACATTTTATTTGCAGTAATTTCGGTGCCTTCTGATATCAAAAAGCCCGAACAGAAGGATGATAACCTTGCAGTTGACATCAAATTACCTGTTAAACATGTATTGTCTAGAGAGCTTCAGGTATCCAAATTATTAAGCCACTGTTGAGCTATCTTGTTTCTTAACCTGCAGTTTATGTACTTCAGTTTTATTGTTGCTTGCAGCTGTATTTTGATAAAGTGACTGAGCTAACTTTGACTGAGTCTGATTCGGTTCTCTTTAGAGAAGCATTAGTAAGTTTGGCCACTGATTCAGGACTTCACCCGTTAGTCCCTTATTTCACATGCTTTATAGCAGATGAGGTAATAATATTTGACTTATTATCATGTTGGTGTATAAGAAGGAAATATCAGCCTGTATTATAGCTCATTCCAACTGTGTGCTTCTCTGTTCTTCTCAGGTTTCTCATGGTTTGAATAATTTTTCTCTTCTATTTGCCTTGATGCGAGTTGTTAATAGTCTTCTGCAAAATCCTCATATCCATATTGAACCTTATGTAAGTTCACTTTTTGTTGATTTAGTATATTTGTTTATAACTTTATATTCTTGTTGACATAGTAACATGATCTTTGCAGAAATCTAAAAAGGTATGATTAATGAAAACCCCTGACATTGGTCTAAAGAAACCTATTGAAGACGAAAGGGTGGTACTTAAAATTTACCACAAACTTCAACTTAATTGCCCAAAAAAGATCTGGTTGCAGAGCAATGTAAAAATGAATGAGTACTCAACCAGAATAACACATAATGTATGACAATCCTCAGGAGAGTGACCGTTATGGGCTATCAGAATTTGGCAATGTCATTAGTGTTAATCTTCTTGACATGTAGTATGGTGTATTCAATTGTTTGGCATATAAACTTGTTTCACGTGATGCTTGACTACCAATTTTTTCCATTTTTTTTTTTCGTGTTGCTCCTACTTGTTGTCAAGTACTTCATAATATAATCACTCAAGTGTTGTGCTATCTTTCTATTTTCACCATACATCCTGAATAATATTAATATTGAATTCATTTTTGTTGCCACATATTTTAAATAAAGCTTTATCTTTTCTGGACAGTTTACATATTCTTTGTTCACAAATTGCAACTTTTATTTTCAGCTGTAAGAGTCTTAACGAACAGTGTTTAGGCACGATGTAGCGAGGATTGGAATAAATGTTCACACAAATGAGTTGATCTTAAACAAAACAACTTATCTCTTATTCTTTCTATTTTTCCTTGCTTCAGCTACACCAGTTGATGCCATCTGTTGTGACCTGCCTTGTTGCCAAAAGGTTGGGCAGTAGATTGGCAGACAACCATTGGGAACTTAGAGACTTTACAGCTAACCTGGTTTCCTCAATATGCAAAAGGTGAGATGTCCTTAATCCCTGTTATATGTGTGCATCAAGGGAAATAGAAGCAATTTTACTTGAATTTTTTATGAGTCGTGCTATGATAACAACACCAATTTGACAACCCTTGGACAATCACACTCATAAAGGTGTAGGGCCCATGGTGGACCCCACACTTTTTTGAGTGTGGTTGTCTAAGGGTTGGCAATTGGCATAGTATCATTTCTTCCATTTCTTATTGTTACATACCCACCGGCCACGGATTCAGTTAAGAAAGGAAAGGATATTATTCCTTTTCCGTGTCATTATATCAGAAGAGGAAAGAATAGATCAGCAGGATAATTATTTTGAATTTGAATTAAATAGAATCTGATTGATTTTATTGTTATCAGATAAAATAAGTTAGTTGCAGATAAAAGGGGAAGGTGAGTGATTTTAGGGATTTTCAGCATTAATTCTCTCTTGCTGATTGTATTTGAAGGACGGTGAGGGAGAGAGGGAGGCATTGAGATTATTAGTCAGAACTCTTAGGGGACCAAGGGATCCATTGTTTCCCAGGCAAGTTTCTTATTCAGTTTTATTTAATTTCAGCCCTTGGGCTTTATTTCGGTTCTGCCAGGAAGTTCCCCACTGGAATTCCTGTTATTAATCAATAATATTCAGCAGTTACTCATTCATTCCTTATTTTCGGATACCAGTTCTTACACTTATAAATCCAGTTAATTTGTTGCAATTCATGCCACATTTGTTTAGCAAATCGAAAGTATCATATCCTTGTGTTTTAATTTCAAATGCACCATTGTTTTTGAACATCCAGAACATATGAAAACATTTGTTTAGAAAAGCGAAAGTATCATCTTGTATTTTTAGCTTTTTTAATGGACATTTTCATAGGCTAGCCTTGTCTTTTTAGTTAAAAATGATTTTTCGGTTAATGATCATTTTTCATAGGCTAGCCTTGTCTTTTAAAAAAGATTTTTTTGGTTAATGGGTCTTTTTTGTAGCCTACAAGTCTTGTCTTTTTAGTTAAAAATGATTTTTTTTAATGAATTTTTCATAGCCTATAGCCTTGTGTTTTTAGTCAAAAATGATTTTTTGGTTGATGGACATTTTTCATATTCTATACCCTTGTCTTTTAAGTTAAAATGGATTTTTTGGTTAATGGACATTTTTCATAGCCTATAGCCTTGTCTTTTTAGTTAAAAAGATTATTTGGTTAATGAACATTTTTCATAGCCTATACCTTGTCCTTTTAGCTAAAATGAACTTTATTGTTAATAATCAATTTTTTATAGCTATAGTCTTGTCTTTTTAGTTAAAATGATTTTTTCGATTAATGAGAATTTTTCATAGTCTAGCCTTAACAGTTTTACTTAAAAATGATTTTTTTTTGTTAAATGGCATTTTTTTTAGCCTACCTTGTCTTTTTAGTTAAAATGATTTTTTCTAAAGCTTATGCTTAGCAAAAATGATTTTTCGTAGTCATCTTCAATGATTTTCATTTGTGGAAGTTGTAGGAAGCTTATGCTGCTTTTTGTTGAGTTCTCAACCAACTTCCAAGTATAATTGTTGCCTTCATCGAGGTTGAACTTGGTAAAGAACGGTTGAATCATTAATTGTAAACTGTAAAATCTAGTCTTGCTTAATGTTTTTAGGTGGTGTGTCTAGTTTGAAATATTGCATGGCTTATTTGTTGGGCACTTATTTTTTTAATTGCAAATTTTGTCTTCCCTCAAATGTTTTCTGTTATGCAGGTTTGGTCATGTTTATAGTAATCTACAGTCCCGCTTGACAAAAACATTGGTGAATGCATTCTTGGATCCCAAGAAAGCAATGACACAACACTATGGCGCAATTCAAGGGTTGGCTGCATTGGGACCCAATGTGGTATGCGTCTGTCCATGCTCTTGGCAATTATGGAATTAGTTGAAGACCAAAAACATAGAAAAAATGTTGTGAAAGACAAAGATGACTAAAGGGGTAAATTTTACTGGAAAACAGGGTTCAATGTTTCGTAGGGAAGATAGGGGAAGAGAATACATGCGCATGTATATATATATATATATATATATATATATATATTGTTTAACTCTGATTTGATACTGATATCTGAGGCTTTGATGTGTTTTTGATCCATATCCTTACTTTGAAATTAGGTTCGCCTTCTTTTGCTGCCAAATCTTGAACCATATATCCAACTTCTTGAACCAGAGATGCTTCTCGAGAAGCAGAAGAATGAAATGAAAAGGCATGAAGCTTGGCGTGTTTATGGAGCCTTGCTGGTAAGATTTGTTGTCAGATACAGATACTTATTCGTAAAAATAAGTCCTTTTCTCAACTAAAAAACATCGAATTATAATATGGTTGGTCCAATGATTGTGTACTATTATTCAGCGTGCTGCAGGTCAATGTATATACGATCGACTAAGAATGTTCCCAACTTTCCCATCTCCTCTTCCTCACGCTGTCCTGAAGACCAATGCTAGAGTTCTTACTTCAACTCGTGAGTATCTATCTTCTTGCCCAAAACTAATGGAAATTCCCCCTTCTGATGAATGACAGCATCTTTTACTTTGTTGTTAAGAGTTATTATTTTCCAAACTTTCATGAGTTGCTGTCATTCATCGTTGTCTGGTATCAGGGTTGTACTTTTCCATGGTTAGTTTGTATACTGAATCCTTTCCATAATCAATTATGAAGATAAACGCAAGGCAAACCCTGAGCAATTGGAACATCAGTCACCTTTGAAGAAAGCTGCTAGTGATGACGAGGTCGGCATGGTTCCAGCATATTCCTCACCCTTTCATAAGCAAGGGGAGGCAGGGACTCAAGCTTCTTCGATTGATTCAATCATTGGCTCATCATCATCCTCTGGACAGATAAAAAACGATACCACTTTTGATGGCACGGTTAGAAGTAACAAGGTTGATACTCGAGCATGGGAAACGTCAGCTGCGGTTGCCCAGGTTTGGAAGGACGAGCTGAATTCTGGACGAATCCTGGTGTTGTTGTTCGAGTTGTTTGGTGAAGGCATTCTTCCCTTCATTCCGGCTCCTGAGATGAACATGTTCTTGTAACTTTGGATGTATAATAGTCGTGTTCACGAATAGAGATCATTGATAACCCATAGATATTAATATCTAGAACAAACTGACACTGCTCCTTGGTATAAAATGTATAATTTTCTTTCTGGTGAATGAAATTTCTGGGTTCTAGAGAATTAGAGGTTAATAACTTGAATGCATATATGGTCCAAGACAAAACATTATCACATTGTGGTGTCGCTTGATCCATATAGCTGATCCCACATAGTGGGATAAGGTTTAGTTGTTTAAGTTTTTGGTTCCTGTTAAACTTGATGCCATAGACTTTCCATATTGCCGCCTAATTGTAAAGTTAAATAACAACCAAAATACTAGTATGGTATATGAACTTTTAGCCATTCATTTTCATTTATTTCTGTGCTAACTTTAATGTTATAGCTGTTGTGGAAATCAAAACAAAAACAGAAATTAGAGCAAACAAGACATTACAATATTCTTTAACTTGCAGAGCTTGTAAAATCTCTTAATCTTGAATAGATTAGTACTTAAGTAGACACTTTGTTAAACTCTCTTTCAACTGCTTTCTTCAGGATGCTGCCTTCTTCCAAGACCATCTGAACAGGCAGGAATCCCATTCCATCTGCCATGGCAAGCAACATCTGCTTGGTTTCCTTCTCGAACTCGTCCAGATCGACACTCCCGTTCAAGTTGTGGTCGAACTGGATGAACAACGACTCGTAAACGCGAGCTTGTTCGTCCGGGTCAGGCTCCACGTCGACACCAAAGTGCGTCTCCAGAACCCTTAGGCTTTGGAGCTCCTTTAACATCTCTGCAAAGGAGAGAAGGCCGTCATGGTCCGTGTCAAGATGTGCGAACCGGGTCCTCACCGAGACACTAAACGCTTCTTCATCCTCAAGGAAGCTCACAATTGTGGCACCATCCAAAATTTCAACACTCATCTTTCTTTCTCTCTTCTACTTGAGTTCAAAAGGGAAGGTGGGTTTGTTTGGACAAAAGAAGATGTTTATGTGTTTCAAATGCTAAGTGCTTTGAATATAAGAGTTTGATTCGTCCTACTATATATATAGTTGCTAGAGCATATATTCGAAACCTTCTCTTGTTTTTGTGTCCCTTGTTTAGTGTTTTGGTTTGTTTATTCTCTAACCAAAACCAACCAAATTGGATGCTTCCTTCCACCATTAAGTTTTGTGATTGTAGGAATTGTTCCCTGTTTGGATTCTAGTAATGGTAGGTAGCATTTCATAAGATAATTATTGATCATTGGCATAAAAAATTTGAATCAAGCGGCTTAGATTACATGGATCATGGGCTATGGGCTAGTTGTAAGTCAGTGGGCCTATGAAATTCCAATTGGCCAAGTACATTGTTGGAAGTCAAAACCCTTTTGAATGTAGGCCAATCCAATGCACCATTCCCTTGTTTTATTGCGTGAAAGTCCTAAGCTAGGAAATTCTTGTGTGTTCATGGAGTATAGTATTAGATATATTTTTATATCATGAACAAAATAACATCTCAGAGAAGACACATATTACTTTGTGTGCTGTTAATAATATTTAACATGTCGTTTCGTAACTACACAAAATCACAAGTTGAAAAGTCTTAAAACAGCTAGACTAAAAAATAATCATAAACAAGGGAGACCAACCAACTATTTTAACACGGTATAAGCAAAAACTATGCCTTGCAGTCTTCCAATTCAATAAAGTATGTTCTTTATATCAATTAAATAAAGAAAGGATCATATATTTTTTTAAGCATAATAGAGGATTTTCTTGGTTTATTCTGATATCTCTATTCTTTTTCTTTTTTTTTTCCACAAAGCGCACTAGCCGTTTTGGAACCAGAATTTTGTTTTACTAATAAAAAACAATAATGGGAAGAAAACAGAAGCAGCGTAGTGGAAAAAACCATCACACGTATTATTAAAAGGCACTCTAATAACATAATTTACTTTAAAAAAAATCTAATTTCTAAGTATTAAAATACTTTTATTATTTCTTCATCAAGCAAGATAAAACTATAAATGTCAATAATGAATCAAACTATTAAGATATTTCACACTGCTTAGAGACAAGAACCTTAACTTAATTTTTGGGTTAAGTTAGACCACTTAATTTTTTAATATTTTTTTTACCATGATATGAGAGCTATTACTGAAAAAGAAGTTATAGACATAAAGTTTGTTTAAGGTAGATGGTTCCTATATTATTAAGTCAACAAATAAATAGAAAATATTGTTAGAAATGAATTTAAAAGTAACACAATCCAGCATGCGTGCTTTCCTGAGCCGTAATGGTAGAACAGTAAATCAGCACCAATATATCATCACATGTTGATCAATGATTTTCAAATCAAAATAGATTTGAAAGCATTCCCTTTGACCACTCCACAAACTGAAAAGCATGAAGAATTTCTCTATAATCTAACATTGACATAACTAATAACTATCTTTATTCAATAAAAGCAAATGCGAAATGTCAAGTTTGTGCACACCGCACATGTTGAACTAAAAGAAGAATCAAATCACTAAGCCAATCTTGCGTTTAATGGGTTCAAAGATACTCTTAACTGCCTTCTAGCTTCTTGCGCCTTAACAATTGCAGAACATATCTTCTCCTTGTCCACAGGGAGACCAAACTTGCAAAGATAATCTTCCAAAGCACGAAGCGCAATGGCCTTCTTACGGAAGGAAGGCCTTGTCTTCAGCTTTGTGTTCCTCAGCATCCTTTTGTCATCGGTTATGGTGATCATGTTCCTAATGTTAAGATAGAGAGGATAATTGCGAGGAATTACAGCTAGCAGGAATGCCACTCAGTGGCCTCGTAAATAGTAAACGGGACAGTAGTTGCGTTATCGCTGCTTGTGACGGTTGTTACTGTCTTCTTTGCCGGAATGGTAGCAAACACTACACTCATGACATCTTCGCGTGTCTTCCATCCAAGACAATTTTATGTGGAACAACATTATCTGCGTCGATACTCTGCCACAAGAAAAAAAATATATCATGAAGGTAAGTATTGCTAATTGTAGATGCATTTACAAAATTAATTTATATACATATATATGAACAATAAAAGATAGTTATAAATGGAGCAAAATATCAAGGCCTTTGATTTACCTTTCTGCTGTGTGTGTGTGAGTGTTACCCATAATGTGGAGTTGATGTGCCCTTCGTTCTTCTTAATTTGCTTCCACACTCAGATTCCTTCACAAATCTCTCTCTGGAAAACTCAATAGTCAACTGAAATATATATATGATTATATCTATATAATCCTTCTTTATTGTAACCATAATATTTGTAATTGATTCGTGTCTGTTGCTATAGATTAGAAGGTTCACAGTATAGTTAAGATCGATTTTGAGTGAAAATCTAAACCGATCTTGATAATATCTTTAGATTATATCATTTAAATTTAGCTTAAATTAATCCAATATTTTTTTATAGATTTAAATTTGATTTGTTTATTTAATTTTTAACAAAAAAACAAATTATGTTTAGAATATTAGAAATTTAAATTAAAATTTTGAATCATCATATCCATTTTTATCAGTTTAAATTCAATAAAATAAAAAGTAAACAAAACTCATTTAATAAGCATGTCAAAAATAAGAACATGACATCTATATATCGGCTATATATGAGACTATAGAGATACACCATCATCCTTTACTTTTCATTTATGTTAATGGAGTATATTTAATGCGTATAATGGGTTCATGTGTTGAAGGATCCACTTCAACTCGAACTTGAGACCGTCGGTTGAAACTCTCTGCCACGTCAATCAATGATATATAAGTTATGAAATATTATAATTTAAGTCCATAAAAAAATTAGGTTATTTTGATTTAAATCTATATAAAAAAAAATTCACGTAAGTCTTCTTATCTGCTGAATAAACTCAAAACAAATGCATTTATCTCTTAATTTGGTTATTTTTGTAGGCTTTTAGTTATAGAATGGGGATAATTTTCCTCTAATGAGCCTACATTGAAATTGAAAATGACCGAATTAGTGACAGAAAAGAAAGAAAAAATTATGAACAATGCTACAATGCAACAACCTATTCATCAAAATTATTGAAAATTTTCCAAGAGGATAACTCATGCATTAAGATGTATCAACTATAGACAAAATTTCAGCATTAAGCATGAGAAATATGAAATTGATGTTGCATGCATCACAAATTTTTCTTAATAACGTCCTTGCACTTCACTTTCCTCATCAATGCATCCATGGTTCATCCTGATCATTACATTTGAATCCTTGACAGATTTTAAAAGGAGAATGAATAGACCCCAAATCATTAACAATTTCTTGCAACCCCCAAAAAATAAAACAAATCCCTTTATCATATCCAATTAGTACATAGATAAAATACTAATCATATCCCTTTATCATATCTTTTGGTTCCCTTGTATCAAAAGAAAATGGAACCAAACTTGATGGATCCATTCCCCTGCATCTCAGTTTCAATTTCCCTCTTAAGGATCCTAACAGAGGTCTCAATCGACAACAATTTCACTAGGCAATAGAATGATAAGGTATTCAAGGTTCATATTCAAAATGATAAAAAAAGTTAAAAGCATTCATCACACTCAATGTGTCAACTCTGTACCAAAATATACATGACAACCAAGAAAAGTAATAGCCAAACAAATCTTAACAAGAAGAAAAGGACTAGCCAATCTTGGCTATAATGGGTTGACAGATACTCTCAACCTCCGTCAGATACTCCTTAAACACATCTATTTCTTCATGCTGTTTGTCACCATCAAGTAATTTTTTGGCCTTAGTGATTGCAGAATGGATCTTTCTCTTGTCCTCCGGGCAAAGCATAGAACCGATGGCGATATCGTTTAAAGCTTTCCCCATCTTGTAGACGTAATCGTCCAAAGCATTCATGGCATTAACTTTCTCAAGGAACTTCTTATCTTCGGCCTTGTATATCTCAGCTTCTTCAATCAATCTTTTAATTTCCCTGGTCGAAAGCCTTCCTTTGTCATTGGTTATGGTAATCCCGTTCTTACTACCCGTAGTTTTTTCCATTGCAGAGACGGTTAAAATACTATTTTCGTCTATAGAAAAAGTTACATCGAAAGGATAATTGCGAGGAGCAGGAGGAATGCCATCCAGATAAAACCGGCCCAGCAAGTTGTTATCACTGGCTCTTGTTCTCTCACCCTCGTAAACATCAATCATAACGGATGTTTGATCATCAAAAGCTGTGTAGAATTCTTTTGTAATCTTAACAGGAACAGTAGTATTCCTAGGAATCACTATGCCCATGACATCTCCTTCTAACTCCCATCCAAGAGATAGCGGAGTAACATCGGATAGCACTAAGTTTGGTATACTCTTGATGCCTTTACTCAAAAAGGCAGCCTGAACCGCTGCTCCATAAGCGACGGCCTCATCAGGGTTGATATTCTTGGATAGATCCTTCCCATTGAAAAAGTCCTGCAATAACTGCTGCACTTTAGGAATCCTAGATGAGCCACCAATAAGGACAACGTCATCTACACAACTCTTGTCCATCTTAGCATCAACAAGACAAACATCTATTGTCTCCATACATTCTCTAAAGTAGTCCATGTTAAGTTCCTCGAATCTTGCACGAGTGAGTGATGAAAAGAAGTCAATGCCTTGAGATAAAGCATCTAACTCAATGATGGTATCAACGGAGTAAGAGAGTGTCCTTTTCGCCCTCTCACACGCAGTTCTCAGCCTCCTCAAGGCCCTTGGGTTCCCACTAATGTCAACTTTGTTCTTCCTTTTGAACTCTTCCGTGAAGTAATTCACCATTCTGTTGTCGAAGTCCTCTCCACCAAGGTGAGTGTTTCCAGCCGTGGCTTTAACCTCAAAGACCTTATCCTTGAGAGTAAGGAGAGAGACGTCAAAAGTACCACCTCCAAGGTCAAAAATGAGAATATTTTTCCCTCCAACACAATCATCAACCTTGTCAAGACCATATGCAATAGCCGCAGCAGTCGGTTCATTAATTATCCGCAAAACATCGAGTCCAGCAATGGTGGCAGCATCTTTGGTTGCTCTACGCTGAGAGTCGTTGAAATAAGCAGGCACAGTAATCACTGCACTCTTTACTAGCGACTTCATATACCCCTCTGCAATCTCACGCATCTTTGTGAGAACCATAGACGATATTTCCTCTGCAGAAAGGCGCTTCTCCTGACCCTTGTAGGTAACAACAATCATGGGTTTGTCATTAACACCAGCAACAACCTTAAATGGCCATAGCCTGAGGTCATTCTTAATAACGTGGTCACTATATTTCCTACCAATTAATCTCTTAGCATCTGAAAAAACAATAATGCCTCTTAGCAACTACTTGGAAGCACAAAAATAATAGAAGCCACAAAACAAGATCAAAGTTACCAAAGACAGTGTTGATCGGGTTGGTGGCGGCCTGGTTCTTGGCAGCATCACCGATCAACCTTTGGTTGTCCGTGAATGCTACAAACGAAGGCGTCGTTCTGTTGCCTTGGTCATTGTGAATGATCTCGACTCGTTGGT
The DNA here is from genome assembly GCA_003254905.1 of Nissolia schottii. Taxonomy (NCBI): domain Eukaryota; kingdom Viridiplantae; phylum Streptophyta; class Magnoliopsida; order Fabales; family Fabaceae; genus Nissolia; species Nissolia schottii. Next base: position 459,914 of record QANU01014112.1, read on the forward strand.
GCTGCTCCATCCACACTGCAGCACACGAGTATGTCGTGCCAAGGTCGATGCCAATTGCACATCCCTCACTCCTTTTGGCCATTCTCTTTCAAGCAAATGAAAAATAAGGTCAGAAAAATTGAAATCATTCTTAGGAAGATACAGAGCACATATAGAAATAAAAAACCACATCAACTATGGAAACATAACATCTTACCCACAAATTGAAATAGAATAAGAATAAACACACACACACACACACACACACACACACACACAAAAATATACAAATTTCAATTGAGAAACTTCATCAAATAAAGCTAATCACAATACTTGTTCAAGACTTAAAGCATTGCGTAACAGCTAAGGTTTTGAGCTATATATGTAACAAGGCTTAAAATTTTGCCCTGTTTGAAAACAGAGACACAATAAGACCTAAACAAATTGAAGTGGCTGAAGATTATTATTTGGGGGTTATAGGGAAAAACACGCATTTGGGTTTTCATGTGACCAATTTTGGGGTTTTTTTTTTTTTAGTTTAAAGTTAGAAGCTTTATAACCTAGTATAGCAGGATTAGAAGGGTAACTGTGATTGCTGAAGGAAAAAAAAAGGAGCTTGGCGAAGGAATGCAGGGTTGAACAAAATATATGCAAAACTTTAACACTGCAAAGAGTAACCGAATGAGAATGAAGGAAAAACCAGAACTTTACCTGTGTTTTTTGCTTTGGCTTCAGAATGAAATCAAATTTGCTTCACAATGAAGCTAAGTATCTCACGCTCTTTGTGGGGGAAACTCAAAGGTGTTGACTGATGAGACTGGTTGAATGGAGTCACAATAGAAGAAAAGTGATGAGGTGGCAGAGGAAAAGGAAAGTGAAGGATACATAAAAGAATGATTATTAATTATAACACAAAAAAAAAATTGATTTGATATAGGATAACTATATAACGCCAAAAAAAGAAAGGATATTGAAACAATTTGAAAAAGATTTGAAGAAAAATCAGAAGAGAAATCGAAAACAAAAATTGAAGAGAGAAAAAAATGGAAATTTTGTGCAATTTTTAACAAGATAAAGTGCTTAACGTGGTACTCACTATTTATGAGAAGATAAAGTAGTTTATTATTATTTGAAAGTTTTTTTCATCAAAAATGACACATTAGTACCTCTCACTTTTTTATGATTTGATTAAAATGCACACGTTGACCTAATATCTCAATGAACTGATTTTATTAACTCAACTTTAGCATAAATTTACGTCATTTTGTTGCACTTAGGCACTGTAACAATGTTTCAGCATTTCTACGGTTCTTGTATGTTTCTGTTTCTGTGGTCTGCATTGCTTCATTTCTACGCCATCGTGAAATTTTGGATTAGGGTTATAGCGAGCTGACATTGTTTTACGTTAGGTTGTATAAACCATTTACCTGCTTATTTTGGTCAAGTGAAGAAATGGTTAGTTAATTGAGGGATTAATGAACTCCTTTTTTTTTTTTTTATGATAAGAGGCTAATATTAAACTTTTAGATGACAAGAAAATACCTTACTTTGTCTATCGCAAAAATGAAAATGCACATTAACTAGAAAATCTTTTTCACTAAAAAGACAACTATAACCAAAAAAGTCTTGTACTTTTGTTAAAAAAATTATTTTTGTTAAGAAAACATTGTTTGGGTAATATGCATTTTTTATAGTCTATATAGCATTGCTTCTTTTGTTTTTTTGCACTAAAAAAGACCTTTTTTTTTTTTAAGAAAAGCCTTTTGGAATACAAGTCATTTATCATTACTTATAACTTTATTCTTTTTAATAAAAATCTTTTTTTTTTTGGTTTAAGATCTCTTTTTTAGTTAATAAACATTTTTCATAGCTTATAACTTATTACTTTTGCTATTTCCTCTCCTTTTACCATTAAAATTGACATTTCCTTAAAACCCTTTCTTTTTTTTTCATTCTTTCCATTTTTTCCCATAACATGTTATTTGACTTGATTTTGGGTGTAAAAATCATGATTTAAAGGCAAATTTAGGTCAAATTATTCAGTTGGGAGAGTTTATTTTGATAACATAACACTAGTAACGTGATACTTTGTTAGTCACCTTAGCAGTTAATAACAGAGTCTCACAAACAACACAAACTAAAACCATATAATTTCAAAAAGTTTGAATTAAAAAAATAGAGACTTAAACCAAATTTTAAAAAAATTTCGGAACCCAAAAAATATTTAAACCATTTATATATATTTTATCTACAAATGAACTACAAACTCTATCATTGTAGCATTAATCTCACACTATATTATTAATACATATGCCCCACACACACACACACACACACACATATATATATATTCATAATTGCTTTACACATAAGATTATACAACTCCCACCAAATTCACCATCACAATCAGTCTAACTTCAAACTCAAAACTCTCTCTAATTTATTTTTATTTTTTCATTTTTACAACAACAAACAACAGGTATATAATAGTATTTCCTAGTTCATGTTTAGAAAATCATTCACAGGATCAGAATCAATTATGTAGTTGTCAAAGTGAAAAACTTTCACTTTTAGTGGCTATCAAAATTAATTCTGAGTGTTTTTACCTAAAATTCAAACAAGCTACTAGTTAGTATCTGGAACCAAGGCTTCAACAAGAGCAGCAATGGCAGAAATAGGGTTCCCAAAAATGGCTGAAAATATTAGCTTGAATACCACCACAGCTATCTTGCTATACTTCTTGATTTTCCCCATTCTCCTTGACCTAGTGAGTGCAAGTTGTTGTTGTTGTGACTCATGAAGAAATGAAATATTATTGTTCACTTGAGAAGAATTAAAATAACCGCTCTTCCAATTCTCAAGTATCAATTCCTTCACACAAGAAACATGATAACAAGAATATTTATTTTCACCATAATTATAATATTCATAAGACCAACCCCTAACCCCTTTCACAATATTTCTACTCTTGCATTTTGTGCACTTTGAAGGAACCTTGTGACACAATTTAAGTGTCACATTTCCCTCTAATTCATCACAAACCCTATCTTTTAGGTTCAAGCAGCATGGATGCAAATCATATCCAGTTTTTGAGCAATGGTACACAAACCCTAGCACATCTTTTCCGCAACCATCGCAATATCGAGCGCGAAATCCAGGCGGTTCCACATGGAACTCGAAGCAGCTTCCTTCGAAAAATCGATGGAAGGCGATGGAGACAGCAGTTGCACACTCTTCATGAAGGGTATAATTGCAATTTCCGGTTTCGCAACGGTAGCTGGGACCAAACCCTAGCTCTTTGCATCCACTGCACTTGTATGGTGCTCCGGGAGGGTTCAATTGTAATGGATGTGGATGGCTTGGATGATCCATCTTAATTCTGTTGAAGCAAATAAAAGAAAACAACACAAGAAATTAACTAGTCGATGTTGTTAGTATAATTAATGATCAAAAACTTAGAAATGTTGAAATTAATGTGTGACAATTAACTATAATATACCAAACCATATATATATTATATCACTAGCTAGCTAGATGATGATATAGGGGGATTAATTGGTACTAGTAGAGACAAATTCAAAGTTGTGAAAGAAAGGAAAATTAACTATCTAATCAAAGACTAATTTGCTAATAGTAATGAGACGAAAATCATGAAAGAGTAGACATGCGTACCCAAAAAACCGTGATTTGACGCACGTACGTAGGTTGTAACTTTAGATGAGTTTCTTTTTCAAAACATACGACGGCTATTTATAGAGACAATTGTCTTCTTTGGTAATGTATAAGACAACACGTCTAAGGAAAAACTTAAAATTGGTGAACATGTATAAGCAAATTTCCTATATATGTAAAAAATTAATGACGAAACTTCATAAGAAAATATCTTGCTTTGTTTAATGTGTGCATGTATATACATCAACACCAAATCTCGTTACTTGGAAATTAAGGTAACAAAGACTATTTTATTGTTCAACCTTCATTTCTTATAAAAAGTCGGTTTTTATCGTTATCTTAATTCGCGTACACAACAAACGTGTCATTCAACTAGTTGTTATTACTTTGGATCCTTCCAAGTAAACATTTCATGGAAATTATGGTTGCCAAGAAAACGGTTAATTATATTTATTTGATCTTCTTTGATATGACAGCTAACGCGTAATTCAACTCGTGATTGCTTCCAATCCTTTCTTCGAATTATTTTCCATGATAATTTCCCTTTGATTGTATCCTTTCTTAGAATATATACACACAGATAATTAACTAAAGGAATTTTTTAGATAATTGACACAACTACAAAGGATATGATTATGTTAAAGAAGAGACATGATATAAAATGGAATTAAACTAACAAAATCTAGGCTCGACATCCTAAGGGAAGATTACTTGTTGGTTGTTGATTATGGTATTCAATCATCATCAACACACTTGACCTTCCCAAAAGTAGTCTCAATATTGACGTCTTGCTTTCTTAGTTTTGAATTTTTTAAGCATGTTTCGTAGTTATACTTGAATTTTCCAAGAAAAATCATCTTTTTAGTTAGGAATTGAATTTCTAAGGGTTACGTCTTTTATTATGCGACAAAGATCTTCCCGTAACAGAGTTGGTGTCACCACCAACAAGTTATTGAGTTGAAGATCTGTTGTTGCCCTTGAAACTTTGTCGTAAAGTATCGGCCGCAGCGTCTGGAGGCCACTTCGTCACTTCAAACCTATTGGGATTCATGAATTTACAGCAGAACAACGGAGGAAAGAGACGTGCACTAGGTGAGGGGTCGCGCACGAAGTGAAAGGAGACGCACAAAGGTGATTGGAGATTGAACGATGGTCCAATGTATTAAGAGTGATGAGAGAACCCTAGTGGCAATAAAAGTTTTTGTATGCTAGGGTTTCTATCACCATACAATTATTATTTAAATGTAAAGTAATTGTTTTATCATGTTTGTGTATAGAAATTAAACTTTAATATTATAATAATAATAGAGTGGATTTGACCAAATAATAATAAAGTGCAATTGGCACTTTCAATACAAAATAGAAACAATTGGCATATGAATTACGGAAATTAAATAATGACGCTGATACTGATAATTCAAACCCGTTCAAATGTAGCTGAATTGGCTTCAAATCTTCCGTAACTGCGTCAAATTAACTTCATTAATTTATGGGAAATGATTTTCACAAAGTGATGCATGACATATGTGCGACAATCACCCAACGTTATTTTTCTTGTTATATTTTATAACTTTACTTTAAATTCCATCGTTAATTATTGTCCCGATACATAGCAAGATTCTTAAATTATATACCGTCTTAATAAATAAGAATTTTGCTAAAGAGGTAGGGTTTAGAATGATAAACTTTAAGAATTAATTTGAATTAAATTTATTTGAATTGATTTAGGAGTTAAAACTTATGTTTAGGGTACTTTCATAAAAGGGAGATTTGAATTGGTTTAAAAATTATTTTGTTTATATTTCAAGTACACTAAGATTATGTTTGGAATAGTTAAAATTAAAATTAAAATAAGAATTGATTTGATTTGATTTTAAAAATACTGAAGGAATCAAATCTCACAAAAAATTGTCAAATAAAATCATTTCTAATTTTAAATCTTTCTTCTGCCCAATTCCCACAAATGATTGACTGGTAAATCAAAATTCAAGAGTAGATGCACTTAGATAAAATGTTTGACCTCTAATACAAGGTAACGGTTAACTTGGTCCTAAGTATATTTTATATCTTCGTTGATCCTTAGTTTTTAATAATAAAAATGATTTCATGTCAATTTTTTAATAATTACAATTATAATTATTTTATTTTTATTTTGTAATGAAAGTCACTTGTCAAAATGTCTTATTTTCTTAATTATAGATTTCTTAACCGCATTTGTTAAGTTATTTTAACTTTTCTCTCCTGTCTCTCCACTTTCCTAGGAACTAACGTAAATGTGCTCATTTATTTATTTTTCATCTTCTCTCTGCTCTTATTTGAACCCTTTTTCATCTTCTTCAACGAGTTTTTTTTTCCAAGAAATCTCCATAGCTATGAGTATGAGAGGAATGTTTACCTCTCACCTTCGTCAAGCTTTGTGAAGAAGACGTCAATCTCAGTGAAGAAGTTGCTCATTGTCTTACATGCTCCCTCTGCTACTGTGAAGAAGAATTGGTTTATGTTCTAGTCACACTACAAGAAAAACGGGCATTATCGTCGGAATTACCGTTAGATTTTTTCTCGATTACCGTCAAATATTTTACTTTCTGTCAGAAGTACCGTTGGAAAAAGGACCGACGGTAATAGCCTCAATGGAAACTTATTACCGTCGGATACAAAGAGCCGACGGTAGCTAGCGTTAACTAAGACCGACGGCAATGGCAGCCCAAGAACAGTTCGTGTTGAACTGTTTATCGTCGAACACAACTGACAGTAATTATATTAATATTTTAATCTGTATACCGTCAATTAATTCTGGCAGAAATTTGATTATATTTGCACATAATTTAAGACAACTTACCGGTGTATGTATCCGACGGTAATTATATTAATATTTTAATCTAAATTTCTGTCGAATATAACCGATTGAAATTTGATTATATTTGCACATACTTTATGACAAATTACTATCAAATGTATCCGACGATAATTATATTAATTTTTAATTCAAATTTCCGTCGGTTGTCGGACTAACCGACGGAAGGTGCAAATACTACCGTCGGAATATTATGTGGGTAGTTGCCAACGATGAAAAAAAATTTAATTAAAAAATATATTTTATTGTTATTTTATTGTTATTATACTTCTTAATATTATATTATTGTTTAATGCAATTAATTATATATTTAATAATATAATTATTTAATTAAATAGTAAATTAATTAAATTATTTTTTGATTCTAAAAATTATATGAGAAATAAATACATAATTTTAAAACTGTTGAATTAGATACATATTAAATTCAATAATATATTCAGTAATTATAATAAATAATTTGATAGTTATTTAATATAAGACAATAAAATATAAAATTAAAAGGTATAATTAGCCAAGTTTATTAAATAGATGTACATTTAATTAATTAAATTATTGTTTTTATTAAATACAATAAATAATTATATAGAATATACAACCAAATAGTTAACTTTTAATTGTAATACCTAAATAGTACTCTATCCTTATAAATTATTAACTATCAATTAAGAAATGAATTTGTGCAATAGAACTTAATAAGAAAATTATACATAATATTGAAATGAAATTGTGTTACAAATTGTCAATAATTAGATATATTATTCTGAAAGTTCAAAACTGTCATCGCTACTTTCAGAACGAAGTTCATCATCGAACTTTTCTTCTTCGTCGCTATCATTGTAAACATTGACTTCTTGATCACTTGCATGTTGTTAGAGGTTAGGGAGTTCAATAATGTCTGGGTTTTCATCAAATGTACTGTTGGCTAATGTTGTAGAGTTCAAAGACTCAACAATTATCGTTGTCAGGATAGGCTCTGGCAGTTGATATGTTTAATCAAATGTATTGTCTAAAGATTCGGTGTCATCAAACTCAATTCGACCACTTGGCTTGCATTTTGCAACACCCCTGCTAACTGCCCACTTCCATGGTAGTAAGCAATGCTCACAGGGTTGTTGTTCGTTGTGTAGGGTTACTTATAACCCTTACTTTTACC